>JAQFVV010000186.1:1516699-2116699 GCA_028023455.1 Epiperipatus broadwayi
AGTTCATTAATATCTATTATCTTACATTTCCTGTAGAGTGTTTCCTAATTGTCTTGTGTTCTTTTATGGTATAATAAAAGTACATATTGCCTTGTAGATGTTATGTCTATGGAATAAATACATGTCTGCCTCCATAATGTTTTTACATTTCAGAACTTTTTTTCAATAAAAATTGCTCGAGATTTTAGAAGAATTTATAATGATGTCCATTGTTTTATAATAGGCCATTCTTTGAGCAAACACTTCTTTAGTTATTCATGCTGAATTGGTCTATCTTCAGAATTTTAAAATATAAGTTGTCAGTCAATCTAAATTTCTTTCTATTCTTTCCATCATAATTTTAAAACTCACTAAATTCTATTACTTATAATTATTTAACTTTATCAATGTATAGAAGAACCGAAAGTGTAACTTAACAAAGAAGTAGGTTTCAAAAAAAGTTTACAGTATGAACCCATTATTCAAAACTGCAATAAAAACTAAAACAAAAAATCCCTTCCCCTTAAAAAAAAGAACTTATGTTTTATCAAATCTTTTGCTAACAACTTAATCAAATAATAATCTTAAGAATTTTTTTTTTATTATATAAAGAGTTATACAAAACACTTGAACACAATTATGTAATTTTATCTCTTACATTATTTAAAATAAAATAGAAATTTATATAAGATTACAAACTTCTCAAGCACTTATGACTATCAACAGCCAATCAGATTTCAAGCACTGCGACAGAGAATTTAACAAAAAAGGGTGGTTCCACCCTCTTCTTTACTTGAGATCTGATTGGCTATTGATAGTCATAAGCACTTGAGAAGTTTGCACTCTCTCAGTTTAATTTCAATACCATCTGTGCTTTATAAAATAATATTATTTATATATATTGCTGCAAGTTATAACATCGAAAAACTACTGCGTAGTAAATTGAAAGATTTCATGCTGTATGTTTATAATTTGAACTCAGTGAATTGAGTGTTATGATATTTAAGATTCACACTTTCAGATTTAAGTACTTTGGACTGGCTTGGATATATAGAAAGTCAAGTAAAGAAAAGGGTGGAACCACTCTTTTCTTGTTAAATTCTCTGTCCCAGTGCTTGAGATCTGATTGGCTGTTGATAGTCATAAGCGCTTGAGAAGTTTGCACTCTCTCAGTTTAATTTCAATACCATCTGCACTTTATAAAATAATATTATTTACATAAGATTACAATACTAGCCAAAAAACAAAATTTTTAGTAAAATTTTTCATCAATCATGGTTTCATCTATTAGAAAATAGACTATTTCAAGTGAAATTCAGCTAAACATAGAATATATATATATATACACACAAAACAAAATAACATTCCTATCATTCACTTCAAAAATTACTTCCTTTAACATCAAAGGTTTTCTTCATGAGATTGATGGCCTCAGATTCAAAAAATTTTATCATCAAAGTTTCTGTTACATTACTTGTATAAAAAGGTATACACACTCACATGTTCAACTTTTTCATTTATTCTAAAACAATATTTATTTTTATAAAGCACAAACAATATTGAAATTAAATTGAGAGACTGCAAAACCTCTCGAGCTCATTACTATAACAGCCAATCAGATCGTAAATAGAAAGACAAGTAAAGAATAGGGTGGATCATCCTATTCTTGTTAAATTCTCTGTCTTGTATTTATGATCTGATTAGCTGTTATAGTAATGAGCACAAGAGGTTTTGCAGTCTCTTAATTTAATTTCTAAAACAATGATATAATAAAAATATTAGTACATAAATTGAAATAATTATTTTTTAATATTACTATTATGTTTTAAAAACCTAAAATTAACTTTTACTTTTATCGTAATAGATTCAGTTATTTATTCCAAAGTCATGTATTGAGAAATGGAATAATTAGTATCTGATGAATCAAATACATTCACATTCCCAGACTACATTAACTTTTGGTGAGAACAGGATTTACATCAACATATCTAGAAGCCACCTTACATTTTTAAATCAATCAAGTTAATAACTTAAAATGTAACAAATTCCTTTTATTTACTTTAGTTTAGAGTCATTTCGTGTAAGCTTCAATAATCAATGGATCCTGTAAACCTAGTTTGGAGGTATGGATATAAATCTACTAAATGGTATCCATTTATTATTTCAGGTTATAATAGATGGCTTTGTAATAAGATAAATATAATTAATTTCCCTTTCTGTAACAGATGTTGAAAGTAAACAGAATAATTCATGTGATATTTTACTTGACGTATTTTTGAAAAAAGGTGAAAGGTGCCTATAATTTAACATAAAATTGATGTATTTAAATTATACGCTAGTGGTCATTGTCAGATCTTTACATAAGTATAAACAAAATAACAGGTTCAAACAAGAAATTCCCTCTTAAGTTATTAGTTTGTGTATTAAAAAAAGTAGCAAACTATCTGTTAGATTTGTAAGTGCAAATCCTAAATGGTTAAAGAAACTGAAATTAATACTGAATAGAGACACAGTAATACCCCTGGATTCTGGTGTCCAATACATAAAGAGGATTGTTGCTCCCATGCATCAGCACGTAGTTATTAGCAGTCTGAAACAAATGAAATCTACTGAGTTTCAAATTTATATAGAAGAAACATTTATTGAGATTACTTCAAGAATCTGAATATTTCAACACTTGTATGATATATTTACTGACTTTGTTTAGTGATGGTAACTCTGAAATCCATCAGAATAGTTAGTTCTTGAATGAAATTTTTTCTATTTAAAGTTTAATACTTCTGATTTCTGTTTTATACTTATTACACACACGCACAACACACTTATTTTTAATTTTGTAATCTTTAAACATTCACACGAAAATTTATAATCACCCCCCTCCCATTTTATTACTGCATTGTTCTAAAGATTTTGTCTTTAACTACACTTTAAGCATAATTGATAATAACTTCCCCAATGTGACCTATATACATATCATTTACTTAAATGAAAAATAAATATGTTATTTAATTTAAAAATGCAACGAAACTTTTTAAAACTATACGTTTTTTTTCTTATTGATATACATAAAAAAAAAAGATAGTTGCATGTCTTATTATGTTAGTGTTATTTTTTATTATCATTTTGTTTAAAAAAAAAAAAAATTTCAAACTAAATTTTAACTAAAAAACAGAGAAGTGTGAATTATTGTGATAAACAGGAAATAAATAATTTAAGCGTTTAATGTATTCAATAAACTCAACACCAAACTTTAAATACACAGTGTATTTTAGTGAACTAATAACTGAAGACTCGTGATGTGATGTGATATGATGTACTATAGCTTCTCCTTAAACGGAGTCAAGAATCTCTTAACAATTATGCCCAGAGAAACCTGTTAGCCATTTTATTTTCCATTCCCCAGTCTAAGTTTTCCCATATTCTGCTCCATCCTATTTCCACAACATAATCTTTGTCAACTCTATGGCCTTTATATCTAAATCCCCCTTATCTTTTCCCAAACCCAGCATAAAAACCAATAATCCCCTTTTTGTATAATCACTTTTTTCATATTTATTCTTCCATAACTTCATTATATGTGTCCTTTCTGTTTTCAAGCATTTACATTCAATTAACAGATGCCTAATATTTTCTATTCCTTCCTTACATAATTTACACTCTAAATCACTCATATTTTTCCACCTATATGTATATTCTCTTGTTGCTAAAGATCCTGTTCGCGCCTTAAACAATAAACTACTTTCCTTACTATTATATTTAAACTCTTTTTACTCTCTATACTAGTTCTCCATCTCTCTAACTCCCTATTCTTTATTAATAAATCTATTCTTTTATCTCATTCCTTACCACTATAACACTCAACAATCCTCCTAACACAATCATCTCATCTTTTGTACAAATATACTGATATAAATTCTTTATCCAAATCTTCTGCATACCGCATTACCTTTCTCACTCATCTTGTTACCTGCCCTTTAATCATAACCCAATTAAATACTATTTTGGCTATTCTTTTATTATCCATAAACTGCAATCTACCAAACATTTTTATTTTACTTTTTGCATCTCTCATATGAAAACTTGACCATCCCATTTTTCCTTGAATTGCCTCTCTTACTGTCCATACATCTGCATCCAATGCATGTCTTCCTTTTTTCCTTTGAACTTTTTCTAAGTAATTTAATACCCCTTTACTAACACATAACACATCATTACCATATGTTAACCCTGCTACTGCAACTCCCTTCCACATAATTCTAGCTACATCATATTTATTATATGTAAACACTGTTAAGTTCTTTATCAATCCCTTTCTTTTCTTTGCTTCATTTATCAATTTTTTCTCCCATTCATCCAAATAATTTTTCTCATTACTTAAAATAATTTCCAAATACCTATATCTATCCACCACACTTAACTTTATATCCCCCAATAAAAATTCTACATCTTCTCTTTCCCCAATATTAACCATCATTATATTTGATTTTTCTTCACTAAATTTAATCTCCATCTCTTTACCCACTCTTTCACAGGTCTTTAGCACAACTTCAATATTTTTTTTCTGCACACAAAAATATATCATCTGCAAAAAAAAGGACCTGACAAAATATATACTCCCTTATTACCTATTAACTGTATTTCTATCCCTCTTCCTAATCTTTCTGTTGCTCTTTCCATTTCACTCAAATACAACACAAACAAAATAGGTGATATAGGGCATCCATGCTGCCTGCAGTGCCATCTCTGAATCAATTCATATATTATATAGTGATGTATTTAAGTTCCATCACAAAAATCTTAAATCACTAGCATGCTTAAATCAAGTTATAACATGAAATGTGACAGCATATTTTGTATCTTAACACATGATAGAATATGTTAACATTCAAATTTATTTTAAATTAGGCAAGCTGTTACTGAAACATTTTATATGATTTAAATTGTGTCTGGAAGGGAATTCTTGAGTCACCAGAATGTTTCCAAGTGATTTTCAAGAGTTTGTGATGTTATGAAGGTAATTGACAAAGATGTGAATTGTATTATCCCATTTCAAGTCATAATTCATAATTATGATATGCTAGCACCTTAGAATTTTTATAGTAAATGATAAAACTGTCACAACATTCCACATGCATTGAATCCAAGATGGCACTTAAGGTGACTTGGAGAGAGTATGGGTCACATTTTCACTGAAACACATTGTATAAGTACACAATGCCTTACAAATTTGTCATAATCATGTCTAATATATGTATATTATGACCTTTATTTCTCAGATGTTAGAATAGCATCATCTCAGAGAAGAATTAGTAATCGAGGAATGTTCATGCCTAAACTACCACTTTTTGTTTGATACTTGGCCTCTAGAATTAAAGTAGGAATGTAGAAGAGAAAAATAACTAGACAACATTAAATGTAAAATTAGAAATAAAGATTCAAAACCAATTGGCTTAAAAAATGGAAATGCATTTTATTATAAAACACAAAGTTAATACAATTAAAATAGGATTTCTCATAAAAAGATGGAAAAATGTTGACTGAGACAAGCAAGATATAGTTCCACAATTTATTAAATTAATATACTTTAGATTTGTATCTCAACAAATTTATATTAAGATGAAGATGTTCTTTAAGTATAGCATGAGTTTAGTTATCCTGCATAACATCTTAAAATGTCATATAAAATTTTAAAAGTAAAATTGAAAAATAGTTGAAAGCTGAAAATGCAAGGAATAAAATTAAATATAAAACAGAAATGAGAGAGATAAAATATATTAAAAAATAAAAAGAATAATAATTGCTAGTTATAAATATATTTCATTTGGCTTAACCTATAATTCATAAATTGTAATAAATAATTTAAAAAATTGCATAGTGTAGACTTGGAAAATATCAATACAAGGATAATGGAGTCTTTAATAAAACAACTACAAACATATAAGGCAAAGAAAAAGCAACAATTGTACATTAAATTATTTTCTATTTAATTAAAATACTATGCCTAGGGAAAAACATTTAAGTAGTTTAAAATAGTATTTTTAAAAAAGTTGTAATATACATAAAGAAATTATATATATAAAATCTAGTCTCTCTAATATGTGATTGGTAAATGAATGTTTGTCTGATGACACTACAATCACTATGTTTATCTGAAGTAAGTAATACTGCCATTAAATGAAAAACAGTGGGGAAACATCAGTATGAATACTCTTAATTACAGTAATATAGTATATGTTTCATGGTAAAGGTTCTATCCAGCTGCCAGAAACTCTTATTCTGTCAATACCCTAATATAGTTCAGATGAATGACATACTTACTAATGTTAATGAACTTTTATAAATTAGCAATGTTTAATAAAAATACATATTTACATTAAATCTTTAAAAAATGGTTAACACAACAAATTTAATAAAAAATTATTATAAAAATGAGCAGTACTTTTGTATTCCAACATTAATAAATGGTAAATGTTAAATAAGCTAAAAAATTATTATGATAATAAAAAATTTTTTTTTTATTCAGAGGGCATGCCAGTAAATATATATTTTCACCATAAATCCATTGATTATATTAGATATATTAAAAAATGTAAATTTGAATTTAGCTTTATTAAAATTCAGAAATTTATTTATATAACATTAAAATATTTTGTTTAATTTACATTAAATCTTAATTTAAAAAAACCACAGGTCTTTACAAGGCCAGGTCTATCTGGTATAGTAATAAATTATTTCAACAATAACATTTTCTGAATTGATATTCTTAAAACAAGACTAAAATGATGACTTATGTGAAACAATTCTACAAATATCAATACAGTACAATTTAAAATTATGGACCACAATCTTCAAAAGCATTTCTTAGCTTGAAATATACATTTTCATATTAAAAATGAAATATTTAAACTTTAAATCACAATTTAATGTACATATAAATTTTTCATTTTCTTTTACTTATATGTATTGCTAAATGAAGATATTTTTAAATTACTATTTAACAAAGTATTTTTTTTTACAGAAATAAGTAGTTAAAGACATTGTATAATTGCAAACATTTTCCCTGACAAAAGTTTCAAACAACATTCAGGTGGCCTTGATTTTAAACATTATTTAATGTTTAAGCATTATTATTTCTATATATATAAAACAAAATGTCTGCTTATTAAAAGACTATTGTAATAATAATAAAAATAATAAATATAATGGTAATTAACTATTATATACAGTTTTTCAATCCACAGAAGTACTTTCAGTTAATTCCTTAACCATCCTCAACTGCCATTAAATTCAAAAAACAATGTAAGCAAATGTCATCAAATCAATTTTAATGAATAGAAATAAAATGAATATAATTAATAGACAAACTGATATTGTTAAAATTCAGGATTCATGGCCTTTGAGTTGATGATGTTTGCTTCTGTTATGTTTTTTGAATTTAACAGCAGTTGAGATTAAGGAATTAACTGAAAGTACTTCTGCAGATTGAAAGACTGTATGTAATAGTTAATTACCATTATATATATATATATATATATATATATATATATATATATATATATATATATATATAACACCCCAATTTAAAAGACCAGTTTAATTTTAAAAACATCCAAATAGTAGCATAATTCTATTACTATTCATAAAACTCAAACAAAAAATTATTAAATATATTAACTGACATATTTTGTTGATGGTTTCTGGAAACAAAAGTAAGTTTGTCATATACAAATTTAAAAATTATTTTAAAAACTGCATATGTAAAAAAAGAGAGAAAAAGTAATGCATATATTAAATCTTTTTTTTACTTATTTATAAAAAAAAAATTTAATTCATTTCAATTATTTATATTTACTTACAAATTTATAAAATCAAATTTTATATCAGCAACTTGACCTTTCTTTTAAACTATAAGAACTTTATAACTTTACATTATCCAATATTGTAATATTGATATTAGCGATTAAGCCAATGCACGTACACTTTAAGGATAAATCATAAATGAATACTCTCACTTTTCCTGACACAAGATATAGTATTTTAGAAAGGATGGAAAAGTGAGAGTATTCATTTATAATTTATCTTTAAAGTGCATGTGCACTGGATTAATTGCTAATATCACTATTACAGTATAAAAATACAGCGCTATATAAAATAATATCTAATTATCCAATATTCTATCTTTACCTATATTTTTCTTTCACTATGCATCTACTTAATGGTATTCTCATGTTGTACATTTTAAAATTAATTTATAATTTAAATGTTTTAAATTACTTTATTAAAATATATTTATTAATGTTTTAAGTTTGTTGTTTTGGAGCATTATCATATCCTTTATTATTTTTTTCTTCAGATTTTTCCTTCAGTTATATTTTTTTAATAAAAAAAACAGTCATTTCCAAATCTTTATAACTTCATTAAATTTTATTAAAATCTCAAATTCAAATAATAAAGTTAATGCTAAAAATAGAATATCAAATTTGCAAATAAAAAACATTGCAATAAATTTTTCAGCACAACAAATTATATTTTAACTTTCAATAAAAAAAAAATTATTTAATAAAAAAAATTTTTCTTCATATCTTATTGATTTAAAAAAATTTAGTTTTAAATAATAAAAATAAATAATAAAATTAATGCAAAGACTACTTTATTTCTGATATCTCATATATTTTTGGAAAGTTAATACAAATATGCAAAAAAGATTCTGAAGATAAGTTTATTTTCTTAGAATGCAAACAACAGTTTTGCTCCATTTTCTACCCAATAAATGTGAAGATGTGCTGAACATGAAGATAGAAAATGAAAAGTAAAAGAGGTGTGAGTTATTTGTAACAATTCTCATGCAATCAAAAAAAAATAGTTGTTCAATTATCTAAAAAATGGAATATGCAAATTATTAATTTACATAAATTAGATTCCATACAAATTATACAGTGCATCCTGCAGCTCATGAGTGCTATGAATATGACTTTATCAGTGGAAAGTGCATTCAGCCATTATCTAAATATATTTATATTAAATAAAACATCTTATCCAACATTCAAAATATTTAAATACATCAATTACAATTAAGATAAGAATAGGAAGTTGTTTTTTTAATATTAAAAAAAAGCTATATATATAAATATCATATGCTTATTAAAATACAAATATTTAATAATTTTACAAAAAATATATAACTTATGTTTATTTTTGTGTTAACATCAGTGGAAAAAGTTGCACAGGAGTATTCATTTTTCCTTGGTAATAATAGTTATCTTAATGGCAAAAATTTAGCAGTTTTTAAATACAAAATAAGAAATATAAAAAGTCAGATATAAAAATGATTGTAATAATTCTAAAGAAATAAATACAAAAGAAAAAATTGTAAATAGTAATATGTAATCAAAAAATATGATTTACATTAAAATATTAACAACACTCATAAGAATTGTGTTTTTTATTGTAATCTCAAAATAATAATTGAGAGTTAAAATAATTTTAAAATAGAAGTAAGTTCTATAAAAATATTTAATTAAAAAATGAAAATTGAAAACAAACATATATTGTTACCCAATATTAATAATATAAATAACATTTTTCTTAAAAAAAATTGTCTTGCCACTTTCATAGTTCTAATTTGTTTGTGTTGTTGAAATATAAGGATAGTAACTCATTTATGTTCAAAATTATAAATGAACAATTTGACAAATAAAATACTTTCTGATATTATTTCCTTGATATTTAATTTAACTGTAATTATTTGAATGTATTTCAGTTCTTCAATAAATATAAATAGTAATTGCTTTAATTATTATCTAATGAACTTGTCAATAGCTCTTAACAAATTTATCAGAATATCTCTAACCCCAGACTGGTTTTGGCTTCTGGGTTTCTCAGTGAAGTGCTAGGATATTCAAGCATTAGATCTAAAATACCGGGTCAAGTCCGCACTTTCATATCTATGGATTTTAAAATAATGCTTTTCACAAATTATAAACAACCATCAGGCATATCACCTTATATTGCTTCCCCCTATTATGTATATTTGTAGTAAAAAATATAAACAAAACAAATAGAAGAAAGCGATGCGTAAAAGAAATAATAATAATAATAATAATATGAAAAGTTACTCTGTATAAATATCAGCCTTAATAGAGCTAATTATTTTGAAATCATAAGGCAGGTTTTTTTTTTTTATTTATGTTGGCTGAAAACGATATTATCCTTTTTCTTTTAAATGAAGCAATGTTTCTTCTCTTTATAAAATAAGAACTTTTAAATTATCTCTATAGATAAATGTTTAGTTGATTCTAAAAGTTATTTTGTTGGTTACAAAATTTAATTAACCTTTATAACTTTTTTTTTAAAGTTTTGTAATATTAAATTACTCTGTGACAAATAAACTTTATTGTTCAATAAATAAATAAAAAATGCATGGAAATATTTTACATTAAAAAAAAAGCATAAAAATATTAAATTGATCATTATCCGAATGATTTTTAGTTTAAATAAGTATTTTTTAAAAAATCATTATTCTAAAGGTTTTTTAAAAATAAAAAATAAAAAAAAAACAAAACAACAACAACCCTGGTTTACAAAGCAAAATAACTATCAAAATTTAAAATTTACGATGAGAACAAAAATATATTTCCAAATACGAATTAAGAGCGTTTTTTGTTCACGCTAGTTAATGTTTTCACGTAAATGATCTATTATAAGTATATATATTACATAAAAATTAAATATTATTTTCAGTATTTTTTATTAACATTAGCAATTTTTTATATAGGGTATTTACTGTTTTCCTTTAAAAACAAATCTAAATAGATAATAGTAATAAATAATTATTTACCTTCTTCAAATTCATTTCCCAGTTGAAATAAAAGTTAAAATCCCATATAGAGATATATATTTAAATATATATATACAGAATTTATCTTTCTGGTAAGTAAACTAGGTGAATAGCTAAGGGCAAAAAAACTTCGGGAGTGTCAACATTCGAGGTAAATAAACTCAAGAAAATAATTTTAATTTAGTCTTTAAATCTTTTAAAACACTTTCATCTATTTTTTTTTCTTCTATTCCTTTCATTTTCTTTCTTGCACACATACTCTCTCGGATATACACAGACATATTATATCTATCTATCTATCTATCTATCTATCTATCTATCTATCTATCTATCTATCTATCTATCTATCTATCTATCTATCTATCTATCTATCTATCTATCTATATCTATTTAACTGTCTATCTGTCTATCTATCTATCCATCCATATATCCATCATCCATATATTCATCCATACATCTATCTATCTATCTATCTATCTATCTATCTATCTATCTATCTATCTGTCTGTCTGTCTGTCTATCTATCAATCTATCCATCCATCCATCCACCCATCCATCCATTTATCTATCTATCTATCTATCTATCTATCTATCTATCTATCTATCTATCTATCTATCTATCTATCTATCTATCTATCTATCTATCTATCTATCTATCTATCCAACTGTTTGCTTGTTTATCTCTGTCTATACATCTATTTATCTATCCATTTAATAATAATATATATACATTTATCTGTCTATTTGCCTATCTATTTATTTTCTTTATTTAAATACATATGAAAATGATTTATAATAAGTTTTTTATTAGGTTATGGTTTTATTGATATAGCTTTATTTATAAATGATATATTTTAAAATAATTAAAAGTTTACCGTACCTGTTTGATTGATTAAACATAAGTGTAAATAATTAGAACTTTTATCTCTTAATTTATGTACAAATTAAATATAATACAATTTTTTATCTGAATTTCTATATTAGATAATTTTATTTCAACAATTCAATATCCATTTTTTTAATAATATTAATCAAATGGTTTACATATTTATTAGATCATTTGATTATCAAATAATAGACCAAAGATTGCCCCCAGGCCTCCATTCTACTGATATAAGTAACTGTACAATAGTTTCAAAGTAAATATAGAATGTAGCATGCTGCTACATTCTATATTTTTGTCATTGGCTGTACTTTTATACGAATATGCAAATTGACTTTTGCAATTATCAATTTCATTAAACATACACAATTCATATTGATATAAAGACTTCATTAATTTATGATATAATTATAGCTTATTAAAATAAATACTGTAATTTTAAAAAGTTGATGCTAGAATAAATTGTAATATGGTTTTAAATAGCAATGATAAATTTCTACTTTTGAGTCAAACCATTTAAATCTGCTTAGCCCTATATGGTTTAGTACAGTGGTAAAACACCAGATTTTGGAGCATAAGGATTTCAAATCAATTCCTTTTTGGCATTTTCAGCTCTCGGACTTCTTTTGAATTTGCAAGCACTTAAGTCATTCAATTATTTTTTAATCTGGCTTTAGTAAGATATTTTAAAATATTAACCTAAAAAAAAATTCTAAAAATCTACAAAAATATTTAAATAAGTTTATGCAAATTGACAAATTGCAAAATACTGTTGATTTACATAAAGCATTAATCAACTTAGGATTGGTCATGTGCATTTACATGTAATAATGCAGAAGCAGTAGATTAGATAACTTTGTTAGATAAACTTCTAGTAAAATATAAACCTCTAATGATAAATTTTTATAAAGGAAAAAGAATGAAAGAATTTGAAAACTATATGTTCTTTGAAAATTCTCTTTCACACCATATTTGATCAATGTAACACATAGTAATGCTTTGTTTTACCTTGAAATAATTCATATATATATATAACTATTAGAAACCCGTCAATGCTTAGACAATCCCAGTATAGATAACAATCAACAATCTCAAACTGTTGTCAAGGCAACCTCCATTTAACAATAAAAGTGTAAAGTTACCACTGTGACATTTTAACAGTAGACACATAAAGGATGCTTAACCTAAATTTATCTAACAAAGAATACTTTAAAAATATAATATCAATATAATTAAAATAATTATAAAATCATCCCACCTTCTCTTTTTATTTCTACTGTGGAATTTACTGTTGTTAATTATTATATTGATATTGTCAAATTTATTTGACCACTTTTTGTATTAGGTACAATTTAAATAATTTAAATAATTAAATCATTATAAAAAATAGAATGACACCAGTTCAGGTTAGTATAAAGTTAACTAACATTCACATAACTTCTTATATTATTTTTTAAATGACCATTTAAAATAATTATTGACCCATTACAGAATGAAAGTCTTTCCAGTTTAAGCCAGTTTTTCTGGTCTATAATCTCTTGTCTCCACTTCACAACATGCAATTTTCATATTTCATTCATCCATGTCGCATGTGGCCCTTTTCTACATCATGTACAATCTCTTAGAATCCAATTTAAAACTTCATCCATTATCTACTTTTCTAGTAATATGTTTAGCCCAGTTTCATTTCAATCTCTTAATATTTTCAATGATGTTTATGATAGGTATTTATTTTCTCATCCATGTATTTCATTTTTAATCTGTTTTTGTTACTGCCAACATATCAAACTTTATTAAATAGTCTATAGTCTTTGTATTATTATTATCTTAAGTATCAAAATCTCAGATACCAGAAAAAGAATAGTTAAATCTCACATATTGAAAACTTTCATTTTTAAACAATTCCAACTAAAAGCATTTCATCCAAATTTAATTTCATACATTATGTTTCCATTTTTGTTAATAATTTGACCAAGATATTTGTAGATATTAACTTCCAATTAATGCTTGTCAATTTTAATTGTATTTTTTTCAGAAAATTCATTGAACATTATTTTAATCTTTTTAAGGATTTGTCATCCTATTTTCTTACTTTTAACTGAAAACTCTTGTAACATTTCCTGAAGCTCTGAAGTATTATTTGCAAAAATAACCATGTCATCTGTAAAATCTAAGTTAAACAGGCAAAACTCTCCACACAGTAGTGCCACTCAGTGCCAACCAGAGTAATCAATGGATGCCAGAAGGCTTGTGCATAAAATCTTTATCTAATGCCTATTCATCCAATATCCCCAGACTAGTTTCTGCTTGTGGCCTTTATCAGTGAGGGGCTTTGGATCTGAGAGCACTGCACCTAGATCTTAGGATCTAATGCAACCCTCCAGCAGTCTACTTTTATTTCTGATGAAGTCCACAAGCCAGAAACTAGTCTGGGGATATTGGATGAGTAGGAACTAGATAGGGATTTTATGCACAAGCCTTCTGGCATTCATTGATTACTCTGGTTGGAACTGAGTGGCACTATTGTATGGAGAGTGTTTTCCTGTTTTAATAACAGTAATGTGCTAGCATAAGAAATACTGATCATGTGATGTTTAGTGATTTAAAATCTAAATTACTTAAATAAGTTCCAATTACTTTTATTCTCATAGCTTCCTATTTTAATCTACAAAATATATCTTTAAAAATTGCTATCAAAATTTTGGAGGTATAGAATTATCCTGTTATGCTATTCTTTTCATTAAGTAATCTTTTCAGAGTATATTCTGGATCTATATTTTGATGATTCAAAATTTTAATCTCCATAGAAATACTTTTAGAATCAAATGCCTTTACATAATCTACAATTCCAAACCATCATGGCAACTCATATTCATTGGTCATTTCTATAACTTATTAAATCTATTGCAGTTTTAATGTACCATTTTTTCTTAGTACTTTCATTTGGATGCTAACAATATCTATTTTTATTTTGAATTTTTCTCAAATATATAATTACATTTTTTTTTTCAAAATTTCAAGAATCTATATTCTCTCTCATTTCTGTTTCCACAATCATATTTACCCATAGAACTTTTGGGTTTTCATCATATTCCAATTCTAGAATTAAAATCACCCATACCAATACTAAAAAATTTATATAAAAATTCCCTATTTTTTATAACAATGAGAATTTTTTGAGATATAAAGCTGAATCATCTTTAAAAACTATTAAGCTTACTAACAATGTTGTTGTATAGTTTATTTATATTGAATTTTATCTCATTTATATTTAAAATATTTGTGACTTTGGCCCATTTTTTGAATAAATGGTTTTTCTATCTTCTTTAGCTTCACAAAGTCTGACAGTCTTATTTAATTTTAGGAAGTTTTTCTTTAAGTGTATATTGCTATAGTTGATTAAATAAAAAGCCATCAAACATAGTCTAGATCCATAACCAGAGAATTTTAGCATCCATTGCTTTTAATAATCAACCACTATTTTGTCTGATAATTTTGTGCCTTTAAAAATAAAGACCATAATTAGTCTTGGTCTACTATGACCATAAATGTAAAAGAAAATTAGAGTTCACACCCTACCACTATTTATCCCGATTTCAAGAAAATCTACACAGTACAGTATTTCAATTAAGAACTAAAAAGCACCTGATAAAAAAAAGACCTTTGTCTTTTTTTTATCTTAAACTCAGACATCAAGCATCAGCAAATTCACTGCATTGGCTAAAGTGTATGTATGGGCAAAACATTAATGGTTAAATTTGTATCAAATAATCTCAGGGTTTTAACAGCTGTTATAAAAACGTGTATAGAGTGGGCATTTGAATTTTGACCTGCTTACTTTTTTAAGGTCTTCCAAATAATAGCAAACTCCCTTTTGCAAGCAATCGTATTTTTTTATAATATACAAAAAAATGTAACCTGCATGTAAAATATATATTTTTTATATTATTAAATACAATGTTTTTCCACCATTATGCATGTAATTTCCATATATACCTGAGGCAACAAATTTTGCATTTCAATTTAACAGGACAAGGGTGGTAAAAGTGATTTAATAGTGTTCTATTAAGTTGTTCAAAACTGGAAATTACACTTAAATAATATGTTAAGGTGAAACAAGAAAAAATATAGCTAAAGGCTTTAAACAACAGTAACAATTATATAGCTGTACTAAGTCTGTATTAATTCAAAACTCAATATTTTTACATTTTAGCAAATAAAGATAAAGAAAATGTACTAACTTAACTAATCAAAGACAGTGGTATAAAGATGTGCAAAGTATTAGAATATCACTGCATTATAAGGAAAATGAACAATAATTATTTTAATTAGTATGCAATACTGGCCTTGAAACCCTTTACATTAAAAAATTGTTTTATATTCTATAAAAATTTCCACTAATTAAGCTTCTTATATATATATATAAAATAATTCCAGTTCATAATGCTATACTGAAAATAAATATACAAATATTAAGCTTTAAATCACTCCACATGGTTAAGAAATCCAGTACTGCCCTCTGTGAACTAATATATAAAACACATTAGAGTTCATATTTTGACCTGGCTATTTTGAAATACGAACTCTAATGTATTTTATATATTAGTTCACAGAGGGCAGTACTGGATTTCTTAACCATGTGGGATGATTTAATGCTATATATATATAATCAAACAATGTCAATAACTAACTGGTCATACATATGTAAATTACAATACACCAGTCATGCATTCCCACAACCCACCAATAAATATTTCAGTGGTAATAGTAGATATAGTGACATAACAGAAAGGTAGAAAATGAATTAATCCAATTTTTATCTTGCCACTGGTTTTATAAAGACTATATATGCCAACTCTGGTCATAACAAAAATATAAAGGTATACTTGATGAGAAGTTGAATAAACATAAACAAATTAACCAAAATCAAACATTTTAAAGTAGATTAATAATTAATCACTTTAAAATTTATTAAACTTTTAACAAAAATACAATAATTTAGATAAAAATTAAATACTGCCTAATGCTTTACTAGCAATTAAAAATAAAATAGAAATTCATATAACATTACAATACTAACCAAAACAACAAAATCTTACTAAAATTCTTCCATAATAATGGTTTCATCTATTAACAAATAGATGTCAAATAAAATTCAACTGAACATGCAACACACACACACACACACATATATATATATACAAAACAAAATAATCTTCCCATCATTCACTTCAACAATCAATTCCCTTTAATATCAAAGAATGTCTTCATAAAATTGATGGCTTCAGATTCAAAAAAATTTTATCATCAAAGTTTCTTTTACTTTTCATTTCAATTCACTTTTTTCATAAAAGATGACCTCTGCATTGTCAAATAATATTTTGTCTGGTATTCAGTTGAACATACAAAGCTGAGTTTTGATATCTATTTTTAAATTTACTCTTATAAACTTTAATATTTTTTATTAAGACTTAATTTACCTTGACCAATATAAATTTTATGACAAGTGCAAAAATATCTTATAAACTATCCCAGGAATAGATTTCCAGTCAATTGTCTGTTTCGAATTATTCATTAATGAATTTAAATTCAAGCCTTTATTTCAGGCCACATTCATACCACCCAATAAAAACTATTCTTATAAATCACTTTACTAATTGATGCCTCATAGGGCAAAGAAATATACTCTTTATTCACACTATCAATTAAATTGTTATTATTAACCAATTTATAGATATTTTTTATTAAATATAATATTCCTCCTAACTTAATATAGTCAGAATCAAATTGAATCCTCCAAATATAACTATTATTTTCCAAAATTGTTGTTGCCTTTTCCTATAACAAAATTTCAATAAAGAAAGTTTCTTATGAGTAAAAGGTTGATAACTGTCTCTCCTTATCATATATATTTAGCAAAAAATTTAAAAAATATGATAAGGCCAGACTGTTATCAACCTTTTACTCATAATAAACTTTCTTTATTGAATTTTTTTTATAGGAAAAAGAGACAATAATTTTGGAAAATAATAGTTATATTCAGAGGATTCAGTTTGATTCTGACTATATTGAGTTAGAATATAATGATGAAGGTATTAGGAATATTATATTTAATAAACAATATTTGTAAATTGGTTAATAATGATTTAATTGATAGTGTGAATAAAGAGTTTATTTCTTTGCCCTATGAGGCATCAATTAGTAAATTGATTTATAAGAATAGTTTTTTATTGGGTGGTATGAACATGGCCTAGAAGAAAGGCTTGAATTGAAATTCATTACTGAATAACTTAAAACAGTCAATTGATTGCAAATTTATTTCTGGAGTAGTTTATAAGATATTTTGCACTTGCCATAAAATTTATATTGATCAAAGTAAATTAAGTCTTAATAAAAATATTAAAGTTCATAAGAGTAAATTTAAAAATAGATATCAAAACTCAGCTTTGTATGTTCAACTGAATACAAGCCAAAAAATTATTTGACAATGCAGAAGTTATTTTTTATGAAAAAAGTCAATTGAAATGAAAAGTAAAAGAAATTTTGATGATAAGATTTTTTGAATCTGAAGCCATCAATTTCATGAAGACATTCTTTGATATTAAAGTGGATTGATTGTTGAAGTGAATGATGGAGAGATTATTTTGTTTTGTATATATAAGTTGTATGTTTAGTTAAATTTCAATTGAGAAGGTCTATTTATTAATAAATGAAATGACAGTTGTGTAAAAATATTAGTAAAATTTTGTTGTTTTGGCTAGTATTGTATTGTTATATGAAATTCTGTTTTCTTTTTAATAATTTATATATATAAACCAAAAAATACTAATAGCTAGTCAGTCATACATATATAAATTATAATATAACTAGACATGCATACTTAACTATATAGTATAAAGATAGAAAATGGATCAATTTATTTTTTATTTCCTTGTTTGATTTTATAAAAGGCCATATATGCAAACCATGATAATTTATAGAATGAAATATATAACTAATGAGAATCTAATAAAGTCATCAGTTGTAAATTTCATTTACTATTTTTCATCATTTGAATATATAGCATTTATAAAAAATGAATGAATCCATTTTTTTATTTTTACATCATGTATCCCTATCATTATTGATATACTTATGGGTAACCTGCAGGTATATATCATTGAGTGGTAACAAATAGAAATTGATCAGAAACTAACAACAGAGACAGAGGGATTATATGAAAGAAGACAGACATATAAAAATATTTTAAAATAATGAATTTAAAACAGCTTAATGCATGGAAGTTCTATATAATGGTATGTAAACTGTTAATTAGAATACAAGAAAATGTAACTTTGAAAATGCTAGAAAACAATAAAATCATGAAATGTATAAAAAAATTCTACAAAGATATATATATATAAAACATCTGTTACAATTGATACATTTTTTGAAATACTAAGTGCTTTAAATAAAAATATTAAATATAAAATTAAATCTATGACGAAAAAACTCAAAAGAATGAAGAATCATTATCGCTATTTTAAGAAAAGCAAATAAACAGATAAGAAAAATTGATGGCAAAGCTATTTAGCAATAATCTAAATACTAAATATGTGTACCAAATAATTGAATAAAAACCCCTCAATAGTGATATATTTAAAAAAAGTAAAAATGAATATAACAGCAAAACTCTCCATGCAATAGTGCCACCAAGTGCTAGTCTTCATAATTAATGGATGCAGGGTTTGTGCATAAAATCCATATCTAGTGTCTACTCATCCAACATTGCCAGACTAGTTTCCAGCATGTGGCTTTCATTAGTGAGGAGCTTTGGATTTGAGAGCACTATCCCTAAATCTTAGGATACAAAGTAACCTTCTAGCAGCCATATTTTACCTATTTGATTAACTATAAAACTAGTATCCCAAGACAAAAATAAAATAATGTTTTTAACTCAAGATCATTTACTTGTATGCTCCTATAGATCTGAACTCAGATCAGGAAATATACATTTTGCTGTCTTTAGTTTTTCAAAAAGCAGAGTCATCATTATCCTATGGGAAAATAGGGATGAAATCATAAAAATATAACATGATCACCATTTCATATGCTTACCCAGGCTGTTAATAACAGAAGAAAATCTTACATGCAGTAGTGCCACCAAGTGCAAGCCTTCAAAATCCAAAACTCCTCACTGATGAAATCCACAAGCTTGAAACTAGTGTAGGGATATTGGGTGAGTAGGCACTTGTTAATGATTTTATACACAAACTTTCCTGAATCCATTGATTATGAAGCCTTGCTTTTGGTAGCATTACTGTATGGAAAGTTTGCTATTGTTATTAATAGCCTGTGTAAGTATATGAACTGGTAATTATGGAATATTTTGATAGTTTTATACTTATCCTGCCCACAGGATAATGGCAGCTGGGGTTTTTGAAAAATCCAAGACATCAAAATGTATAAATGCTGATCTAAGTCCAGATCTATATTAGTATACTAGTAAATGAGCATGGTTTAAGTACATTATTGTACTTTTTTTATCTTGGGCTTCTGGCTTTATAGTTAACCAAATAGGTAAAAAGTAGTGGCTGGAGGGTTGCATTAGATCCTAAGATCTAGGTACAGGGCTCTCAACTCCAAGGCTTCTTACTGATGAAAGCCACAAGCTAAAAACTAGCCTGGAGATATTGGATGAGTAATCAATAGATAAGGATTGTATGCACAAACTTTCCTATATCCATTGATTAAGAAGGCTTCCAGTTGGTGGCACTACTGTATAGAGAGTTTGCTATTGTTATTAATAACCTGTACTAGCATATGATCTTGTGTTAAAAATGAATATTTTAAAAAGTTAGAAATTTATTAGTTTTTTTTATCAGTTTGTATAACATAATCAAACATAGAAAACTTTTATCTCCATTAAAAAACAACAACTTATATTTAAGTGGTATTACCATAATAAATCAGTTACATATTAAAAAAAAGTTGTAGAAAAATAAAACATGAGTTACATTTCACATTGCATTTATAGATTCTTAAAAAACATTTGGCTCTATACATATTCTTGAATGATTAAAACTTTGAAACTCAAAAATATAAAACTAAAATATGATAAGAATCTAAAGAATATTTATCAAGCTGTGCATGTTTGGGCTGCATGAAGCAAAGTATTGGTAAAGATATAGAATCAAATTCTTTTTTCTCTCACAATGTTTATATCATATTTATGGCAAATATTGTATGTATTAAAATTATAAACTAAAAAAATAAAAATAGACAGAGATTATATAAGACATTCAAATGTTTCAGATAAATGTACTTGGTTTGCAAATAATGCTTCAGAACTTCAAAAAATATTACAAAAGCTATTGAATAAAAAAAGGATTTAAAAACATGTTAAAACCAAAGTTATATTCAATGGCCTTTCAAAAAAGCCAATAAACATACAAGAATTTAACAACTATAAATACCTTGGCCAGATTATAAATATGCATGTTATTGAAACAGATAAAATTAATCATAAAACATGGATAAAATGTTTTGTTATAAATAATTCAATATTAAAAAATATGTCCAATGTTTTAATAAATGTGTTTTATCACCCTTTTCTTATAAATATGAGATTTGGACATTAAACAGAAACATCTTTAAATCCACAGCAAAGTATGAAAACATATATATATATATATTAGTATTTAAAAAAAATGACCTAAAAATAAAGTGATGAAAAAACAAATAAATATTACTATTACAATTGAGATATAGTTGGACTGGAATTACTAATAGTAAAGTTTCTAATAGATATATGACAAGTGTTAAATTCAATTTCACATGATTATAAGTCACCTAGAGCAAGAGCACAGGTGAAATGGATAGATAAAAAAGTTTATGATCAAAAAATCTATGTATTAGTAATATTAATTAAATAAGCTTTCTTCTATTCTAAGAATCTGAGCTTTGAATGTTGGCGTTTTAGTTTCAAGTAACAAACAACTTTTTTTTTCAGATAACTGTCAAATATTTATAGTCATTCAATATCGGAAAAAAAATGGAATCTAGGTATTAAATGTTAGAAAGCAAAACAATATTTAAAATTGCTTAGATATTCACTACCTGGAAATTGACAGTCTTAATGCTTTTTGTTTTATTGCTCTGAACAAATACAACTTTGTTGTGCAATGGGATATTTAAAGCCTCTTTTATCTATCTTTCTGTATAATAAATAAATACGTAAACAGATAAAAATATAGATAGTCATTCAATATCGGAAAAAAAAATGGAATCTAGGTATTAAATGTTAGAAAGCAAAACAATATTTAAAATTGCTTAGATATTCACTACCTGGAAATTGGCAGTCTTAATGCTTTTTGTTTTATTGCTCTGAACAAATACAACTTTGTTGTGCAATGGGTATTTAAAGCCTCTTTTATCTATCTTTCTGTATAATAAATAAATACGTAAACAGATAAAAATATAGACATATAAACAAATAGACAGATAAATACATACATTAACAGACTGACAAAATTAAAGATAGATAAATAAGGGAAGCAGGTAGATGGGCAAATAGATAGATAGAAAGATATAAGAATAGACAAATAGATAGTGAATTTATTATTAAAACTCTGACATGTAGCTGAAACCTAGTTTAATGTTAATAAGGAGTCCATATATTGTATAATACTATAGCAAAATTTTCTTGAATTTAGCAAATTTTGCAAAAAAAATTCTGAATCTAGAAAATAGTGTAATTTTTATAAGTATATCAATCAAGGCCACATGAGTATGGAACAACATTGATCTCTAATTTTTTATTAAAAATATAAATTATTTTAACGATACTTTCTTTGCTAATAGAGACAGGTCAAAGTGACCTTATACTAATAAATCAGGTTTGTTTCACTAAATATATTAAATTACGAGTGTCAATTTTTCAATCAATAAATAGTATATAATTTAGATATTAATGTGACTGATACACTAAACTTCATTAATCACGTTATAAATAAGAAATATCAAATTTCATAAATTTTGACATATAACTTCAATTTTTTAATTTTAAAGATTAATTACATCAACCTAGTTTTAGATTTGAATCTAATTTTTTTTGTGAGGAATAATATTTCTGCTGTTATGCATGAATGAATAGTAATGAGTGTAATGACACAGCTATTGCTAAGGAGGTAAGGTAATACACACGGATCCCTTAATCTTTAAGAATCTTTGACTAAACATTAAATTAAAGCACGGTAATAAATAAATAATCTGTAATTTATGTTAGTAGCACCAAATTGATAAAACTTATTCACAATTATCAGTTGTTTTGTTATTCTTTATATATATAAGTAATGTGTTCGGTATATATAACTTAAGCTTTTTTATATTTTTTAAAATTATAAATATAATTAAAGATATTTCTGATAGGATGTGTAACTGGAAAGTGAGTTTTAAAATGCAAAACTGGATAAATTAATTTAAATAATTTTCTTAAACGAATTGCTTGTTTATTTTTTGATTCTAGGAATTTTATTTTGGGGGGGAAATGGACAAATTTTATCTGATCTCCAAAAGAAAGAATGTAATTTCCCAATTTAAGGGTATTTTAATGAAATAAAATATTTTATAGATAATAAATTGAGAATAAAATAAAATCTATTTAAAAAGGGTTTAGTGATAATTGAAAACAATCCAAAGAATAAATTATATAATATGGTATGAGACATTATGTTTTATATTTTCTACTCAGGCGACCCTACGAGGTAGATTGATAGTTTTCGTTAGCTCTTAATATTCAACAAAAGGCATGGATGCATAAGCATGTTGCACAGAGTCGAAATCTATAGATAGTAATGATTCATCTCGAGTTTATTAAGTTATTTTAAACCCATTTTTTGACGCATGTTAAGTTTATTTTATCACTTTTAGAAAATTTATTGATGTCATAAAATACCAAAATTTGAATCTAAGTATTTTATCTGCAATATATATCGATGTTGAAACTGAGATATAAGACAAAATATATATCTGATCAATATTATAGTGAGATGTGAATTGTAACATCAAATATTTACATGAGAATTCTTAAAGTTGCCTAGATTATATGTACTATTAATAAACTGCAGATGAGGTTGCCTACTTGGGGGTTTTAAGGACATTAAATATAAGCTCATATTTTGTTTTTAATTATATTATGTTGTGAATATAATTTAATGCACAATTTATTTGTATATAATGGTTTCTTTTCAAAATCAGTTAGTTAATTATTTGAGCTTATTAATTTATGCTTTCATGCATATTGGATATAGATATGAAACGCATACATATTGTTAGTTTAAACTTAAAATTAGAATAACAATTCTTATTTACTTGCTTATACCATCTTGTGATGCTGAATGTTTATGTAAAAGTATTTTCTCATATCCATATTATCTTTATATCTATTGCAATGAATGACTAAATGTGTGTACAAACACACGCACACACATATATATATTGTACTGGTTTCGAATATGTGTCATCGAAACACCAGGCTCTTAGGCAGAGAAAAATATACTCGGAGAGTATGTATGTCCAAACGATAGCTATAATATATATATATATAACTAGCGTTACATTTCCAGGACATAACTTCTTCTTGACTGTTGAGTTCAACACCACGTTCAAAGCACTTTTTTTTGTTTGTGTATAATCACGGGCGCCAGTTAATTATCCAAGAATGAATAAATAACACACTTTGAGCAATGGCCACTAACTCAATGCCTAAATATCCACGACTAGCTCAGATGTTTGTAATCACTAATAGATTATACATAATTAGTGGTTAAAAGAATTGATAAAAGAATTATAAAAGGAATTTATAAAAAGAATTGACCGACAAATAAAGTTTAATTTTAAAGACAATTTATTAACTAACATTTACTAATTTTAAACATTTTATAATTCCAATAAAACACACACATATTTTAAATTAACATTTCTAAACTAGTTTAAATATTCCTGTAGATTTTAATAATAGAACACTGGTATTTATCTAATTTAACTAATAACACTGATATAATGATCACGCACATATTAACTCATACACTCACATATATAATAATAAAGTATTACATAGCATTTGAAACTTAAACACACATATCAATAGTTCATTTTATGTATGATATAGAGTTCATATAATTAGACTCTTGGAGGATTCGCATGAATTAATGCAATGCAATGGCTATTACAGTATAAATGAAAATAAGCAAATGTTTTACCTAGGATTTTGAATGTAGATTTAGAACTTTGTTTTCTTCTTGTTTGTTGCTTCTTCCAGCCAGCTGGGATATTTCCTTGATGAGTTTCCTTATTATTCATGATTATTACTATTGGAGACAATTAGATACTGATGGAGATTTTCTAAGATGTTATGCTGACATTATTTCACGGGCAGATCTTGCTGTTTTCATCGAACATCAGGCTGTGGAGAGGCATAAATTTCCCAAAACTGCTCAGCACCACATTTTGTTTCTGGATACAATTAACTCAACTGATGGTCTTCTTTTGACTTAACTGACTCAATTAATTTCTGAACTCCACTGATTATCCGATAAAATTTTACTATTTATACCTGCGAAGTGTTTTTCTTTTCGATATCCTCCGGCAATATCTGTTGATAATCCTTTGACAACATGTTTTGGAAGATTGTTTAATTAGTAATAGCCATGCAGAAGTGTTGTTTTATATTAATTAATAACTATTGCCATGTTTTTTAATGATAATCTTCTTTAACTTTCATTTATTTATAATAACATTTATTACGCATACATTTATTCTATTATTGACAATCGCACATATATTACTAGTTTTAAGATTACTTTTTTTTAATTCAAATGAAAAGAGATTTGTATTTTTTAAACTTTAAATTATTTATATTTTACAAATACTAATAAGAAAACTTTTTACTTCCTTTTTATAAAACCTTTAGTTTAACTTTTCTAATGCAACACCCCTCTCCCCTTCTGATTAATTAATTGTAGCTTTTATTTTAAAAACTAATGATGGAAAACTATTTGATTCATATCTTTTTAGAAAACAAACTATAATAAACTCTTAAACTTTTAATTTTACTTTTGACAGCAAACTGATTTTGTTTACTTAAAGAAACCTTTTAGATTTTTATAACTTATTTATTATTTAATAATTTTTTAGGCAAAATCATCATGTGCCAATTTCAATATTGGTACAATATTTATATATCATTAAAATCCACTCAACACTTAGACAATCCCAATATCAAGAACAATCAATAATCTCAACCTACTGTCCAGGCAACCACCTTTTAACAATAAAGATCTAATTCCACTTTTATTTATGATCCAATATTTATATAAACACTAAAGATAGTACCTTTAACACAGAGTTTGAAATTAGTGATACAAAGAAGATTAAATAAATCTCTTTAAACATTAAATATAACCTGTTCTGAATGCAGACTAATAAATAGTCAATTATAACATTACAAATGGCAATTATAATTTTCAAATTGCTTCCTAACTATTATTTTTATAATAAATGTAATAATTTCAAGTCTAAATGGGTTTAAAAGTGATCATAAAAGCACTCAACACTTAGATAATCCCAATATCATTAATAATCAACAATCTCAATTTGTTGTCATGGCAACATAGACTCTAAATTTGCAACTTGATACTACAGAGATTGAAATTATTGATACAAAAAAGTTTAAGTATCAATAATTTCAATCTTTGTGGTCAAGGTGTAATCTTTAGTGTCTATATTAGACCATGAACAAAGATGGAATTCCACCTTCAATATTAAAAAAAAGTTGTATTGAGAACAGGTTGCGATTGCTAGTCATTATTAATATTGGGATTGTCTAAGTTATTGACTGATTTCTAATGATTACTTGTATATCCATTTAGCTTTAAACATTATTACACTATATATAAAGTGATGTCAAATAAAATCAAAATGTCACATGTAACAAATAGTCAGATGGGAGATTGATCAACACCCTCATTTTTGAACACTCTAGAAAATTAATGTATGCAAATATGTAGAGTATACAAATGTATGCTCTACTCATTATGCAGATATATGTAAATTATGTCGGTGGAAGTAAAACTACTGAAAGTGACCAGAGTAAGACTAAGTAGGAATTTTAAGCATGCATACAGTGTTAGGAAGAGAGGATGAGAGTAGAGTAATAGAATTAAGCCATAGAGATAATGATGAGTATGTATCTAAAGTGAGGTGTATAATTGTACTCATAGCAGTGTTTAATGGAAGAACAACTTTCAAAACAAGATAGTTGTATAGATAAACATTTATATTTATTTATTTATATAGAGTTAAAAAAACTGCTACTTGTTAAGATTTATACTCTGTTTTGAGTGTTCAATTTAGTTTCAATATTGATGCACATTAAGATTACCTTGTATGTAGTATCTATGGCTAACTGGATTATGGTATTACTTTTAATGATAGAATTTAGCCTATTGTTATGTATAACACATATTGTAGCATTGAAAAATGCCAAATACATGTTTCAAGATTTTATGTTTTACATAGTTACAAAAAGTTGTGAAATGAGCCAAGTTTAGATATCATTTAATGCTCCTAAAATAGTAATTCCGTAAAAATATTTAATCACATATAAAGTTAAACATGTAAATTTTTCACTCGTTTTTTTTTTTTGTTAAAATTGTTTGAAAATACTAAAAAATATATTGTCGTCTTGGATATATATATGTATGCAAAGTTTCACTTTAATCAAAAATTGGAAAGTGAGTGAAAATTGAGTTACAAGATTGGTAAATATAAAAACAGAGTAAGTTAAATAAAAGTCTATATAAATAGTCCATTTTTTTTGAATTTGCAATATTATTAGTATTTCTGATTTTTTTTACTATGGATTTTTCAAACATCACATGATCACCCTCCTTTATGCTTACACAAGCTGTTTTTCATATAGGCAAATAGCGCCACTCAGTGCAAGTCAGAGTAATCAATAGATGCAGGAATGTTTGTGTATAAAATCCCTATCTAGTGTCTACTCATCCCATATCCCCAAACTAGTTTCTAGCTTATGGCTTTCATCAGTGAGTAGGCACTAGATAGGGATTTTATGCAGAAATCTTTCTGCATTCATTGATTACTCTGGCTTGCACTGAGTGGTGCTACTGTATGGAGAATTTTGTTTCTGTGGGTTTCTCAAACAATAAGACCTATATTGTTATTAATTTCAATTTGCTAAGTATCAGAATTATTTAAGTAATTAATTACTGTTCTTAAATTGACTAACCTCCTTGATAGTTAAAAACTTGATAATAATGGGAAATTATTGAAATTATTAACAATGTTTTAGCTATCTAAAAGTTTAAATTGAATTACGGAAATTAAAATGATAAAAATACCAACTGATTTGTTACTTTTTTGTTACCAATTACTTGATAAAAATTTTGACATTTGGAAAGAATAAACTTGTCTGTTCAAAATAGTAGTTTAAAAACAAATTTCTACAGTTTCCAAGGAAAGGTTGCTTTTATTAAAAATATTTTGAATAAATTATTTTTTTTAACAAACAGATACACCCCAGATATCTATTAATTCGTTAATACCATGTTAATACCTTTTACAATATTTATCTTTCAGTTTATGTACCTATATGTCTATCTATTAAACTTCTATTTACTCTCCTATTTTGACTCTATATACACTCGTACATATATAGAAATGTCATATTTACATATTGTTGTCTTAAAGCATCTTTAGAGATTACAATTTTTGAAAATCAAACTTACTCAAAAGATTCTAGACAATATTAAGAAATGGAAATTTAACTCTACAATGATTAATAAGGTTAGAATAGATATGATACCTAACATGCTTTAAGGCATCTTTGAAATGAGTAAAAACAGATAGATATTATTCTGTTTGAATATTGGGGTCGGGAGGGAGAGTTTTACAAAAATACCTAATAATTTTTGTTCCATAAAAATTTGACTTCAGAATGTATAAATATATGACTTGAATATTGTTTTTAAAGATATAATATATAATCATTACCACAGATATTAGAAATGTTAAATAATAAACATCACAATATATATATAAATTGACTGCCGAAAGGGGTTTGCTATTAACTGAAAAGAGATTCTTTGATTCCTCTTGGAGGCCTTAAAGAAAATGAGCAGGGCAAATTCCTAATGTCCACTCCATGCATTCTTATCATTGAAGCTATTATTACCATGTGATTATTCATATAGTATATGAACATGGATGAGCTGCTCACCAACATGCATTAGCCAGCATGGTGAATTTATTGCCTTTTTACCTCTGAGTTTATGAACAAGAAATACCATGGTCTTTCTTCTCAGTTGCCTGATAAGGCAGAATGAAAGTATGTCTAAATGATATTTTCCCAATAGATATATACAATCATGACAGACAAAATGGCCCTTATTCCCAGGAAGTTGTAAAGTCACCAACCAAGGCAGCAGTTGGTGGCTGAAGGCAGAGGATGTTAAAAATTCCCTGATTGTGGATCCAGGCTGCCATTTGATGATACCTTTTTATTTAGGTCCTTACAACTGAAGATCATTTTTATGTGAAGAAAGATTTCAAGTCTTATATTAAATGAAACACACACACGCACACACACATATATATATATATATATTGTACCCAGTACAATATATATATTATAAAAGAATTTACCACACTACTAAATATAGATTGTTGTTATTCAGGACAAAAAAAGAGTTTGGGATATCAAGCTATAGAGAAATGGAATTAAAATTTGGTAGCAAAATGTTATATACAATTTGTAAAATAGAAAGAGGTGAAAGAGGATTAGTATATTTTATGTAGTGATTTGGAGAAAGATAAAGATAGAGAAAAATGAAAATAAGGATTGAATACTGAAACTTAACTAAATAACTTTTATTAAAATGAAGCAGAAAAATATCTGAAAGAGATAATAGATGAAAAGACATAGAAGTATTTGTTGTGATTATAAAGGGATTTTATAAGTAAAGAAATATTTAACTTGGCTTTCATGGTTTCTGTTCATATCACTTATGCAGGAAAATTTCTGATTTCATCTAAGGCAGGGTTGCCCAAGCTGCAGCCTGTAGATCACATGTGGACCAATATACCTCTGAATACAAT
This sequence comes from Epiperipatus broadwayi, assembly GCA_028023455.1. NCBI lineage: Eukaryota > Metazoa > Onychophora > Udeonychophora > Euonychophora > Peripatidae > Epiperipatus > Epiperipatus broadwayi. The sequence goes on from JAQFVV010000186.1 coordinate 1,546,558, forward strand.
CCAAGAAAAAAATGTAATCTTCCTTAAAATATTATAAGATGCTTGGGGGATAACTTGCATGTGACTAAAATATGTGTATGCTATGCACTCATATACAATGTTGAATATTCTGCTAGTTTTGTGCTGCCCTCTTTTTTTTTCTTTTATAACATGAAACAGGTATGATTATTTGGTTATACACATTTTCTATATATGTGATTACAAATTTGAAACTAGCTTTATGATTTTAAAAATCTTTCAGATTGGTCTACTGCATAATTAGGATTATTATGTGAGGATGTTTCTTGCTTGTCTGCCATGGTGGATATCATGGAAATTATGCATAGAACTTTTTTTCACTTACCAGTTTTCAGTAATGTTTGTGTATTGAAGGTGAAACCCAAGATAACTTTTCTTTTTTCAATGTGATCCAGAAATGCCAAAAGGTTGGATATACTTGATTTAAAGAGAAGCATCACATGATCACCATCTTTTATACTAGTACATAATTGTTATTAGTGCTAGTATAACAGATGGTGATCATGTGATGCTTAGTGGTTTAACACCAATCCTGGCTAATAGGATAGGGGTGGCTATGGTTGTTAAAGAGCCAAAGACACCAAAATGTATGGTCAGTTCAGATCCATATGACTATATAAGCTATTGAGCTTAGATTGAAAATATTATTGTGTTTTCAATTTAATTCTCATAGTTTTGTAGTTAAGTAGAATTCAAAGGTGGCTGCTGGAGGGTTGCATTAAATTCTAAGATCTAGATGCAGTGCTCTCAGATCCAAGGCTCCTCACTGACAAAGGCCCCAAGCCAGAAAATAGTCTGGAGATATTGGATGAGTAGGCAATAGATAGGGATTTTATGCACAAGCCGTCTGGCATCCATTGATTACTCTGGTTGGCACATGGTGGCACTACTGCATGGAGAGAGTTTTGCCTTGTTTAATTTAAAGAGAAGCTAAATTATTTTGCATTATATCCCATATCTTAAGAAAGCTTTTAGGGTTTATAATAAGCTTTTTATTATGAGTAAGTATTGCTTTCTACTGAAATATATAAGTGCATAATACTAATAAAAATGTATAACAAACTATATTGTTTTGAATCCATTGTAAGTAAATAGAGAAAACTGTTTGTTGATAATAATTTTTTGCTAATCTGAAACATAAGTTACACATTTTATTGTACTTCTAATAGTACTAATTAATACTATTTATCTTTTAATTCAAAATCAAAGTAGTAACGCTTATTTGAGTTATCTTATGGTATTTAAACAGAACAAATAAAACAATGATTTAAATACTTTCTAGAATTTAACCCATGTTTTTAATATTTGTGATGTTATTTTAAAACCTTATATAAATATCATTTTGAATACATTTTAAAATTATATATTAATAAATACAATCATAATTTTATTTGAAATTTTTGCCAACTGTTTTTATTTTTTTATTTATAAAATCCGAGAAAAATTAATAATTAAAATGAATTCTTGAAAATCATTTTCGATGTCTTTTCATAACAATTTAATCAAACAATTTCAAATTTGTTGTCTGATGTTTATATAATGAGAGAAAACAAGCTTGAAATAAAAGCCTTTTAAAGGTTTTTTTTTAACATTAAAAAAAAAAATCAAAGTAATAATAATAATAATTTTTAACAGCATTCAGCAACTTAATAACGTATTAACATATCATTGGGATACTAAAATAAATTTCTGACAATAACATTACCAAGGCCAGGCTTCTCTAAGATTGGGGGATGGGTGTTATTATAATTTGCTGCTTTATTTTTAGCGTTATTGTTGATCAGTTTACTTTTTTCAGCTTTAGTGGTGTAAAATACAATTATGTTCTATTCAAAAACATAAACTTTATAATAGTGAATTCCTCTATATTATTTTATTTCACTGACACCCAAATAATTAATACTTAGCTATAATCTCGCACCAAGTCTATAACAGAAAAGTAGCAAGCAGAGTTCTTTGCCTATAATGAATAAATTAATTTTCACCAATTAACTGTAGAATAAGAGGTCAGCGCGACTGCCTTGCACTTGCAGGCAGTTGCCCGGGTTGCGGGACATCCTGGCCAATGCCATGACACTTAAAAAAAAAACACTGTAGAATAAAGGCTTTCTGAATTTAATCCAGTTTCTATAATCTCCAGTATCTTCTCCACATCTTTTCAGCAAATTTTATATCTCAACATTCATCACACTTAATATTATTTTAAATATCTTACTATCTCTTGGATCAAGTTTAAGACCTTAATTATCCAACCCTTCTTAGTTCTTTTAGCAATGGGCCCAATCCAATTTCATTTCAGTTTTTAAATTAATTCAATTGTATAAATTATATCTCTTGTTCTTTGATAATTTATTTTTTTTGTTGACTCCCATTATACTTCTCAAAACTTGTCCATATCATTTGAAGTCGTGTATTGCTTTTTACATATTTTTTATTAAGTATCCAAGTCTAAGATCTATATAACTACTGGTAAAATATATTTATTAAAAATTTCATTTTCAAAAACATGCCACTTTTAATATTAAGTTATTTTTATTGAAAAAGTTTCATCTAAGTTTAAGTCTATGATTGCTTTTGTTAACTGCTAGTTTATTATTCTCATTTTTACATTCTCTATGAAAAATCATCAAACATTAATTCAATCTTGTTAGGATCAAGTCTTAAACATTATTTGTGAAAACAGCTCCATCACATAAAAATCTAGATGTCTTAAGTAATTTTTTTTAAACTTTTCATTTTAATTTAATAATACTTCTTTTAAAAATATTAAGCACCTTTATTAATGTTAATATTCTTAGTATAAGCATGTAATCTAACCACTGATTTTGTATTTTAGTAAATGTTCTTCAGAATAATTAATGTTCTAAATCTATGTCAGATGTCTGCATAATCTACATAATTGTTACGAATATTTTAATTAACTAAGTATATTCTATTTGTGTTTATCAAAAGATTGATGAATTTTGCTGGTAAAATATGGAAAGTTATTAATAAAAAATAAAATGATATCATGGAACAAATGCAGAATATATTCTAAGATAGAAAGTAAGATAAGACAAAGATTTTGTAAAACAGTCAAACTTCATTTGTATAACTAAAAACATTCCATTTCACTGAGTGGATTTTGATCAGGTATCCGAAATATTAAAAAAGTGAGTAAAACAAAATACTTAACTATTTTGAAGTTTAAAGGACATATATTATCATTTAAAGTTTTGATAAACCATACACTCTTAATGATGTTAATTCACCTACAATGATGAAATGAAAATATGAAACCACTACTCATTTTTTTTGAATTTTTAATGTGAAAAGTTGGAAAAAGTGCTATTTTTTTTATTTCAAGAATAAAAGAGAAAATACATTGCTTTCTATTTTAACAAAACATAAAAAAGTAATATGAACTAAAAAGTAAAAAATAATTGTTTTTATCTTTCACAGTATTCCTGACATTATGCAACCAAAATAAAACAGGTGACAGTCATGTGTGGAAAATATTCTTAAACTATTTATTTCACTGTTGTGGACTTCTATTTTGGCCACTAAAAAAATTAAAAAAAAAAACATTTTTTTTTTTTACTTTTCAATGCATTTATATAAATAAAATTGTTTCTTTAAATTTTCTTAATACGTTTTATTGTGTACTTTTTAATTTTGTATAGTTCCAGAAATTAAGTGGATACAATTCAGTAGTTCTAGATGACATTACTACAAAGAATACTAAATCCCATATAAAATTTAAAATGTGAACTTTTTGCTCATTTTTTTTAATGAAAACTTGTTTGCAAACTCTTGTAAGATGTATTGTTATCAAGAATACATAGGTATAAAAAATTTCAACTTGATAGAAAATTGACAGTGAATAAAAATTGAATTATAAGATTTCATAGACAGACCAGAGGGAAAGTGTGTTAGGTCCTAAAGATACAAGTTCCCTAATCCAAAATCCAAAAATCCTCACTAATAAAAGACATAAGTTTGAACCTAGTCTGATGATACTGGATAGGTCAATAGAAATTTATTAAGGACTATTATCTGTCATCTATTACTTTCTAAAATTTACAGTAAGTGGTGTAGATGCAGTGAAGATGAAGATCAGTAGGTTAAATAAAAGTGTATAAACATCTTCATAGAATTATGATTACTATTTATAATTATAAGAGAAAAGAACTAACAACTTCTGCAGATGTGCAGATGTTTTTTGTTTTTGGTGAACAATTTCTCATCAATCTTCAGAATGTTCTGTTATTTTAATTTTTAGTTTTTCCTTTTTTTTTAAAAAAAAAACTTTTAATTCAATCCACAGAAATTTAGTACAGAAAATAGTATACACGTAAATTGTAGATCAAATTCTTAAAATCATCTAATTAATCAATAAATAGATATATAATTATATTAAAGACAAATCAATAATTCAATGCCCCATCTATTTATGATTTAAATCATGCTGATAAACTGCAGTGTAGAATATGTGAACTCGAGAGGTGTCAAATTTGAAGTGAAAAAGTATAAAATTTCAAATCATTAAGAACACAGTAGTGCTTATTTTGAACAACAGCCACAATCCTATAAAGGTGTGTGTATGTGTTGGAAATTCATGACTTCTCTCTAACGTATACAAAAATAGTATGTATAACATTTTGTTTGTTTTTAAAGTAAAAACTATTTATGATGTTATAATAGATAATAAAAAAAACAAAAAAATATTTGTAGAGGAAAGTATTTTTGAGGTACAAGTATAAATATAAAATTTGGCATACTTACTTTACAACTTTAACTATATAGTAATTAATTAAATACCATATAAATATATAACTATTTATGTTATTCATTTATGCTCTCTACAAAAATTTATAAAAACTATAGGGCATGTTTCAGCTCATCAAACTTGACATTAATAGCTGTCTGGGAAATCAGCTGAGATCACATCAGATGTAGGAACTCATTTTTCATTTAAATAGATTTGCTAAAAAAGTTATTGATATCAGGTTTGATTGACAGAATACATATCTTACAAAAGGTGTGGTTGCTTTTTCATCAAATATTGCTCTACATAAAAACGTGTGTTTGTAAATTTTTGTAGAGGATATATAAATATCAGTAACAGATTACACATTTATGTGGTATTTATTTAATTAATATTTAAAATAAACCCTTTGTTTTTACTTCACCTTCGAGTGGTAAGTTGTTGGTTTTTTTTTTTTGCTATTAGGGTTAACGTGAGTGGTGCGTTTTAATTGCGCTTTAAACAAAAAAGTGAAACTTAGTATTACTAGAAAAGAATTATAAGGCTTAGCACTTTTGTAGAACTTAGGTCTCCATATTCATAGCCTATCTTGGGAGGATCGGCTTACATTGAGATTTTAAGCAAAGCTTGACAGTAATTTATGTAAAATTTATTTAAAGTGTTCTTTCATATTAACCATTTTTTGGAGATTGCAAAGCACAATTCTTTTAGGTTTATTGGATAGTTGTCATTTGCAATAAAGCACAATGTTTATATGATGAAAATATTATTTTAAAATAAATTGGATTATAACATCTGCATTGTAATTAATTTGAAGCCAATAAAAAGAACTTTAGAAAAATTACCATTTAAATTCACATTCAAACTCTACTATCAAATTGAACTTTGTGAATCTATTTAAAAAATTTAAGTTGCAGACCAGATCAGGTTTGACTGATAAAGATGCATGCCTCTCAGTAGGTTTAGTATTATTTATTTACATTCTCCAATAGATCAACTGTGTGAGTGAGAGAGATTTACAAACAAATTTTAGCTACTTCTTCTAGATATTATTAACCAAGATCTGAAAATATGTGGCTAGCTTTGCTTTCAATAATCAATCAATAGGAGTAAATTTAAAATCAGTTATTGATATAATTTGACATTCATTAAGAGTATTAATAAATTTAAAGCTACCATATCATAGACTATTTTCCAATGTAAATATGGGGGGAGGGGGGTAAATAATCTTCCCAGGGAACTAAATAGATTAAATTATATACAAATATGAGTTAATTATTTTCACACATTTTTTGTTTGCAACATAATTAACTCATGAAAGCATTTAATTTAATGTATAGAACTGTCTGGAAAAAAATGAATTGATAAGATAATAAAGATAATGTAACTCTTCTAAATCCTCATAAAAATATCTATCTGAATTTAAATCCATATAAGAACATGCATTAGAAATAAAATAAGGATCTTCTTTGTTTCTAAGTAAACACAAGACAAAAATGTTACAGTTGCTACTAGAACAAAATATGTTAGTCTAGGAAATGTTAATAGTAATTGATAGTTATTTCACAGCATCTCTGCTAACATATTCTTTTAGTATATAAAAATAGCTCCAACCCATTAAAATATTTAAATTAATATGTATGTGTGTATTTCTATAGACTTAACATTTTATTTCTTTATCATTTTTACTTGTTGACATTCAAGATATGAAGACATAAAAAATAGTCATAGACCACATGATCCCATTCTCTTAGGCTTGTCTGAAGCTATCCTAGCGCTTCTCTGAGGAGTGCCAAAGCATGAAACCATGGTCAGAAATTAGGGGGGAGGGTTCCTGACAGATATTTTAAATGCTTTCTCTGGCTAAGCATTTATCACAAAGCTTGTTGAGCAATTGGAAATGCTTATTGTGAAGACATATGCCTCGATTTATTTCTGTTGAAAACTAATTTTTATTTCAATTAACATTCAGTAGTGTAAAATTTAAAATAATAATTCTTGATATCATTAAGAATATTAATAATTTCATAGTAAAAATAGGATTATAATTTTAATTTTATTTAAATATTTAACCATTTTGTTATGAATAAAAATATACTGCATATATATATATATTGATAAATTCACATTTTACTAATCTTATAAACTATTAGATTTTTATATGTGATTGTTTGACATTTTGCAAAATAAATATCTTAACTTTTCCTGCTGCATTATAAATAATAATAAATTGATATCACTCTACTTTTTTTTATTGTTATCAGTTTAATATAGATTACAAGTTTCTTTTCTTGTTTTAATTAATCGAAAAAAAAAATAAAGTTTTAAGAAAAATTATAGGCAAGCCAATAAGTGTTTAGTGTGTCTGACCCTTTTCTATCAAACTTTTGTCCTTTACTTATTTCTCCTAGTAACTTGATAAAACACTAATTCAGGGAATTATATTCGCTTTTTATACTTTTATGCATTATATTTACTTTAAAATGACATGAATAGTTGTAATAAAAAAAAAATGTTAAAGTTCCGCTAATAGCAAAAATGTTAAATTAAGAATGTTTTTTTTAAAAAAATCTTTCCAAATAGGAGGAAGTTTGCATGTATCATCTCACTTATTGATACAATCTGACCTTTTAAGTATCTCAATGACTTCTCTAATTTTGTACTGGTGGAATTTTAATGTTTTTTCAAATCAATGATTGTAGCACCTCTACAACCATCTTTCTACCTTTTATCACCCAGTGGATGACTTGTGAGATCAAATCAAAACATTGGTATATCAATATTTAAATTTTTTAACACAGATGAACCCCACAAAATACGTCATATATATATATATATAGAGAGAGAGGGGGGGGGATGGAGGAGGCAGAAAAAATGAAATAAATAGATATATTGAAGTGAAGATTTGTACATTCTTGGTAATCAACTATGTAAAATATAAAGAGAATACAGATATTTTACCAAATGGTTATTACAAATTCAATGACAAGCTTTTTTGTTCTTTATAACATAACATTTGTATATCCATTTATGATTATTTTTATTTTGGCTAATTTTTGTTGCATATTTTTTCAACTTTACTTATTTTGAATGTTCCTGACCTTAATGAAGAATTGAAATCATTTAATTAAAAAAATTCTTTGGATGGTAAATGTCTATTAATACACTTTTCAAAGTAATGTTTTGATAAAATATCTCATTTGGTTAGATTTTTATCAATTCAATGAACAGTTAAAGGATTCATCATAAATTCAGTTTCTTTTGTTTCTAAAAGCATTTTGTAACTATTCTTATCTTCATATTTACTGTTAAGCATAGTATCAGATTTAGATTCAATATTAATGTATAATGCTGTTTTTTTTTTCTTTTTTTTGTTGATAGGTAGTAATTGTATTTTTTACTTATAACATCGTTGACAATTGCCCTTATATATAGTTTTTTCACTTGATATTTAATATTTCCATAGGATCAGCTTTTAAATGGCTTTATTGGAATGAATTATATTTATTTTTAAGAATAATGCTCTGCAGATATGCAATTATTTTTTTTTTTTTTAAATATATTTTATTTTATTAACATCAGATCAAGTTAAGGTTTTTCTTTTTCATTACTCACTAAATTTTTTAGTCTGTCTCTTTCATTTATACTATTCTTTTTGTTAGCAGTTGCAAAGTTTAGGTATTATAGTTATATATTGTTGGAGAATGATAGTTTTTCTATGACCCATCTTGAAAGTAGCATGCTCTATGATGTAAAATCAGACTATCATAATGAACTCTTTGTTAATACAATAAATTATAAAAATAACAAAACTAATAACATGAACTCCAGTAGTATATGGAGCGTATCCCATCAGAACTACTGAGGTGAGAGTTCTAGGCTATTAAAATAAAAGAAATCACTAAACAGCATTAACAATCATAGAATCCTAAAGAGACAGGTATATCTTCTACAGAGTTAATTATTTTCATCTAGAAAACATAATAAAATTATTTTAACTTAATACTGAGAATGTATTGAAAGGAAAAATGGATGTCATCTATAAATAAATTAAAAATAATATTAAATTAATTGTATTTATGAAACTCATAATTCTTCTAATAATGCATATTTTCTGAAAATTTCTGGATTTGCATTGATTGTTAATTGAATGTATTCTAAACATGATATAGATACTTTTATTTTTAAATCATCTTATAAAGCCTACATCTTCAATTGATAATAATTCAAATGAAACTGCAATCACAATTCAGATAGATAATTTTTATGTATACATTATCTCCAATACATTATTCTTAAAATGTGCTCTTCCATTTCTTCATATACCTTTGTAAATTTTATAAATTTAAATTGGCATAATAGTCTTTGGAATAATGAAGATCAAGTAAGTTGCCAATTTTTGAAATGAATCACTTTAAACAACAAGCAATTACTTCATGATGCCAAGAAATAAGGAACATTTCTTTTAGGTGTATAGGGAACTGAATCAACTCTTGATTTATGGTTTTTTTTAAATATCATCCACTAAAATACTTACATTAGAGTATTTTTCCATACCTAACTTAATCAATTTAATCATTTTTGGAATTGATATATCTACAGTTGAAAGTTATCTGGTTCCAGGATAAAACAGAGTCTCTCAAATTCCTCCTTGTGATGATAGGTTTCATAAACTCATAACAAAAGCTACCAAAGAATCTGTCCTTTGTGGATATTGAAAATCAATTCATTTTAGGTTGGAATAAAACTAGTTGTGATTTTTATAACTAATTTTTGTTTATTGGTAATAGAAACCTTGTTAACAAACTTGTAAAATCACTAAATAATACCAGTAAAAATGCATCATGCAGAAACAAAACTTAACATGATCTAGTCATAGGAACTGGTCACTTTTGTGAAAATATACCAATGAATATACTTATAGAAGGACTACTGCTGCCACTGCTAGAAAAGTTGCTGATCTTTCAGACTTCAAAACCCAAGACTGATATAATGGTAGAAAGTGTCTTTAGATCAGAATTATAAACTTATCTTTCATAATGTTTCTCTAATATCAATCTGGAAAAACCTGAAATGTTGAGGAACTTGAATTTGTTTTGATTGTTTTAAATCTGTAAAGGTCCCAGAAGGCTGTAGCATACTTCCAGAGTTTGACCAAAAACCAAAGCATTTGTTAAAACTTTTCAGTAATGTTATTTATACAAAAACTATTTCTAAAATTTTGCATAAAAGCAAATTTATAGCAGTCTTCAAACTAAATAAATCTAGCAATAATCCAAAAAATTATCACCCAATATCATTATTATATTGTTTCTGTGAGATTTTTGAAAAAATCATATTAACAAGAGTTTTGCAATAGTTCAGACTATCTATCTATAAAGTAGATTGAGTTTAGGTTAGAGAAATTGATATGAACAAGTTTTCCTTGAATGCATCCTGAAAAAGATTTTCAAAATAAACCAAAAACTGAATGTGATCTTTATTGACATAATCTTAGTTTATGATTCTGTTTGGAAAAAGTGGTCTTTCTAAAAATTTTAAATGCTGGAAAAACATTTCTTTATTTGACAAGATGCATCCCAATAGAGAAATTCAAGCAGCACTAAAAGATAATCAGAATGGATACAATTTTTTTCAGAATGGTGAAACCCAGAGCTCATTTTTTGCTTGCTTTATTTAATATGAAGTGCAGGAAATTCATTCATGCTGATTATATTGCTTTGCCTTCTCAAAAAATATTGTTTCTTGCAATTGAAAAGTCTTTCAATGAGGATATAAAAAGATTGGAAATCATTTACAAAGATTGAGAACTTAGTCCTAATTTAATGAAGGCAGTACATTGAATCTCTTATCAAAATTGCATGGAATCATCTCATAGTCCGAATATAATCTTTTGCAATAATAGACTAAAACTCAACCCTACCCCACATTATTTAGGAGTAACCTCAGTTTATAACTTAACTTATTTTTTCAATAGATTTTATTTCTTTCCTTAATAGGGAAGGTCCACTATGTGAAAAAGATTAAACAGTTGTAATTATTTTACAATTTAGAACTGTTTAGGCCATTCATATTCATAGTACAAAGACAGGTAAGTGGGAGAATGAACATGTGGATTCATTCTCTCACCTGTTTTTGCTATAAATATGATTGGCCTGGTTGAAAGCAGTCCTAAGCTGTAAAATTTGTCACAATTGTTTAATCTTTCCTGTATAGTGGACCTTCCTTGAACTAATGATTAAAATTAATTATTACAAGTAATCATACTTGGATATGATACAATACTTTATGAATATCTGTACTCTTATTTGTAGAAAAAAATTCCCACAGTAAACTTTTGGATACTCAATTAAATATTACTATGAGAATATTCCTGACATAGTTCAAGTATTTTTCTACAATGAATTTTCATTCTTTTCCATATTCCTCTATCAGATATCAGAAGAGAAGTTGCTAAGAAGATTATTAAAAATATGTAATTTATCAATAACTAAAAATATAGTTTTACCATTCAAGACTTGATTCAAATCAAGATATCTTTTTTGATATTCAACCAAAAATTACTGTACAAAAAAAAAATTATTGAGATTCCAAACAAATTTATTTACCAGATTCAAACATAAAGACAAACAAATTTCTTTTTCTAGATCCAAAAAATAAAACCAACTGAATTTGATAAACCTAGGTGCCCTGAAATATCATCAAATGATTCAAGACAATTTGTGATCAATGTGATGGACTTTTTATAAATGGAATTTATATCAGCCACTAATCTAAATAAATGTGGATAAACAAACTATGAATCATATATTTAATGACTGTTATAGATTATAGGTAATGGACTTAATAAAATGAGTAGTGACTATACATCCTGATTGAACTTGCAATATGTCTTTATATTTTATTATTAGTTAAGCTGTCTAATATATTTTTTACATCTAATCAATTTTATAATAAAATCTATTTATAAATAATTTATAAAATATGTCTGCAATTTAATTTTTCTCAGAAATCAAATATAAAATGAGATGAATATTTTAAGCATTAATCTATAGTTATTTATAACAAAATGAAAGAAATATAGAAATTAAAATATATTTACCTAAATTTAATACATCTATTTCTATTTTAAATGCTTAAACTTTGAAAAGATTGGCAAAAGGAAGACTGCAAAACTAGATGATTTGAAAACTATTGGTTTCATAAAGTTTTCCATATTGGTTCAAATGATAAAAAATTTATTAGTAAAAATCATTAAAAATGGTTATGTTATTTATTATATAAAGGTGAAAATGCATGGATTATATTTTAAGATCACAAATTTTTTTGATTAAAACATTTAAAAAGACCCGAGAAGAGAAACAAAACTACACAAAACAAAAAAAAATATAGAGAGTTTAAAGAAATGTAAAGTTTGAAAATATTAGAAATTGTGAAAATTTATTCCTATCATATGAGATTCTTACCATTCAAGGATAATGCCATCATATTGGATATGTAAATATGTTAATAGTATTCACACATATATGCTAGCACTTTTTTGTAAAAAAATATTTATCAAATTTTAACTTATACAGCAAAATAAGACTTCTAAGAAAATATTTTTATTCTTTATGAGATTATATAACAACTATAAACTGTCCAGTATTCTTTCAAAATATTGTAAAAATCGTGAAAGGTTTCAAGAAAAAAATCAAAAGGAAGTATTCTGCTTAATGAATAATATTTCTGTAGTGTATTTTTATTATATCACTCCCATGCATTTCCCCCCACATCTTTGGTCATATATTTATGATTACACCCTCCATAAGGTGTTAAAAGTGAATAGAAACCATTCTCTATCTTTCATGAGGGTGGTGTAGTGAAAATTATACTGCAGAAATATTATTCATTATGTGGACAATCTCTAGTCTAATAAATGACTAATACAAATTATTAATTCCATTTAGTGGTTTATGCCAAAGTTGTTAGAATAATAAGATCAATGCAACTGTAGTAACTGATTATCTAATAGAAGTATTTTGCCTTTTTTTTTTTAAGAATCCCAAATATATTTATTAGAATCTTCGGGCAGATTTTTAAATGTTTTACATTGAGAAAGTAAACATGCATTACTAATCTAAAAAAAAGTTTGTGATTTTTTTTTTTGATATTGTATAACATATACCTTAAAAACATTAATTAGTTTAATAGTCTCACAAAGAAAACTGATAATTAAAACAAAATAAATCTAGATTATATACAAGAGTTTTTTTTTTGTTGTTGTTATAAATAGAACGTAAATTACAAAACAGTTTATGGCAATGTTGTTAATATTTTAATTGATTGAATTTGTATTTAGTATTAACAAATATATAAACCAAAAAAATAATATACTTAATATACACATACACCATTTTGATAATTTATTATCTCATTGTTAACATTTTTTGTTTAATTTTTAAAATAACCGTATTACTGTGTATCTATATATGTATGTAATATACTTATTATCCTGAGTACTATTAATATATAACATCTCATTTCACTTGCACTAAACATATGGGTTATACGGGTAATAACTTTTTATTATTTTATTGCTTTATTCTAATACATAGTTATAATATATTCTATAATGTACAAATAAATACTGCTATAAAATTTATATATTTAGATAAATATTTATCCATATACAACTTATAAAATTTTTCACTATATAATATGCATGGTTATATATATATATAAACACATACACACCCTTTTTAAAATTAAAATGCATTGAAAACATACTTCTGAATTTATTGTGAATTTATTATTTAAAGTTGTATTTAGATGCACATAAATCTCTTTAAATGGGCTTATAATTTTTAAATATACATTTATTTGATTTTATTTTTTTCTCTTAGTAAGTAAATAGAACTATTTAAAATAAATAAATAAAAAAAAAAACCTCCTTTTACCATGTTTCTATCCACATGTAATTTATCAACACAGGTAACCAGCATTTGTACTGGTATAGTCCCATTTTTCTCTCCAGCCGTAGTTTTGGTAGTCTCCATTTCCATTCCATTTGTTATCACACGTTAATGATTAGGATATTAAACATTTTAGTATAAGGAAGCTGGCTGTATCAGGTTGCTTAGAAACAAAAAAGGAGGAGTTTTGATTCAGCTACCAATCATATTGAATCATTATTGATTACATAGACAGTTATTAACAAGGAAATGGATTTTTAAAAAAGATCACATGACATGTTTTTCTTCTTTTTTGAGTATAAAAGAATTTACTTTTTTTTACTAATTTTTTTTAAAAAAAAAAAGAAATCAGTTGTAATCTATCGAATTGAATTAACATTTACCATTTTCAAATGGAAAATTGACATTTTTCAATAAAAATATTTGTTACTAAATTAGTTATATATTTAAATGGTTATGTGTATATATATATGATTAATAATGAATGCATGTCCACAATAGTAACAGACACCGGCTTATTAAAGTAGATAGACACATCAACCAAGACCGCTTTCTGCAAGAATTTTGTTCTTTATACGCTATCATTTCTTGTTTGATACCTATTTTTTTTTCTTCTCCTCTTTCATCCTCTACATTCTCAACATGTTTTCGTATTTTTTTCATTTCTAAATATAAGGGAAAGCACCTTTTTTTTAGGTTTTTAATTTCTCTAATAAATAATTGTTATAAAAAAATAAAGCTAAAAGAGAGAGTGAGTAAAAGAAAAATGCAGAAAAATAAGGAGTCTTATTTATCTCTCATCCATTCATTTATCTATTTATTTATCCGTCTATTTATCTATCTATCTATCTATCTATCTACCTACCTATCTATCTATCTACCTACATACCTACCTATCTTTCTATATAACTATCTGTCTGTCTATCTATCTATCCATCTATCTATCTATCTACCTACCTATCTACTATCTATCTATCTCTCTCTCTATCTATCTATCTATCTATCTTTCTGTCTTTCTGTCTATCTATTTATCTATCTATCTATCTATCTATCTATCTATCTATCTATCTATCTATCTATCTATCTATCTATCTATCTATCTATCTATCTATCTATCTATCTATCTATCTATCTATCTATCTATCTATCTATCTATCTATCTATCTGTCTGTCTGTCTGTCTGTCTGTCTGTCTGTCTGAAGGTTTCATTTAATTTACAGTATATTAAAATTTGAGTGAGAAAACCAATTTTTTAGGAGCAAAGTAGTAAATGAAAATAGAAATTGTATAATTATGTCTAAAAAAAATAAATGCATTCAACAGATATCAAGAACATAAACAGTGATAAGATAACTGGTGACTGGCATTATCTCTGAATCAATGCTCATGTTTCATAGTGACATATTTAATTATTCATCACAAAGATTTTAGGTGCTAATACTTCTGGATCATGTTATGACATGAAATGTAATAATACATTTTATATTTAATCCATGACAGGACAAGACAGTAACATAAATACTGTTTTAAAATGAGCAAAACCTATTACTAAACTATTTGAAATGATTCAAGTTACATATGTCAGTAATGCACTATGGTGCAAGAATGCTTTCAAGTGGTTTGGAAGATTTTCTGATGACAGAGAAAATCTCACATATGAAGATATGAAACATACTATCATATTTTATATCATGAATTATGATTTAGACATGCTAGTTTTTTAAATTTTTGTGGAAAGTGGCTAAACTATGTCACTATATAATACATTGATTCAGAGATGTCAGTTTAGATTGTTTGTGAGAGAGAACCAATCATTTTTTCATCAGAATATACTGTATACATAAATTATTTAATAAGACTCCATCAATTGAAAAAGTAATGTGAATAATAAAGAACTGAATTATAAGAGCTTTAAGTGAGAAGGTAATTTATGAAATTGTAAATGAATTTGAAATGTTATAAGAAAAACAGCTTGAAAAAATTAATTGATATTTATAATATTATACATAGCTTGGAAGATTAATCAATAGATTTTGTTTCAACAGTTATGATTCAACTAGAGAAAATTTTTAATACAGTTAAAAATGAAGACTTTAGAACAAATATAATTAAGGAGCTGTTGCAGATCATATAAGTCATATTTCTATTTAAAAACCAATTTGGATTAACAAAAGCAGAAACAAGATATGCAATTGAGGTAAAAACTCTTATTCATAAACACATGCATATATATATATTGTTAAAAGGAGATTGCCATGACAACAGTTTGAGATTGTTGATTGTTATCTATATTGGATTATCTAAGTGTTGACTGGTTTCTAATGTTATATATATATATATGTAATAATATTATAACTCAATATCTGTATTTCTTCAAATCAATATAAGTAATCTTATAATTGAATATTTATAAATACAGTAATTAGATATATGTAAAATATAACTTTAAAAATTTTATCCACTTAGGAGCACTTTTGACTATTCTTGTAGTCTTTGTCAACTAACACTTTGAAAGGCTAACCTTCCCACAATTCCATGATCTTAACATTTTCTGCCTCTCTGTTAATTAAGTCTTGTTTATATTTGTATATTAGCATAGCTTCCTTTATTTCCCTTTTGTTGTTATTTTTTTTAATTGGCAATATTTTTACATTATTATAATTGAAGTTAAAACCATAAATACATGACTTACTATGGTCATAAAAATGGATGCTGAAACATTATTATTTATTTTGCAATTTTGTTTTGTTTTCTGAACCCTTTTTAATAACAGCAAGTGCTCTTTAATACTTTTTTCCAATGTGCATCTTCATTTCACTATATATCCACTACCACACCTACATATCCATTTTTAAATGATGCAATTTTTATTTATAAATGAGGTTTTATCTTTAGAGCTATTTATTAATTTGTTTAATGTAGGAGGTGTGTAAAATGCAATGTCACATATACCTTTATAAATTTTCCTTACAAAATTTACTTGATCATTTGAAATATATGGTATTGATATCCATATTTTTTTATTAGCAGGAGTATCAATATTATTATTATTAATATTTTTATTCTTATATTTTGTATTAAAATTTTTAATAACATTATATATGATTATAATTGTAGTCAATATTTAACAATTCATTCAAGTACATTTCAATATTTTTAGCGTTATCTGATGAATATTTACAAAGACTATTATTTCTTCATAAAAAGGACTTTAAACCTGTCATTTTATGTGACATTGGCACTCTTGATTTATATGGAATATAACCTCTATTTACTATCGGTTTAATGGTCATACAGTAATCCAGATTCCATTGATTTCTAGATATTTAAAGATCAAGAAACTAAATGCACGTTGAATTTTCAGCTGCTTTTATCCATTTTAAGCCATTTAAATTATTTAATTCTTTAAACAACACTTTAATTGTATTTGGCCTGCCACATACAAAAACATCATTGACATATGGATAATATACAGTAATATTATTTGATATCATTCCTTTTTTCATAATATTTTCTTCATATGTAGAAATTACAAAATTACATATTTGAGCAACAGTAGGTAAACCCATTGGCCAGCCATTGTCCATTTTATAAAAATCCTTTTTAAAAACTGCATTTTTAAAGGATTTTTATAAAATGGGGAATGGCTGATGAATGGGTTTACCTACTGTTGCTGAAATATATAATTTTATAATTTCTACATAGGAAGAAAATATTTTGAAAAAGAAATATTATCAAAAAAATATTACTGTATATTATTGATATGTTGATGATCTTTTTGTAAGTGGTAAACCAAATACAATTAATGAGTTGTTTAGAGAATTAAATGGCTTAAAAGGCCTAAGATGGATAAAAGCAGATTAAGATTTAATGTGCATTCAGTTTCTTGATCTTAAAATAACTAGAAATCAATGCATGCAGGATTACTGTATGACCATTAAACCAATAGTAAAAAAAGATTATATTTCATATAAATCAAGAGTGCCAATGTCACATAAAATGACAGGTTTAAAGTCCTTTTTATGAAGAAATAATAGTCTTTGTAAATATTCATCAGATAAAGCTAAAAATATTGAAATGTATTTGAATGAATTGTTAAATGTTGGCTACAATTATAATCATATATATAATGTTATTAAAAATTTTAATATGAAATATAAGAATAAAAATATTAATAATAATATTGATTCTCCTGCTAATAAAAAATATGGATATCAATACCATATATTTCAAATGATCAAGTAAATTTTATAAGGAAAATTTATAAAGGTATATGTGACATTGCATTTTATGCACCTCCTAATTAAACAAATTAATAAATAAATCTAAAAATAAAACCTCATTTATAAATAAAAATCACATAATTTATAAATGGATATGTAGGTGTGGTAGCAAATATATAGAACATTGGAAAAAAAAAACTAAAGACCACTTGCTGTTATTAAAAAGGGTTTAGAAAATGAAACAAAATTGCAAAGTACATAATAATGTTTCAGCATCCATTTTTTATGACCATAATAAGTCATGTATTTATGGTTTCTTCAATTATAATAATGTAAAAATATTGCAAATTAAAAAAAATAACAACAAAAGGAAAATAAAGGAAGCTATGCTAATATACAAATACAAACAAGACTTAATTAACAGACAGGCAAAAACATTAAGATCACAGAATTGTGAAAAGGTTAGCCTTTTAAAGTGTTAGTTGACAAAGACTATGAGGATAGTCAAAGCGCTCCTAAGTGGATAAAATTTTTAAAGTTATACTTTATATATATCTAATTGCTGTATTTATAAATATTCAATTATAAGATTACATATATATCTAAATTATTTAATAAATGGGAACTCTTATCAGATCGATTCTGCCTGCCTGCAGAACTAGTCTGATAGTGCACTTTAGGCTAAATTTAACTTAATTAATATAACGAGTTCTCATTTATTAAATAATTTACAGCTATATTATCCTGTTGAAGATATATATATATATGAGTGTGTATATACAACATCAAAAATTAAAAATAATTTAATCCATTATGTTGTTATTTCAAATACTTTTTAAGTAAACAATATAATACGAATACCATTATATAATAGCAATAATTTTATATATTTATTTGGGAAAATATTTTATACCCCTTTCAATATGATCATAAACTATTTAGTTTATAATTATACTAAAAAAGGCATAAATATTTGCTGAAAATAGCTTTTTTGCATTATTGTTATAATAAATATATATTATTGCTATTATATAATAGTATTTATATTATTTATTTAAATATATATATATTGAAGCTGTACATATATATATATATATATATATATATGCTGGCTTCACCATTCACTGTGGACTAACTAAAACCCTAAGTCCAACCACAGTGAATGTGTTTCTTTTTCAAACTAAATTTATCGTTTTCTCAAATAGTTCCCTAAATTAAAAGATTTAATAAAATAAAATATAGAAAGTTAAAATTATAATTGCAATTATTTTTAAAATATATTTGGTAGAATTTGATGAATTTCTTAATTAAATAGAATCCATTAAGAAAAGGAATTTAATTAGTAAAACATTTTTCTGAATTAGATAAAAATAGATAACAGAAAAAATTTGAAACAACGGGCATGATTCGCTACTAATTAGCAGATTAAAAACATAATGGAAAAAGGGTATAAATAAAGAACTTTTCTTTTGTTCTGGGTCTTATGCTTGCGGGTAACCAGTGCTGAAGGTCAGAGAGAAAATCTTAAGAATTTAGTTGGAAGAAATTTTGCTGAAAAATTAGACAATATAGCGAACTCTTGCTTGCTGTACTTACTTCAAGCTGCACTCTATTTTTCGGCATATAAATAAAAATCCAGAAATGTGTTGCTCTGCAAAAATGCGGAAGTAACCTCTTTTGCCTTCGCTCTCCTGAGCTGTTCCTGAGGTTGGAGTCGTAATCATGTAAGCCAGCCAGAGAACAAAAGTATCTGCCCTGTATCCGTGAAAAAAAAATCTGCCCTCAAAAACATGGAAAAACAAATTTGAAGAACCGAGAAGACCTGCAGGGAAACATCAAATGAACTCATTTTGACCCACCCATCTAGTTACCAGTAACGTTCCCATAAATTATTAAAATATCTTTGCAATTTGCAAATTCAGTGTATATTTATGCTTTTCTATATATATATATTTTTTTAAATCTATGTATTCGAGTCTTGTGAAATTATATTTCATTAATTCCTTTCTTTTTCTTTAAATACTTTAATGGGCGGTAGGGTTATTACATATAATGGCGGCGGTAATTCTTATTAATTTAATTGAAAAATGCTTCGTTTAACTTTCCGCCATTATACTCTCTGTAATCAAGTTATTTATTTTATATAAATATTTATTTAGAAAGAAAAGGAAGTAAATCATAGAAAGTGCAAAACTCTATTTTAAAATCAAGATTTAAATTGCTAGATATTCTATTATAAAACTTTCCAAACTTTATCTTAGTTTTTTTATATACATATAAAAGAAAGATCCTTATCAAATGCCAGTATATTTTAGTCAATGAAGGGTTACAAATTTAAAGTTATATTTTAAAGAGCGTGAAATAAAACGTTCGCATTTATATTTTAGTACTAAGAGAGAGTACATTTTGACAATATGTATTAAAAAAATTATTAAATAGCATTGGCTTAGTGGTGAATGGGTTAAATTTCAACTAAATAAATAAAATATCCACCCACTTGTTCTTTTTATTAATTCAAATTTTATAAAGGTGAAGTTACTATTTTTCTGCAGATTTTCAGTGATAGTTGAGCTTTCCTAAGATATATATTTTGCAGAGGGTTTCTTTTTTAAATTTAAAGGTCGTTGACCGTATTTATATGGTATCGTGCCTCGGGTGATCTACTGGGCCGCTCAGCATAAAATACAGTGCTTCTTTTGCCAAGTTTGCTTAGGTTAACATACCTACATTCGGACCTTTTGAAAAATAAATAAATTGTTCGGGATCTCATGTCGATCTCAGTTCCTTAAATGTACGTAACTGGACATAAGCAACAAAAACTCTGATCCTGAATCCGGGTCACATGTTTAGCGAATGGATTCCATTTTCTCTCTAACCTAGTTTAGAGACAGAGAGCTATCCGGTCTTGTGTTAACCTCTTGGTAACTGTTATGTCTCGAGCCTCACAGCCCACTATATGCTATCGCCTGTGTGCATGGTCTTATATATTTATATTTATTAGGAAATCTTTCTCAAAATATCATCGAAATGTTTCAATTATAGCTGGAAATTCCTGTTGGGATCACTTTATCATTCTTCTTAAATCATAAGTAGGGCGGTGATTTAAACCTGTCCAAAGTGTTTAGTTGAGTTTGACCACCTATTTATTTCTATGTTCTCCAACCACAGAGTTAATGAATCATCTCTCTCTCTCTCTCTCTTGATTTCTTTTATGTAACACTTTCATTGGCTGAAATATTTTAAAGAAAGAAATGATAATGTAAAATTTTGTCTGTTCTTATCATTACGATCAATGGATCTTTCAAATATGTCTATCCGGTTGCAGTGAAAATAGCCTGTGACACTATTAATAAAACATTGTATGAATTCTTTTAATGTAAATAATAAAAGTGTGTGTTATCTTTCATTCACTATAAATAAAACCACTTAGTATTGTTTTTCTTTTGTGACATACGTATGTACATCTGATCATTATATATGTAAAATATCCTTTTCATGGTCTCTTCTTTCCCTGACCACCGGGCATACATTAAGATTAAATTCTAGTGAGGTTTGGGGAGTAAGTCACTTAGTAGCAATCTAGAGGAGTAGGTGAGGTTCGAACCCCCTCTATCTGCATCTCTAGGTTAGGTTAAAGCAGCTCTACTTTTCTTACCATTACAATATATATATATAAGAAAAATAAAAGATATTGATTAAAATGGAAGTTACTGTTTAAGAATTTAGTCCATGAATCAGAAAACATGTATATGTTCTTATAGAAATGATAGAAGAAAAAAAGTTATATGGCAAAAATATTGTTTACCTCCTGCTATATTTGTTATATATTTTAGATGAGTTGTTAAATAAATATTGTTTTGATAAAAATGGAATTCGAATTGAATCTAAAAATATTAATTTCTGGTAGTATGAAGATACTTACATGCAGTTTAGATGATTTTAATAAAATGATCTGTAAATTTGATAGATCTTGTAAAAAAAGTTTGACTTGAAAATAAAACGTATATAAAATGTAATAAAAAAAAAATTCCTAAGAACATAATAGGAAACAATAATAAAATAATTACAGTGAAAAATACACAAAACTCTCCATACAGTAGTGCCACTCAGTACTGTAACATTTTCCATCTTGTTTGACCTCTATCGCAATAAAATTGTGCACGAGTTGATCAAGCTATGTCAAAAAAGAAGAAAGTTGTATTTCTATCCTAAAAACACACCTATATTTCCTGATCAACTCGGCCTAGTAATTGTTGAGAATTATGCTATCGATGAGATCAGCTTTTAATTTATTTGATAGGCACCAGAGTTCTGCAAGAACCCACTGAACCGTCACATAGCATCTGGCAAACAAAAAAGAAAAATATGTTTTTAAACTAATCGGTATTGCATCATACCATAACGAGAATTATTTTCTCCTTTTTGATTATTATTCCTGGGCTTGTTTAAACATATTGGCAAGGTAAATTCCATTTTAAATCTTATTAAACTAATAATAAATTTAATACTAAAAAAAAATAATAACTAATATTAATAACGCACAATGAAAAGATTGATAAAAGTAAAATCTCTTTTATTCTAACAAACTAAAAATATTTATAAGTTAAATTACGAATTAACTAAACAGGAAAGTACACACACACTAATCCAGATAATGAATCAATTAACAAAAACAGTTAGATTAAGCAATTAAAGCAAGTTAATAATGTTCCAAGATCTTGTATAAAATTCTTTATTAGAAAGTCTCTTGAATACAAAAAGAAAAGTCTAATATCAGGATGGTAGTCTAAGCTTAGATAAATAATTGTTTGCAAACTTTTAAGTCACTATCAGGAAAATTTATTCTTAACTTACTGGAAAGTTCATGTAGGTTTATGGGATACCAGATCATGAGAATTTCCATTGGTCTCTCCTGCCAGTGTCTTCCATTATTGTTTCATTCTATAGCTGGAGAAAAGGCACGGTTGTAGTGACCCTTTTATTGCAAAAAGCGGTCTTCACAAGTCCCATTTCCATGCTTGTGTGACAGCTTGCTACAGCAAGGGGAATACCTGTGTAGAAGTATATTTCTTGCCACAGGTTATGCTCATGGAAACCTCCAACTTTCAGAGATGTAACTAGAAGTTAAAGAGGAAGACCTAGATTGAAGTTGTCCTCTCCTTTTTATATCGCGATCCAGTTTATGAAACTTCTGCGCACTCTTTTGTCTTTTTATCAGCATATAAGATAATAATCTTGTACACTCTCTCTTAAATTTAAATTACAAAGTCTTAATTTTTTTTAGCATTATTCTTCCATCTTTAATTAGCTAAAAATATTTTTCTTTTAGCTTATACTTCTGGAATTCTTTTAATTTATCTGGATTTATCTGCATGTCATTTATTCTTTCCAATTTTTATTTCCAATTAGATAAAAAAAAAAATAAGAATGACAATTTTAACTTTCATTGCACGTTTTAACAAAAATTATACTAATCAAAAAAAATCTAAATTTACTTTTTTAGCTTTTACCAAATGCCAATATATTTGCAATGTATATAAATAAACATTACAGTACCAACCAGAATAATAAATGGATGCCAGAAGACTTGTGCATAAAATCTCTGTCCAGTGCCTACTCATCCAATATCCCCAGACTAGTTTCTGGCTTGTGGTTTTTATCAGTGAGGAGCTTTGGATCTGAGAGCACTGCACATAGATCTTAAAATCTAATACAAACCTCCAGCTGCTACATTTTATCTCTACTTAACTACAAAACTATGAGAATAAAATTGATAACACAATAATATTTTCAATCTAAGCTCAGTAGATTATTTAGTCATATGGCAGTGAACCCAGTTCAGTATCCATACATTTTGATATCTTTGGTTATTGAGCTTAGATTAAAAATATTATTGTGTTTTCAATTTTATTCTCATAGTTTTGTAGTTAAGTACAGATAAAAGACGGCTAGAGGGTTGCATTAGATCCTAAGATCTAGGTGCAGTGCTCTCAGATACAAAGCTCCTCACTGACAAAGGCCACAAGCCAGAAACTAGTCTGGGTTATTGGATGAGTAGGCACTGGATATGGATTTTATGCCCAAGCTTTCTGGCATTCATTGATTACTCTGATTGGCACTGAGTGGCACTACTGTATGGAAAGTTTTGCCTGTTTTAATAACAGTAATGTGCCACCATAAGAAATAATGAACATGTGATGGAAAATACAATGACTAAAGGGACTTTTAATAAATGTAAAAGGCTAATCTGTGTATCATTAAAATTAGAAATAAAATAAAAGTCTTGTTCAATATTTTATTTGTAGTATACTTTATAGAGAGAAGCAATGTGGACATTTAGTAAGAGTGAAAAGAAAAGTTGAAGATTTTAGAAATATGTATTTGGGGGGTGTGTGGAAAAGTTGTACATATATATATATATATAATGTTGCAAAGAGTATATAAAAAGATTATACTTTTTCAATTATGTGCAAAAAAAAAGTGAGACTGGATTAAGAATGTATCAAAAAGCAAAAAAATTTATGAAAAATGAACTGGAAAGAACTATAGAAGCTACAAGGAAAAGAAGTAGAAGATTTGAAAAAAAAAGCTGGTTGATGAAAAGTCTTTGAAAAATAGCAAGAAAAAAAAAGGATTGAAAAGTGTGTACTTGAATGATATATGAGTTGTAATTAAAAATAATGGAATACATTTTATTCATCTACAATTTTCAATATTTCATTCTTTCTAATTAAGATTTTTTAACGTTTGTTTTTTTTATTCTTCGAATGCACGTCTTTAGAATTTCTAATTTCTTCCTTTTTAAAAAAAAATACTTAAGAGTTTTCCCCCTCAACTAAACATTTACAAAATAGCCTTTTAACTTTAATTAAAAATACTACATTTGCTCTATAAATTCCACTTTAATTATTGTTTTAAAAAATTCTTCCCACTTATTTTTCTTGCTTTATTTTTAGTTGCATTTCTTCTCATCGCAAATTCATTCAAATTTTATTTCTTCTACTTATACTTTTTTTATTATTTTTACAAATACTGACATATTAATAAATCACTCTTTCTTCTCCCAAATTAACATTATTCTGTAAGGACATTTAATCTTATGAATTACTATATTAGCAATCATTTTTCAGTTTGTCTTCCGTATTTATCATATCCAACAAAATAATCCAAGATCAATTATCATCATCATCAATCATTATCACTCAGCTGTAGGATGAAGTTCTCTCCAAGTTCAATCCACCTTCTTAGCATATTAAGCTTCCCTTCTTCACATAGCCCCTGCACACTTTTTTATTTCATCCATCCATCTCACATGTGGTCACTTTCTGGGTCTTTTACAATCTTTTGGAATCCCGTTTAAGATTTCAATTGTCCATTTATTATCATCTCTTCTAGCAATATGTCCAGCCCAACTGGAGTCTTTTTAATTTTTTTAATGAGGTCAGTAATACCTGTTTGTTCTCTTACTTGTATTTTGCATTTTCGATCTCTTCTTGTTACTACTCCCAACATGCATCTCTCCATACTAGTACTATCACTGGTCAGGCCAGCAATACCCGAAGAAGATTGGAGAATAATCTCTTGAAACATTGTGCATATACTAATCTGTTTGATGTGCTATTACTAACAGTTTAATGTATTTGGAATATTTAAATAACAGTTAAATTTTTCTAAAGACATTCAATAATTATATTAGATGATGGAAATAGTCCAATATAAAATTACAAATTTAACTATTAACAATGTTATAAAATAAGCCATAGATATTTCAACAAAAGATAGCCATTGATTTTGGCAATCATTAATTATGTGGTTCATAATTTGTGTGTGATCCCATTTTAGATCTGTGGTTGGAAAATTATATTTATAAATCAAGTAAATGCAATGCCCATGGGTTGTCCTGAAACTTTAGTTACATGTAAAGAAATTAAATCCAATTTTGTGATCCAATCTATTTATAGTATACATTAACATATGAAACAAATAATCATCATATGGAAACAGACTTCATCTTAATGAATTCTTGGTCAAAACAAGTTATAAAATGTAGAATTAAATAAACATTACATAATTAAGTTAGTAATAAGTTATATATTAATAATCATCTATGATGTAAAATTAGGAAAACCTATATTATAGATAATTAAAAAACAAAACATTACTCAATGAAATATAAAATATATCTTAAAACATCCATAATTAATTGCTCTGGAGACTATGTAACAATGAAATATCCATGTTCCAGGTTAAGAATAACAATATGATTTAGTTTATAAAATGCAATAAAGAGAGCATACCAATAGCTTAAACAAGCCCTTAATTAATAAGGGCAGTATGAGAAAATATTTAAAATCTTTATCCAGAACACTCTCATCTCCAGACCAACTGGTTTCGACCTTATGGCTCACATCAGTGGAGAACTAGAATATTCGGCCACTAGATCTAAAACATCAACTCAAAACCCAGCACTTATTTCATACGTATATTTAAGTAGAAACTCTGAAATTTTCAGAGAAATGTCTTTAAATCCAGTTATCTAACTTAAATAGCTACATGGGACTGAACTAAATTCAGATCTACCAGATTTTAATAGCCTCAGCATAGCGAAAGCCTTAAAGGTAAAATTATAATAATCAAAAAAGCAACTCATATATAATGTGACATTACTTTTATAAGCTTGTATTTACAAAAATGCAATACAGAGAGCATACTAATAGCTCAAACAAGCTCTTAATTAATAAGTGTTGCAGGATGAGAAAATATTTAAATTTTTTATCCAGAACACTCTCATATAAACAGTTAATAGTGGTAATATACTTTTAAAATATAATTCCTAAAACAACAAACTTTTGAAAATATTCCCAAAGCTAGATCAACAGATTAATTATGTATTTGAATTATCAATGATTTAAGATTAAATTTCTGAAGCTAAGATCTCAAATATAGAAAATATAGAAAAGTAAATCATATAATATTCCATAATTGAATACTTGTTTTACTGGTTACAAAATTTCAATAAGCATAGAAAATATAGATAGGGCAGGTTGTAATAATTTATGGAATTATTCGTGATTAAACTAAAATGAAGCTGAAAAATAACTACATAATTATTCAACACATATAGCGCAGATAAAAAAATAGCTATTTTTTTTAGGAATGAAACAGCAAAATACAATGGAATGTGATCCATATTTACAAGAGAAATATTGTTTTTCTTTAATAATTATAACATTTTATGTAATATTTTCTTATTTATATGTTCTTACAGCTTTTTAAAAGTAAAAATGACATGGTTATATATTTATAGATTTTTATTTATTTATAAAAAGTGACTAAATAAAGAATTTATTTCTTCTAGCAGTTTGTTGATTTTTATATAATTTCTACTTTTTATATTTTACTCTCTGGTATTTTCTTTTATTATCTATTCTTTGTACCATGAAAGCAACTTAAGTGAATCAACTAACGTAAGAATTAAGAAATTATACCTCTGTTTTCCAGCAGAACTTGATAGTAATTCAAAGACATTGATAATTGTCTATATGGTATTTTTGTCTTAGTGAAAACTATTTTTTAATTGATTCCTCAAAGTATAAATAGTATAAAGTTATACCGGCTATGGTGTGATATTTATTCGAAAATATTTGTCATAGTTTATACAATAGTTTGTTTGTATCCTAATTAAATTATACAATACAGTATTGATATTCACATATTATTACTAATATTTTTTTTAAAATTATCACATATCAATATATATATATATATTCGATCTTTATTGGAAAAAGGAGGTTGCCTTGACAATAGTCTGAAATTGTTAACTGTTATTGATATTGGAACTGTCTGAATGTTGACTGGTTTTTAATGATACGTGTATATATATATATAGTCGTAGTAATTTTGAATATAGGAAATTTATAGATAAATTTTTGAATACAAGTATGTGTATATTGAAATTTAGATGTAAGTAGCGAGGATTTGAACACAAAATTTCAAGCTGTGTTCAGCTATCCACTCCATCTTATATAACTAATAACATACATGTAAAAAAGATAAATGATCTCCAATATACATATTTTGTGCTGAACCAGCATGTGTTCTGGACCAACTGATGAGTGTTGATTCAGCACAAAATATATCTATTGGAGATCATTTATCTTTTTTACATGTATGTAATCATGTATATCAGTTATATGTGATGAAATGTATATCTGAAGGATGTTTGAAAGTCTGTGTTCAAATCCCTTCTAATTACGATAAATTTTGTATAAGTGATTCTTTATTAATAACATTCCTGAATCTTTAAGTTTTATTAATAGCAATAAAAATAAAAAGATTAAAATTAAAAATGAAAAGTTTACATATGTAAATTAAAATTTTTCTCAGTGATATATGTAAATTAAAATTTGTATTCATATATTTAAATATTAGTGATTACAGCACAAAAAATTGGCTAACATATATAAAGAAGCGAGCAACTTATTTTGCCATCAGTAACGTTTTTTTTTAAAAAAAATAAAAAATAAAAAAAATGTAATAAACTCCTAGGGTTTAGTTATTTAAATAATTTTTTAAAGCTCAAAATAGACATGAAACATCTTTAAATCATGTAAAAATGATAATTTTATTTAAAACATAATTGTACTATATATTTATTTACATTGAAAAGGATAAAAACTGAAAAATGTATTATGGTAATATGTCACTCACAAATAAATGAATTAGCGGTTTGTTCTGGAAACAGATGAGCATTCCAGCAATGAAACTAATTATGTTGATGCTGATCATTTTTTAAATAGTTATGATATGTTATTAGCATATCATTTAGATTTTGTCAGATTCTTTTCAGAATTTTTAAACCAATCACAGAATGATGTAATAGATAACATTGGAAATGTTTTTCTTTTTATATCATATTCATAATAAAATAAAAATGTTTTATTTGTTGTGGTGTTACTGCATGAATACTTAATAATTATCATTTGCATTTAGGAACAATATACATGGAAAACTTTATGAATAATTTATAGAATTGGTAGATATTAATAAAGAGAGAAATGAAATTTATAGAGGGCTCTGGTGAAGTCTGCAGGATAGTTGAAACTAAGCAAAATAAAGAAGGAATTATATAAAAAATATTGCATTAAAGTGCATATAAAGAGATGATAAGAAAATGTCAAGATATTAGTCATGATAGAACATAATCTGGTCTGGTTGAATCCACCTTTAGAACAATATTGGAATAAAAGCTAAAATTTATCATAATGTAGCTGATTTGTTTGTACTTTTCTCAGAGCTTCAACAAAAATATGCAATATTCAGTAACTTTTTAAATTTATTGTTGTACTCATAGATTAAATACGGTTTTGTCTTAAGTTCTTACAAAAAAAAAAAAAACAAATCAAAGAATATTCTCCTTTTAAAAATAATTAATGATTTAACATTCTTTTTCAATAACTCTGCATATCATAGAATAATTTAAATAATGATGTTAAAAAAAAAAGTAATGTAAGAATAATTGAAATTTTTTTTGATTGTTGGAAATATTTAATAGATGTCTAAAACAATTTCAGAAACCCTAACAAAAGCAACACAGACAATTATTTATCATATTTAAACTATTTTACTTTATCTTTCTGCTACTTTAATTGATGTTTCATACTATATTTTATAACTAAAATTAATGATATTAAATAATTTATATTAAAAATAGACGACTTGAAAAGCATAAACTTTTATTAGTGCGATTATTTTTAAAAATTAGTTGGAATTACTAACGTAATATATATTAAGGCTATAACCGTGCCTAAATACGACAGAAGGGACCTCTATAAATCTTAACACAAGATTAATGACTTTAAAAGACAAGAAGTCGTTAATCTTGTGTTAAGATTTGTAGAGGTCCCTACTGTTGTATTTAGGCGCCTAGTCTTAACGTAATAGCCTTAAAAATTAGTTGGATAAATCAAACAAAATCTCTATGCACCATGAAAAAATGTTTTAGAATTGAAAATATGTGAGTCAAAAAATAGCTACAGAAATTTGAAATTTTGGATAACCTTTTTATATAAATATATGAATGATTTAATACTTATTAAATTTACTTTTTTTTAATTGATTAATTCAAAAATATTTAACTTAGTGCACAAAATTTGATAAAATGAGTACAGAAATATAATATGTGTGTGTGTGTGGAACATATTCCGATTTTTTAAAATTAAGAAATAAAGTAATAAGGGTTTGAAATTTATGTTATTTAAAAAGCAAAAAATATTAATAAACGTCTTAAATATATAAATGCTGCCTAAGATCTAGGGCTTTCCCCCCCAGGAATCTGGCCCATAAGCAATCCAGCTAATTATCTAACCCTGATAAAAAAAAAATGGGTATTTAGCTATTTTTAGAAATAAAACAAAAATAGACTAACATTCTAAACTATCACTTCTATATCTCTGCTTTTTTATAAGAGCTATTTGGCGATCTTTGTGGTAGGTAGTTATTTATAAAAGTTTATTTTTGTATAAGTCTAAAAGGGAATAAAAATAATATAGTATAAAAAATGAAATAAATTAAGTGTTATATTATTTAGTTATTTTTCTTGTAGATAGTTAATCCATATAATTTTGTAATGAAGCAAAGAATAGTTATTAAAATAAGTTACAATTTTTATCTTGATTATGGATAGATAACATGGTCATAAATAGAATGGAAGTATATGTATGTATGTTGTATAAATGAAAATAATCACACACAAATTCATATATTTATTTGTTTTGTTATATAAATGAAAATAATCACACACAAATTCATATATTTATTTGTTTTGTTATATAAAAAGATATTAACAGTGTAAATGATTAATTTTGGTAATAAATATTAAAATTTAAAAAAAAAAACCCAAATCATTATGATTAATTACTATTTTTTTAAAAAAAAGTATTAATGCTGTAAAAATTTATTATTTTTATTTCTCATAAGTAGTTTTAAAAGAATTTTATTGTTACTAAAATACATGATTTAGTTATGCAAGGCTAGCACTTGAAATATGATGACTCAATTATGACTAAGTGTCTTGTGTTCTTTTCAGCAGGGATGGAGGCCTTGACTGGTAGCGATCTCATTGTCCTGAGGTGAGACCTCCATAAAGGCTCCATGTGCTGCTGAAAAGGAATTTTATTGACAGAAGCAAGTCTTTTGCTTGCAGGGCTTTCAGCTGGGAGTTAAATATTGCTGATGGTTTAGGTCTTGGAAGTGTAAATATAGTTGTGCACCTGGCCATCCATATAGCATATGAAATAAAGATGACCAGATGGATGACTGGGAAATCACCAGAGTGCAGACAGTTCCTGAGGTTAAGAATTTTTAGAAGAGGGATACTGCACTCATCATTAATGGACTGCCTAATGTCCTGATAGCCAGGGCAGAGTAAAATAATGTGGTCAAATGTTTCATCTTCTCTGTGACAGATATAGCACCTTGAGTCTACCTTTGAAAAATATCTCTTGAAATGAAGGAACCATCTTGTAGAGATCATGCCAAGATTAACTTTTATGAGGTGATCCAGAAGTTTAGGTTCCATAGTGAGGTGTTTAAAAATTTACATAATCTTGAGGTTATTTAGGCCTAGATGGACTTTGATGGCCAGGGCCTCTGGATTTAGTAGCGCTTGTGCTTCCCAGATGTTTATTTTATTATCAAGAGCCAGGATAGAATTACCATTATGACTGAGAACTTTACTGACAACAGTCTATCCAGACAGTACGTGAAGGTGGGGGGGTCTGTCTGTGGGGATCACAGGATCAATAATGACTGCTGAAAAGTACTTTTTGATGAGGCTATGGACCAGATAGTGTTGTTTTTGATACATGATTGTACTCAGCGAATGGAGGGACAAAGAATATAAAAAAAACCATTTTCTTGAATTTAATAATGTGATAGATGAGAAGGCTGGAAAAAAACAATGGAAACTTTTGAACTGAAATGTTTGTCTCCAAAATTTATAATAAATCAAGGACCTGTTTATTTATTTTTGATTTTGGAACCTATTAAAAAATGAAATTCTAAACGAAAAGAAAAGGCAGAGAATTTCTTACATTGGCTAGATTTCCAATGAGTTGGATTAATGGAGTAATGACTTAATTTAAATTTAGGTCTTTTCTTATCTTTTAGTCCATTTAATAGTAATTTTACTATAAAAACAAAGCATGAAATATTCAGATACACTATTTCAAATAATCAATATTCTTGGATCATCAAATAATGCCATTGGGAGTTTTATTGCCAGATCACAAAGTGGGTCCGAAAAAAAGACAACATCGTACTTGATAAAGTAGACTGATTAATTATTTTTATGCATCTTGCAACAAACTGTTAATCCTAGTAGTAATAGTTTTATTATTAATTTCTTTGTTTTATTTCAAAGTATTATTGATAGAAAAGTTAGTGTTCTACAAATAACAATTCCTATATCATGTTTAATAGTTATTAATTTTTTTAAAAAAAATGTATTCAATTTAAAAAATAATATTTTAAGAAAAAAAATGTTGATAGAAAATGTTTTCATTGATTATTTGTACACAAATATCTGAAAATCTATACGATTTGTCTTGCATTGGTGGTCGAGAGGTCAGCGCGACTGCCTTTCACTTGCAGGCAGTTGCCCGGATTGCGGGTTCGCGTCCTGGCCGATGCTATGACATTTTAAAAAAAAAATCTATACGATTTCAAAACAAATAATTAAAAAATAAGTATTCACATTAATTTTATAATTTGATATTGTTTATAGTCTTTTAAAATAAGCATAAATAAAGGGAAGATAAATTATATTCTTATAAACATCAATTTTGGAATTATATAAAATACACTATTTTTTATAAAACAACAGATATTTTTACTTTATTTTACATATATATTAGTAAAGAGACTTTGCATATCATGAACTTGCAATTTGAGTGTAATTAGAGAGACAAGACCTCAGCTTTCGTGCCTTGAGTAAATGTATTATTGTTTATACAATGTAAACTTAAAGCAATAGATGTTACTTATGTGATGATGATGATGTTCTAAGTAAAATAATTTTGATAATGACTACAGCAATATTTAAAATAGAAAATAGACAAAAATATTTTACATAAAAGTAAAAAAGAGAGTACAGTATATGTTTGTTTATTACTAAAAATATGCTGACAGAAAAATATTTTATAGAATATTTAAAAAATATATTCATCCCTGCAATAAGTTTTTATGATTACTAATGTTAGTTTGATGTAAAACTTTTGCTCAGGTTCGCAATTGAATAATTTAACAAAACAACATAAATTATAGTTGTTAGGCAAACACAGGGAATGAGAGTAATTGGTATATATGGTCAAAATAATACACATTATTATTTTGAAAATATTTAAAGTATTTTACATGTGTGTATAAATATTAGTATTGGGATCATAGATTTATTTCTAGCTTATATAAATAACTTTAATATATTTATTTATCCATTTATTTTTGCAAAAGATTTTAAGAATACAATTCTAAGAAAAGAAACTGTGGGTAACCAGTTTTAGGATAGGTAAAAATGAGAGTGTAGAATGTTGTACACACTGGACATTATTGACTTTATTATTCATTTACTTATTGTTTCATTATTACTTTAAATTTGTACTATATTTCATTCATATACATCCTGCAATAAAAATGTGTAGTGTTTTTAATAGTCATGGTGGTCATTGGTCTCAGTTTCATTTATGCATTTATTTTATTTTGAATCTAATGCATATCTGTTAATGACAGATATTACAATGGATCTATGGCAATAATTCATCCCATTCTCTTTATTATCATTAATATAGCATTTAATATTTGTTTCATGATTTGTAGTATTAAGGAGCTGTCTGTAAAATTAATACAACAAAGAAGAGAGAAGTAGCAAAAATATATAATGGTTAAGCAACCTGACTTGTATGGTATTCATACTTTAGCAATGCAAGTTGAAATGGATTGTAATCCATTTTCAATTAATAGATTTTGCTTACTATTTGAATTTGGTTTTTTATTCATGGGGAATCTTTCTATGCTCCTTTCCAATTAATAATCACTCAGTTTTCTATAAGACCCACATACTATGAAATACTAAAGCCATCAAATGATACTCTACACTATTCTGGTAATAGAATTGTGTACTTAAACATTTTTATTCTTTATTTACATACATGACAATTATGACTCCAATCATATATAAGACAATAAAGCTATTATAGGTTAATAAGAAAATTTTTTTAGTCTCAAGGATTGTCAATTAGTAGTAATTGATAGTTTTTGGTAGCATCAAAAGCTAAAAGTAATCTCTGTTTACATGGATATAATCTCCATATTTCTATTCTTTATTATAATAACAATCCAAGGAAATATTATTTATATATATATATATATATATATATATATATATATATAATATATATATATATATATATATATTACACATAAAAGAAGTCCATGCTTAACTATGTCAAAACTCTTCAATGTATAAATATGTAATCTAGAAAAAGTCATACAAAATGATTTTTTGGTAAAATATTGCTAAGTTGCTACATTAGGGAATTGCTTAGTAAAGTGATGGAAATTAATTATAATACTAAGAGTGTTTAAAATTGCTAATAAATGAAGTTAAGTGTATTTTATTGTTTAAAACAGGCAAAACTCTCTATACGTGTTGCCACTCAGTGCAAATCAGAGTAATCAATGGATGCCAGAAGGCTTGTGCATAAAATCCCTGTCTAGTGCCTACTCATCCAATATCAACAGACTAGTTTCTGGATTTTGGCCTTCATCAGTGAGGAGCTTTGGATTTTATCCACAAACCTTCTGGTATCCATTGATTACTCTGGCTTGGGACTCAGTGGCAATATGTATAGAGAGTTTTGCCTGTTTTAATAACAGTTATGAGCAAGCATAAGAAATGGTGATCATGTGATATTTTATTGTTTGTCTAATTATTTTTATAAAATAGACAAAATATATGGCAGCATTTTAAAATAGGGATTTAAGTTTAAAATTAATGTAACTATTCTTGATGAAACTCATTTTACAACAGTAAAAAATTTAATTGAAAGGAAGATAGACTATTTTTTTGGGAAAGATAGTTTATCATGTATAAAAAGAGAACATATTGGTAGATTTATTATGAAATCTTACTAAGTATCATTTACTATTAGAATTTTTACATATAAAACTGTCTTTTTTTTTAAAAAGTATATATGCCTATTTTTCAATGTTGATTAAGATTAAATTTAGAGAATTTAGAGAAAAAAACTTTTACTTCTTGTTGGATAGGATTATTAAATCACTACTCTCAAAATAATTTTTTTCTCCATGGAGACTTTAATGCATATTCAATAGTAGGAGCAGTAAACTCTATTTAAAAATAGTTAAAATAATGATGTTTGTTTTCTTGTTTTTAGAAACGTTTTGCACAACCCATAAACTAATATTAAATGATTTGACTAAATAATGAAAGTTTTATTGAAAATCTTGAACATACATGCTTAAAATAATAGCATTTTAAATATTATATATAGAGCTCACAAAATAAGCTCTTAACAAGCTAGGAGAATATCCCCAACCCCAAACCAGTTTCTGCTTCTGCCATCATCAATGAAGTGCTATGATATTAAAGCATTAGATTAAAAATACCAGGATAAACCCAGCACTTTATCTATTGTATAACTTATTAAGTAGAAAATCTGAAATGTTCAGACATCCATATATCTTCCAATCCAGCTATCTAACTTAAATAGCCATATGGGACTGAACTAAGTTCAAATACACTATATATTAATAGCTTTAGTAGTATAGAATGACCAAAGCCTTAATAGCAAAAAATAAAATTCCCAAAAAAATCAAGTCAGATGTCACATGACTTAATTTAATAAGCTTGTATTTACAAATTTTATATATAGAGCTCACAAAATAAGCTCTTAACAAGCTTTGAGAATATCCCCGACCCCAGACTGGTTTCAGTTACTGGCATCATCAGTAAGTTAACAAAAGTTGACTGTAATTAGGATGATGCACAATTAGCATTCTTGTATTTATTCTATATCAATATATAGTCAATTTGATAATGTTCTCTATCACCTGGAGCTTTCCATCTATATAATCTCCTTATATGGTTTTTAAAATAAGTGTTTGTAATCACAAACCTATGTTTTTTATAAAATACTTTTTACAAAGTATTTTTGTCTTCATTTTATTTTCATACTAAATATAACACATTAATAGATCATATGCAGAAATTTGAAAATGTATTCAAGTTTGTAAATATGAATTAAACTCTATTAATTATGACCACACCATAGACTCGATCATAAAAGACTCAGAACAGTACTGTTAAGTTCATGGATTCTTAATCTTATTTATTATATCTCTTTCACAGTCTAGTAAATATCATGGTATCCTCTTCAGAATGTATCAGTAGGTAGTTTTATGATGTGTAATTTAGTATCGGGTTTAACAACTAATATAATTTCAACATATGGATAAGCAAAAGCAATTCTCAAGTTATGCAAAAACTATAATGTGATATGAAATAAATATTACTGTATTATTGCATATATTTGTAAGTAAAGAGAATTCTAGATTTTATTTAAGGATCATGGAAAATAAAGATAATAATTTTTCTTTTCCAATTTAAGTGTATAGACCTCCTGGAATCTTTTTATGGAGTTTTTGAAGATCCTTGAATCACTGGTTAAGAATCCTAGCTTAAATTAGTCAAGAAGCACTAGAAATATTATTTTTATTACCAGTGATTTCCAAAATAGTGATTTATATACAGTTCTTTTTATGTTTGTCAAAACATTTAAATTAATTAATTGGAATGTTTTGTGAAATTGTTTGAAAATAACTGCTCCATATTGGAATGAAAAAAAAATTAATACCTAGATGCTTTATCTTAGGTATTTAGAATAAAAACTAGTTTTATGAACAAACATATTCCTTTCAATACTTTTCTTTAATCACATTGTCTTTAACAGTTCAACAGCAATTTCATAAAGCAGACATTAAGATACAACTATAAGTTGTTATAAAGGTTTTTTATATTTAATATTATTAAAATTAACATCATTATTTTGATTTCTAAATTTGCCATATTGTGATTCAAATTATGCTGTTTAAGCTTAATGAATAAAAAGATGGTCTGTGGTGTGCTAACAATGTATAGTTTAATAATTAATGTTTATAAGTCTCTGTTATTTTATCACTCAGTAATACCCTGGTCAGTTTATTAATATAGAGTGAAACTTGTGGATGAAATTAATCATAAAATAAAACCTGGATGAAGTGCTTATATTTAAAAAAGCCTGTGTTTGAAAAGGAAGGTTTTAAATATATGTGTTTTAACTGATTCTTAGCTTTGAATCTGAGACTTGGAAAATTAATAGGAAAGCAAAACAAGACTTGAAACCTTTTAACAAAGTATGAAGAGATGTATGATAGGAGTAATAAGAAGAGATTGAAAACAAAATTCACAAGTTAGAGAACTAACAAGTATCACTGACATTATTGAAAGAAGAGATTAAAATAGAATGATGATAACATATGAACAGTTGAAATATTGGGTTTTTTCCCCCAAGAGATTATAAAAGACTTAGAAAGTGATCATATGTGAGGTGGTGGATTTCTAGTGTGATGTAGAAAAGAGGAGCTATGGATTAGAGAAATTGGATTAAATGTGGACTTTTACCCTGCAGTAGATTGATAATGGTTGAAAATTATGATGATGAATAATTTGAAAAAAAAAAAAGAAAAAATATCAGTTTTAAGATATGACCAAAATTGTTTAAATATTTAATAATTTCTTAGATAGTTGTATAGATTTTAGATGTTAAAGGAAACACAACTATTGTACATTATAGGTACATTTAACAATTAAAAACTGTATATTTTGTCATAGGTAATTCAATTATTCTGATAAATTATTTAGTATTTAAAGCTGCATAAGTAAGCCATGGCTGCTAATCATTGTAATATAAATGCATGAGGAAATTTTCACTTAAAAATTATCTAAAAATATGGTGGCAAGATGATAAATCAACCAACATATTTTTTACTTTGATGAATATAGATATATCGATTCTACTGTTATAATAAAATATATTCAATGAATTGGGAATGTAAAACGTATAGAATCAACTGAAATTATAGAAAAATATTATTAAAGTTAATTTGACTATGACTTTCAGGTCAAAGTCAAACTAGTTACATGAGAAAGATTATTCCAAAGACAATTTACATACAATTAAGCAAATTGTTAGTGTTTAAAATCTTTCAGAAAGAAAAGTTTGCTGTGAAAAGGTTAAAAAATAATTTTAAAATATTAAATAAAAGTCTAAAAATAAACGATGTGTGATATATGCAATTGATGGCTTGATTTCTAGTGTCATTAGAAAACTAATCTTCTATTAATGTTATTTCGCTCTGCAGTTTCAATGTCCGTACTCCTTGTGTCACACTAGCTAGAATAGCATTATAACATTATCATTACAAATAAATGTTTAAAAATAATAACTTTTTAAAACCTAATACATATTCTCAAGATAGAAACCTACGTTTCATTTTTAAATTATCTTAGTACAATTTTTAATGTTAATATTATCTTTAATGATAGTATTTAGACAAAGGTGTTACATGTTTCGTTGATGTTTTATCATTTCATATTAAAGTTAAAGACTACAGTATGGATATTAAAAAATAAGTTAGTATATACCTACAAGTGAAAATATTAATTTTAAATAAAATTAATAATTTTATGTTTAAATATGTTAATCACATATAACAGATTGCAATAAGTGCATTAAAAATTAATGATATCAAATTTTTTACATGTGTAAATTATAAACAATAGAATACTATACCATATGGTTATAGAACTAAGAAGCACAATCAATGACCACTCAATTTATGTTAAAATATAGGTACTATGAATGGTTTTATTGTCTTTGCAGTATAGTAGTTATATTGCTACAAGTGCTTCACTAAGATTATTAGACTTGTAGCTTACACACATTTCATCTATCTATCTATCCATCCATCCATCTATCTATCTATCTATCCATCCATCCATCTATCTATCTATCCATCCATTCATCCATCCATCTATCTATCTATCTATCTATCTATCTATCTATCTATCTATCTATCTATCTATCTATCTATCTATCTATCTATCTATAATCAACCTGTTTTAAGGCTTTTCATAAATTAATACATTGGTAAAGTATTGGATTATATTTTCAGCTGGTTCTCAAATTTTTATGAATTTCTGAGCAATTGGTCTTTTGGTTATATATAAAATGAAAGTACCCCAAATTCAAATCTAAACAAGATTGGCAGCAAAAAAAAATCTCTAACCCAGCCAGTGATTTCTCTGGCAAAGCAGACTTTTCAAGTACAAAGGATTATAAAATACATCAACAAATATATATTAACTATATTTACCACAATGCCCAATTACATTCCAGACACCTTTAATATTAAAAGAATCCTTTATAAGTTAATTACTTCAGTATCATAAATTTTTATTATATAAAGATTCTTTAATTCCTCTCTTTATTTCATTTCTTTCAGAGAAGATAATTTTAACTTTATCAAATCGACTAACAAGCCCTCTTTATCCATGAAAGAGATACACGCATGTTATTATATTTAATGAAGCTAAGATTGGCTTTTTTGAAAGAAATGAAATAAAGAGAGAATTAAAGAATCTTTATTAAATGATTTTGAAAAAATTAACTTAAGAGTTTTATTTAATATTAAAGTTGTCTGGAATGAAATAGAAAAATGTGGGAAATATAGTTAATATATATCTGTTGATTTGTTTTATAGTTTTTTGCTTTTAAGATGTCTGCTTTTAAGATGTCTGCTTTGGTAGGGAAGCCATTGTTTATGTTAAAGATTTTTTTTCGGCTAATTTTGTTTAATTTTGAATTTGGGAGTAAGTTTAATTATTTTATTGACTAGTTTAGTTTTAGATTTTTAATACATACATATATATGTATGTATTAAAATAGTGATAAAATCAAATTTATAATAATATTATTTTAGAATAAAACTATTTGTTTTATATGTATAAAATAAAGATAACATTTATATATATCTAATAAAATCAAGTCATACATTACATGACTTATATAGCTTGTATTTACAAATATGTAAAATAAAAAAGTTCTCTAATAACTCTAAACAAGCTTATTTTATTATTATTATTTTATGATAAATGCTACAAGAGAACACATTCAAAATCTTTATCTAGGTAGGATTCTTCCCATCTCCTGACCAGTTTTGAGCTATGGGTCTCATCAGTGAAGAGCTAGGACATCAGAATCAAAACACCAACTCAATCTCAGCATATATATATATATATATGTGTGTGTGTGTGAGTGTATTAAATCTATTCTTTAAATAGTCTATTTCAGGATAAATGCCTTTTCTAAACTTATTATAAAGGAATAGTGGATGAGAAAGTAAATATTCTCAAGGCCTACTATTTAATGAGTCATGAGCCTCTGGGTGTTTTGTTGCTTGCCCCTTCCCCCAGCTAACAATATTTAAATATCCATTTTCTGACCAATATGGGATGATGGTTAGATAGATTGAATATAGGCTGGAAACAAGGAAAAAACCTAAATCTGATTACAATCTGAAAAATCTTACATTGTATTCAGATGGGAGTCAAATCCAGATTATAGCATCATTTATCATGGCATAACTAAAACAGATGATGAAGAATAGATTAAGTTGAAATTTTCAAACTATGAGTGATGTCAAGCACTGCTATTAGTTGTGGCACATAGTTAAAACTATCAGACTCTTTCAGCAACCCCCACCCATATGACTATACACACATATAAATATTAATAACAGTTACAATTTAAGATTAAAAGATGCTGTTAATAAGATCTGATTAAATACATAGTTAAATTTCTTTAATGTATCAATGAAACAAATTAGATCAAGCAACTATAAGTGAAGAAGTAACATGAGTAAGGATTAACATTGCTGGTTAGATTTCGAACTATTAGAAAGTAAGAGGTAATTTCGAGGTGTGTTCTTGGCCTATTTTTTTCACAATTGCATGTAAAATTTAACCTAAAAACTTACTTGTATATATGGAAAAATAATGTCATTTAGATATCATGTTTTATTTCTAAAAGGCATTAAACCCACGTTTAATTATTTTAGGTTAAGGCCGAATTGTTATTTATTTATCAAAACATATTTAATAAAATTTGCTAAATTGATATTTCACGTATAAGATTAAATATTAATAAATTGACATTTTAAATAATGCATCTTGCGTAGATAAAATGAGATTTTTAAGAGTTACAAAAATAAGTTCATGTCAATAAATTTTTTTGTAACCATTTTACAATATTATTTAATTAAATTACTCTTTTGCTCAGAGTGCTAAAATAGACATGCATTTTTACCAATTAATTATTAA
The DNA here is from genome assembly GCA_028023455.1 of Epiperipatus broadwayi. Lineage (NCBI taxonomy): Eukaryota > Metazoa > Onychophora > Udeonychophora > Euonychophora > Peripatidae > Epiperipatus > Epiperipatus broadwayi. The sequence goes on from JAQFVV010000186.1 coordinate 1,587,997, forward strand.
AATAATTGAATGACATTAGTGCTTGAGCTCTTAAAAAATTCAAGTACCACAAATCTAGTAGCAATCTCTAGATCTTGAGTTTCAGAACACGGCAGATATTAAGTCTATATTTTTCTTTGCTAAAATCAAATACTTTTAGGGAATTGTTAAAAATTAGCAAGACAGTAGCAAATGTAAGATTACAAAATTTGAAGTATAAAAACATGTAATGATAAAATAAAAAACAATTTAATAAACAATCAGATAGATAAATAAGATGGATACAGGTTTTTGTATGATGCAGCATAAATAAGATATATTCTTACATAGTAAAAAGACTTTGAACCATATCATGGTCTTCAATCTGGATAGATGAATCTTGAACATTTTTCAAATCAAAAAACTTTTAATCTATTAAAACATCAAATGATCATCAAAAGATAATGGTTGCTATGGTTATTTAAAAAAGACACCAAAATATATAGATACTGAACTGAATTCAGATCTGTATGATTATATAAGATAATTAGCTTAAATTAAACATGCTTTTGTGTTTTCATTTTGGTCTGATAGTTTTATAGTTAACCAAGAATGTAAAATATGCATGCTGGAGTACATTTGATCTAAAGTTCCAGATACACAGTTCCCAGATTTAAGGCTCTTAACTGATGAAATCCATCAACTAGGAGCTAGTGTGGTACCATTGAAAGAGAAGGTATGAGATAAGAATGAAAATGCACAACTTTCTAGCATCTTTTGATTCCTATATCTTGCTCTAGATATTATAATTACCTAGAGAAATCTGCTGTTGTTTGCTTCTAGTAGCTTTCTCATAGCCAAATCAATGGGATAGTCATGATCCTCTAGTAGACAGTAATATTTACATAGCAAAAAGATTTCAATATTATCCAGTTGTGGGAGTGTATTTTCTGAATGTAAAAACAAAAGATATACACTTGTATTATGATGCAATCTTCTAACCTTTATGGTTATTATAATTTTATTCATTATAATTCATTATATCCAGATACGTGGCTTGCAAAAATTGTATTAAGTCACATGACTAGCAATAAAAAAATTTAATTGAATAATAACATTTAATTACTATTAGTGATAATTTGTTAATACCTTTAATATATTTTTAATTAGAATCTTATATTTAAACATGATTAAAATGTACTGTAGTGTAAATATTAAATTGACTTCTACAATAGAAGTTGTCAATAATGATATATTATTAGGATAATAATTAAAGCTATTCTCTTGGTCCTAATAATTTATTCCTTGGTTACTTTACTTGTATTTATATAGAAGTTAGAAAGCAATGGAAAATTACCAAGGATAATAATTAAATATTATCACTTAATCACATGATTCTATTATAAGAGTATTAAACTCTCCATATAGTAGGGTTACCAAGGCTTGCAGTTGGTGCACTACTGTAAGGACAGTTTGGTGCTCTTATTAATGGTATGTGTAAGCATATGAAGCATCACATTATCACCATCTCTATACTAGCACATAATTGTTGTAAACAAAGGCAAAACTCTCCATACAGTAGTGCCACCCTGTGCCAAATAGAGTAATCCATGGATGCCAGAAGGCTTGTGCATAAAATTCCTATCTAGTGCCTACTCATCCAATATCCCCAGACTAGTTTCTGGCTTGTGGCCATCATCAGTGAGGAGCCTTGGATCTGAGAGCACTGCACCTAGATCTTAGGATCTAATGCAGCCCTCCAGCAGCCACCTTTTAACTCTACTTTACTACAAAACTATGATAGTAAAGTAGAGTTAAAAGGTGGCTACTGGAGGGTTGCATTAGATCCTAAGATCTAGGTGCAGTGCTCTCAGATCCAAGGCTCCTCACTGATGATGGCCACAAGCCAGAAACTAGTCTGGGGATATTGGATGAGTAGGCACTAGATAGGGATTTTATGCACAAGCCTTCTGGCATCCATTGATTACTCTGTTTGGCACATGGTGGCACTACTGTATGGAGAGTTTGGTGCTCTTATTAACAGCATGTGTATGCATATGAAATGAGAACATATGATAATTCTATTAGGTTATTACTTTTCTTTTTTTCAATGATAATTTGATACATAAATTTTTACATTTATATTGTTCTCTGTCCAAATAAGATTCAATTAGAATTTTAAGTTTAAAGCTATTTAAAAAATTGTACCAAATTCTGAGACTCAATTCTTCATGAGAATAGCAGATATGTAAAAATATGCTTATGAATTTACCTTATGAGATAAGTTATATATTTGAAGATTATGTCCATTAAAATTTTGAAGCTATGTGTTAGGTCAGTGAGAAAACATATATTATAGTGGGAAGTTGGTGCTTAACAATAAAATGAGATACACTACAAAAATTGATTAATTAATATACTGCAGAATGTAATAGAGAATAATAGATGTTGTTTAGAATAAGAAATTAGTATATGCAGTGTAATATTGGTGAAGTAATATAAAGAATACTAAGATCTCTATTAATCAATCTATGAATTGTTTCACCTACCATAACCAGAGAAGAATGAATGAAATATTTCATCCTTCATATCTACTCACATGTTTAACACCAAATGAAGCAAGATAAGTGAAAAAGTTATATCACATCATCATATGAAGATTCTAAATACAATCCATGTCTTCTTGAACATTCTAATGTAATTATCACGAAGTGATTTTTGTAACAATAATAAATTCACAGCTATACATGTTGGCAGGCCAAATATGACTGAATAATATTGATTTATTCATATTTTTCAAATATTTTACAACCATAAAACAATTCTTCATCAAATCAAGTCCCATTTTATACATTAATAAATTGCAGTTCAAATTTATCAAGTACTTGTAAACCAACTTGATCTTGGTCAGCTAATGGGTTATCTAGTAAAAATGGCTTTTATTGTTGTGTACTTCCTTAGTAGGAAAACCATTCTTGCAGAGTTTTGGGTTGAATCCTTTTATAAAAATAAGCATATATTTTCTCTGATATTGCTCACGATTAGCTGAATGCATAGCGTAGATATTTGTGGTATGAATTATTAGTAAGGCAAAAAGACGAACATTCTTACTAGCAATAACAACATTATTAAGAACAAAATAATAATAACATCATCTTGTCACTAATTTATACAACATAAATTACAGTAATAAAACATAAAGTTAGAATTGACTTTCATGAATTGAAATTAGATTTAGTATAACCTTGGATATCAATTTTAAAACACGTAAATCTTAGAAACTGTTCGTATTTTCTATAGTAATTTATAGGAAAAAACCTGGGGGGGAGGGATCTAATTATACTTTCTTTCCCACAATTTAAGTCTTTTTCAAAACTTTTGCAAAAAGAAAAAATTATACACATACTTTCTTAGAGTATTAAAAAAGATATAATTTCTAAATTATTATAATAATATTATACATTCAGATCTTTCAAAAATTAAATTAAATATTACCTTTTACTGATCAATTAACTTGGGATTTGTGCACATACATAATAGATACCCTATATAACTAGATCTTTAAACTGCAAATGAAAATTCCTGAAGATTTGGTTTCTCTCTTGGCTGATGTCCTAAATAAGTAGAATATTATTAGAATGTTCTCAAGATAATTTATAAACTTGATATAATTTCTTCATGAGATTCTACACAAATCCATAATTCTTAATTTACTTTTAGGCAAACAATTTAGAACATCATGCATAAATACTATTTTAATTTTAATAAGATTATCCATAATTCTGTTATAGCTTTTTCCTGGAATGCAAGTTAGTTTTTTCATGGATCCATCATTATGCTTGATTCTCAATTTAGTTTTAGGTGGGAAATTTAGCAAGTCAGTTATGCTATAGTTCAGATGAATATATCAAGCAATTATATAAGCTGCAGTTTATCATTTCAGATCTTAAATTTGTAGGATCTTCCAGAATGGAATCCTTTTATCTCTGATGATTAAATAGCATCATCTTGATAGTCATCATACTTTTAGAAGCTTCTATCGAATCATTTTGTATGTGATTAAAAATTCATTAAAGAACTTCTTAGCTATGTCTTTGTAATATTAATAAATACTTTTTCAAGATTGACTTATAAATTCCCTACCATCAAAACATTGTTGAATATGAAAATCTTCTGGTAACTTGATGGTAATTGTTGCAGTATTCTATTTAATTTCTGATTGCAACTGACTATAGCTCATTGACTTCACTTGTTATCAATTATCAGAATAAATGTTCACAATTGTTTAACAATAGTTTCCCAACTATTCTCGAATTATTTTCTAATTCTGTAACAACTAAAAACTATTTTAGTTTTTCTTTTATAGATAACCTATTTGTTAACCTAACATTTTTTTAAACTTTTTATCCCTCACTATCTACTAGATGATTTGATTGATAAAGATGTTAATTTTGATGTATATTTTAATGCTGTTTGCGAATAAATTAATTATATCATTCCAACAAAACAACAAGTTGATATTTGTTTGTGAAAGACTTGCCTTTTTTATGCCTAATACTAATTTAAAAATACATGATATACATTTAAAGCATTTTCACTTTGGACATCAATTTTATTAATTCACAGTGTCTATTTGAATTTTCAATACTACAATGAATATCTTGACTTATGACTTTGAAAATTGAAAATTATGCAAACCAAATATTATTTTAAAAAGATGTATTATTTTCTACATATTTAAACTATTATATTTTTGATTTGGCAGTATTTGTGAGCATACTTTTAAAAAATAATTTGTACATATTTACTACACTTGGTGTTTTTTGAATTGAATTTTATACAGCCATGAATAACAGAAGCTAACAATCTATCACTTTTTCCCCTTGATTTATGCTAATGAATTAATAAAATCCACAACTTAACACACAGGCTACTGAAATAATTTATATCTATATTTCATACATTAAATGCAGATACCTTGCATACTTTTTATTTTATTTTTAAATTATTTTTAATCTCTGATATGAGAGCATTGTTATTCCTAATTCTATTTATTTTATTAAACCTTCCTGATTTGTTCTAACTTTACGCTATTTACATCGTTTTTTAAATATAGATACTGTGGCTTATTCCTACGCAATATATATATATAAATGTCCATTAATTGAAACAAAATTGTAATTATAACATTAGATTTCACTTTTTCAATATGTATTTTGAATTGAATTATGTAGACAATAAATAATAGTATAAATCTATTTTGTTAAATGTTAACATATTTGTTTTAGTATATTCTAAATAAGAAAAAATCCAATTTAAGTAAAATTGACTAAAATAAAATTACAAATAATAAAGGTCTAAGAATAATGAATATATTTGTCCTATGTGGTTAAATGCAATCAATTTCAGTTCTAATATTTTTCCTGAGCAATAAAACATCTCATTTTTTTATGAATAAAATAATGCAAACCAGTAACCTTTACTAATAATGAGCTGCTATTTTAAAATAATGAATTAGCCAAAATCTTGCTTTTTGTTCATTGAAAAGAAAAAAATTGAGAATTAGAGATTACGGAATATTATCTATGACAAGGAAATGATCTGCGCAGTTTAGCTCATAAGTAAAGTGATAGACCTAAGAGCAAAAGGTTCTTGCATGGAAAACATAAACTGCATTTCCTGTTTAATGCCACATGACATGAGAAAATAATCATGTAATTATTTTTGTAGAGAAGAAAATAACTATTATTCATAAAAATATAAAAATTTATATTAAATAGGTTTTTGAATTTTGGCAGGCTTTCAACTTATCCTCTCATTTTGTTGTTATCTGATGCATGAGCTTGAAAATTAGTTGTGTGATCATATTTTGAAGAGGAAAAAGGGATAGAATATAAAGAACTTACAGAAGAACTGTTGAGTCATTAAGAACAGTTCTTCACTGCATTCGTAAATCTTTCATTAATAACAATGTGATTAGTTGCCTGAGAGATGATGCCATTTTAGTAGTAATCACACTTTAAACCACAATTTAAGAACATTTTGATTTATTGGAACCTGAAATCTATTTTACTTTACACAGCTGAGAATCAGTTCAGAGTTTTCAATCATTGAGTTGCCTCTTTATCACCGGTATAAACCACACACAAATCACTTCCAGAATTATGGAAAATCATAAAAAAAAGAAAAATAAACAAATAAAAGTAGTATAAAAAGTGATAGAAAGGAGCATATTCAATCTCACTGAATAATATGTAAATTATTATGGACATATATGGTAATAAAAAAAACCTAACATAAAAAAATGAAAGATGTCCCAAAAATATTTAAAATATAAGTATGTAAAATATCTGAGAAGAATAAATGATTAAAGTAGCATCGAGAAAAAAGGGGGATCATATGGTTAAATACTCAGATAATAAATGTGTCACTTGAATTCCTATAATCACTGCAAACATTATTTAATTCGTGGAATTTAGATTATTTTTTTAGAATTTATTTACTAAACAAATAATATACTGATTTAAGCACGGAATTAACAAAAAGTTTAAAACGTTTGTTAGGTTAAATCTATAAAATAGATAAAGGTATCCCTGATTATACACTCTTTAGGATTAATTTTGATAGATTTACAATAACATATAGACCAAAAAATTGACTTTGCAATCTTATTAACATTCTATATGATAACAATGGTGTTGTTTTACAGAATTTTTTGATTAAGATTTATATTCATAAAATCGAATCATTTGTAGTTTAAAAAACTTATTATCAATAATTGTTTATTTTTTAAAAAGAAAATCTTATAGACAATAGTTAAAAATCAAAAATTTAATTTTTTATAATAATTTTTATTAATTATAGAAGTAATATTTGCTAAGGCTGTAAACCTTAAGAATATGCGTGTGAAAATGCGAAGGTATGGACCTCTATAGGTCTTAACCACAACATCACTACCTTCACATTTTCATGTGCATATTCTTAAGGTTTACAACCTTAGTAAATATTACTTATGTAATCAATGTGTGTGTGTTTAAATAAATTTATAATTAATTATAGAAGATGATCTAATGTTATTTATCTAGATGACATTACCCAAGTTTATACAAGATATTAACTTTAAAATTTTAGAACTGCTTAGAGAATTTTAATTTTTAGATAAAGATGAAAGTATTAGAAAAAATGCAATAGAACTCTATCTTGACTTTAACAGCTTATGATTTTCCTCAGTATTTTGCAGAACTTTCTAAACAATCATAACATTATTATTATTATATTTTGATCAACCGTAATATTAAAAAATATATTTTATTTATTAACTTTAATGACTATGACATAATAGCGACTATTAAACAGCATAAATTATATTCTTGTCTTTTTCCCCCCCATGTGTCACAGCATCGTCTGAGAAGTGAACCCACTAACCAGAGACAACTGCTTGTAAGGCAGCTGTGCTGACCTCTTGACCACTGATGCTTGACATATATTCTTGTCTTGATTCAAATAATTCTACTTTCATAAAGATTGTAATAATTTGTCATATTCTTACTCATTCTATAGTTAACCATACACCTACATCTCTGATAATTGTTGATAGCTTTATGTAAATTTGGAACTTCATTAGTAAGATATTAAAAATATGTATTCATCAAAAGAACTCATGATTTTATTAAATCAGGAAACATCATCCCTAATAATCAACAGAAAATAAATTTTATTATTGTGTTATACCACATTGAACTTGCTATTAATGATATTTGGGAGAGTAAGGTATCATTTATTTTGACATGCAAAAAACCTGACCACAATATTCTTCTTACTAAATTATATGATTTAGGACTAACAAAAATCTAGATTGTTGTTATGAATTCTTTATTGAAGCCATTTCAGCTTTTGTAAAAATCAATGATAGAATGTCTTTAACATATAACTGTTATGTTGAAATGTTAAGGCAGTATTTTGGTATCTTTACTTTTTACTTATTTATATCCAAGGATTTCAAAAACATTCCAAATATTCAGATATTTTATATTATACTGATAATTTGAAGATTTTTAAACACATTTACCCCAATCATTATTATAGATTGTTTCAAAATTAAATTAGGAATTTTTTTAAATAGTGTGAGAGAATCAGAATACTAATTAATGTAAATAAATGCTCTTTTATACCTTACTCTAATAAATTTCAAATTTTATGATTTCTATATTATTAATAAGCTTAAAATAAGTGATATTGATATTCAGAAAGATCTTGAAATCACAATTTCAAATACATATTCCTGTTATTATAACATAGATACAATAATCAATCAAGTTTTTAAGGTGGTAGGAATTATTTACACACATGATAGTTACAAAGAAATCAAGTCATATGTCACATGACCTAATTTAACAAGCTTGTATTACAAATGTTATATGTAGGCTCGCAAATAAGTTCTTAACAAGCTTTGCAGAATATTTCCAACTCCAGATCAGTTTCTCAGTGAGGTGCTAGGATATTCAAGCATTAGATTAAAAATACCGGGCCAAGCCCAACTCTTTATCTAATGAATACGTATGTATTAAGTAGAAAATCTGAAATTTTCAGATATTCATATTTCTTCCCATCCAGCTATCTAACTTAAATAGCCATATATGGGACTGAACCAAGTTCAGATACACTATATATTAATAACTTTAGCAATATAAAATTCTCAAAGCCTTAATAGCAAAAAATAACACGATAATATATTTGAATACTACACCGAATATTTTTTTCCTCATTGATTCTTTCTATTTTACAATTTAGATTAATCTGATGGAAACCACATTCAAAAAGAAATAATCAAAATTTAATTAGATTTGAAGATCTTTTTTAAATAGTCAAGAAATTTTCTAATGTTTTAAAAATAATATTTAACCGCTATTATAAATGATTGATTCTTTTTTATTTAATTTATATTTATTGTTTGTTTAGTTTATATACAATTTGCAATTGGCATTTAACTCTAGATGTGTATAATAAATAAAACAGACTGAATTATTTCTACTATTATTGAATTATTATTGGCATTAAGATCAAACTGATATCAATACTCTCAGATTTGTAAATGGTATTATCATTTTTTTATATATATTTCTGGTAGAAATACAGACACAAATGCAATCTATTACCACAACAATATGCAGTATATCTGTTATTTTATATAGATATTAGTTATAAAACATTAAAAAGTAAGAATTGTTAGAAAAAGTCAAATTCAATTTAGTCAGTAAAATAAAGTGAAGTATAATCGATAAAACTGATTTCACCCAGTAGTAGTACCTGAGGGTTACCTAACCTATACTCATTTGTTGTGAGCTAATGATAATCTGAAATATATATTTATTAAATAATTATTTTTCTTAAAGATAATGTATTTTAAAACCAATTTTAACAAATTAACTAAATTGAAATGACATGAATTTTACTGAACTTTACAATATCCTGTTTTACTCATTTTTAAAAAGTAGCAATTTTTTGAAATTAAGTAAACAAATAATAGTAATCAATAGTGCACTTAATTTGTCAAAGTTGTAAATATTTGAACTATATGAATGACTTTTCAGGCCAAAACTTTTTAACTCTGAGTTCAAGCAGACATCAAACAACTTATCAACACGGAATATTTATCTATCTGAATTAAATGTCATAAATAATAACCATTTAAAATGATTAACAACATTTAACAATAATATTTATTTTTTATTATTAATATCTTTCCATTGCACTTTTTTTAAAATTTATTAATTTCTATGACATGTTACTTTATTTGGCTAAAATAATTAAAAAAACAAAAAAAAATAGAAGTCTTAAAATAAAATACTCAAGTTTCACAATCGGTAATTGTAATGGAAGTGTTATTAGACATATCAAATAATGTTGTTTTTTAATATTCATATCTTTATTTGGATGGCAATATATTTCCAAATACAGAACATTTTATAAACAAGAACTCTATTATTTACTGTAATTAATACAGTTTGCAATTACTTGTTTAATATATTCTGTAATATATATTTAATTATTTATACAGTCCATGAAAATATTTAATCTGTCTTTGTTTACAGAAAATATAACCAATTTAGAAAAATGCAAGATAGGGAGGAAATGGGATGTGATCTACTTAGTATTTTGATTATTAATAAATTTGATATATTTATTTTGATTATTGTAAAAGCTTTAAATCTTGCTAATATATAATGCTGTTCATATAATGAAATTGTGTTAAATTCTTTTTCATAATTACTTGAACCTTTTATTGGGATTGGAACAAATAATTGGAATCAAAAATCTACTCATTTTACTATAAGTGGATAAAATTAGAATCGTTATAAATGAATATTATAATATATATAAATATATAACAATAAAAATAATAAATATAATGGTAATTAACTATTATATACTATCTTTTTGTGGATATATGTTATCATATATAGGTGAATCAAACTACAGTATTGAAAAGAGATTAAAGGTGCATAAACTGTTATACAAGCACGTGAAAAGTAAAAATAATAATGATTTAATGATTGTTTCAGTTTTCTTGGATCATAAAAGGACAGTAAACATAAATTTAAGCTTGATATTGAAAATGTTAAGATTCTTCATAAAGAGAAAAATCATAATAGAAGAAAAATTAAGAAGGCAATTTTAATAAATAGAAATAAATGAATATAATTAATAGAGAAGCTGCTAACATTAAAATTCAGAATTCATGAAATTTGAGTTGATGATGTTTGCTTCCATTACATTTTTTGAATTTAACAGCAGTTGAGGAGGGTTAAGGAATTAACCGAAAGTACTTCTGCAATTGGGAAGACTGTATATAATAGTTAATTACCATTATATTTATTATTCTTTTTATTGTTATTACAATAGTTTTTTAATTAATGGACATTTTATTTGTGTTAAATATATATATATAAACACACATATATATATCCAATATAATCATTTTATGATGTATCAATTAATAAACTATGATCATAAGCTAAAATTAAAACATGAAGTTGAATGTGGCATTTTTTTCAGCATAGCTGAGAATTTCCTACTGCTGAGAGATAATCCAAAATGGATTAAGATTTTAAACTAAAGAGTAAAGCAACTTTTAAAAATAATCTTGTTCAGACATTCATCAAATTGAATTATTACGGTCACTACTGTTTTGGGAAGAAAATAAAATATCTAAGACCTCTAAATTCATAGTGGAAAGAATATAAAATATTTATGATCTGTCTGTGTTACTTATAGCAAAATGTAGTTATTACAGTTACTATATAAATGTATGAATTTATATGATATAAAAATAATTTAATATATACATTTTTTTATTAATTTACATGTTAAAACTATCATGATTTTGCAAATAAATTGATTAAAAGCAATGTTGCTTTAATGAAGGCACTGATATTTTGCATATTAAAATTGATTTGCATATCTTAGTTATAAAAGTTGCTTGAACAAAAATAACAAAACTGTTTATACAAAAATACAATTGAAAACAATTTAAAGCATCTACTGTTAGAAAATATATTAGTATGAAAAGTCAGTAATAAAAGAATAGGATACTTCTTCCTTATTGCAAAACATTCCAAGCTTAACAATAACATATATTCTTTAATATTATTTCTCATAAAAATATTAGTATGCGTCTTTATTTAAAAGAGATAAATCTATTAAGGATCTTTGATATTTCTCTCCAGGAGGATGGTTTAAAATGTCATGATATTATGGATAATGTAAAACAAATGTTATTCAAAACTGATAAAAAGACTATTGAACAGCAATCTAAATTTTTAAAACTATTAACTTAAATAATTAACCATCTAAGATTTGGAATAAAGAAGGGTTTATTCCATTATCGAGTAAAAGATGTATTTAGGAGCTGGGAGGGAGTAAATATTAAAAGCATTGTTTTAAAAAAGATGGGAGACTTCCTCATAGAAAAATGAGAATGAATTCATACAGTCCAGAGAGAACTATGATTTTTTAAAGAAATAATAATGGAACTAATCTGACTAAAACAATCCATAATAACTTGCACCGATGTAGATTTCAATTACCTTGCATTTGTATCACATAATCTGAAAAAAGTAAGGAACAGATATATTAACAATGCTTTATACAAGCAATGACTTTGATAGAAATTTTCTCACTTCAGGGGCATACAATTTTAAAGACAATACGAGATACGAGTGAAGATAGAGAAGAACTTTGGCAAATTTACTGTAAATAGAAAAGCAGAGTTTCTGTCTTTTTCATTAGAATAAAGAAATGTATTTTTTGAGTCAAAATAAGGATATGAAGCTGGTTCTGAAATTTGATTTTGCGATTTTTGAATGTTTATGTAATATTGTAAAATAAAACTCACATGTTTAAACGTGTATGTGTGTCTACCAAAAATTATTTATATAGGCAACGGCTAATTAATGTGTAAGACCATGATTTAGACTAATAGGATTTAGAACTTCAATCAAATATTGCTCTAACAAATAAGTTAAATGAATATAATCAAAATATAATAGATTAATAATAGTTAAATAGAATACTTAATTTGTATTGAAAATCAAATACGAAAGTTATACCGGAGTGCAGTTTTTTAATAGATAAATAAACAATATCAAAAATTTTCCTTAATAAATACTTAAAATACAGTTTATTAGTAGGTGGATATTAATGCCAATACATACATGGAACAAATTTTAAATGGAAAGAATTTATTTTTTAATAATTAACTTATGTTAAGGCTAGTCAGTTTTGGAATTTAAGTTCTCACATTTATATTGGTATAAAGATATAAAATTAAAAAAAAAATATCGTAATATAATTAAAGTTTGAAAATTAAAAAAGAAAAATGCATTTTCAAGTTAAATTATTTTTGCTTATCCATTTTTTTAAAATTAAATTTATAATTAAAAAGTAATGTAAACAAAAAACTAACAAATCAAAAAAACAAAATAAGAAATTGCTAAATAAATAAATATTTTTTTTTGGAAAATGAATAATGTTGCTTTTATTTCTGAGCAACATAAATTGTTGTGTAGTAGGATATATATATATAATATTCAAACATATATATAATTCAAATCACCAATTACAATGTTAAGATAAAAACAAATATAACGTCTGAACTTCAAACAGCTAAACTCAAAAGAATACCATTTTGAAGTTCAGACTTTATATTTTTTCCACAAAGGGCATTACTGAAATAAGATCTTCATACAAAAGGTGGGGTGATTGTGTTAGGAGAATTGTTGAGTGTTATAATGGAAAGAAATGGGACAGAATAATAGATGCATTAATAAAAAATAGGGAATTGTAGAGATGGAGAACTAACATGAAGAGTAAAAAGAGTTTAAATATATATAGAAGTAAACAGAATATTGAGTGTGAATTAAATTTATGATAATAGCAAGGGAAGTAGTTTACTGTTTAAGGCTCAAATGGGAACATTACAAACAAGAGAATATACACATAAATGGAAAAATGTAGTTGATTTAGTCTGCAAATTATCTAAGAAAGGATGGGAAATATTAGGCATCTGTTAATTGAATGTAAAGGCCTGCAAGCAGAAAGAGTACAAATAATGAAGCTGTGGGAGAATAAATATAAACAAAATGATTATACAGTAAATGAGTTTTGGGGTTTTATACTAGGTTTGGAAAAGGATAAAAGGGATTTAGATGTAAAGACCATAGAGTGGACAAAAATAATGTTATGAGAAACAGAATAGAAAAAATATGAGAAAAATTTAGGATGGTGAATGCAAAGAGAAGGTAAGATGGCTAACAGGTTTGTCTGGACATAATGGACGACAGATTCCTGACTCTGAGAAAGGAGAAGCCATAATGCATTGTATCATGATTGGTGATTTGAATTTTCTACCTATTTCAACAATGGAGTGAGTTGTAAGTAATTAGCTGAGAGTGGTTAGCGATCAAAGAAAGAATCAGGTGTTTTGAGAAGTTTAATACGGTTTCTCAGAGAAATAGCAGAAGTGGCTATAACAAGATCATCAAAACTGGTAAACTCAAATCTATCTTATCTAGTAGTGAAAATGATATGTTATCATTATTATTTTTAATTGCTACTAAGATAGACTTATTCACTGGAGTATATTATATTAAAAATGTGCTACCATCTACTATCTGGTAATGTGTGATATAAAATAACTTATAGTCTATTCTACACTATGATATGTGGTTTGGTACAGAAGAACTGTGGATAAACTGAAATATAACACATTTATTAACATAGGACTGTGTCTACAGAAAAAATGAAAACTTATAAAGATGAAATTTAGCAAAATTAATGGCATAGCATTAAACCAACATTTGTAAAAGAGAACAACCAAAAACATGAAGGATTTATCATTCAAAGAGGGATAGCTTTGCAAACTGTCAAAAAATACTTTTCAAAATTAATTATCATACATAATAACATTAAATAATGATACTAAACAATGGAATACTAGAATGATCTCAGCTTAAAAATATTCTTACTGAAATCTCTAATAATCATTGTTAATTAAAATAGTTTCTCTTTGATAGCATTAATTTTGATAAAGAAAGGTAATTATTGACCTCCTCATGATGATTTTTTAAATTAAATGTTATAAAATTTTTAATACTTTTATATATTAGTTGTTAATTACATACAATAAGTTGAAGAAACATATTCTTAATGAAAAAATTTAGCTCATTAAATATTTTATATTTAATAGAAGTATGTAATTTAAGAGAGTATATGCTATATGTGTATGTTCACTGGATGAAATTATTTTTTGTGTGTATAAGTTTTCTTTTATAAGGTTAAGAATAATTAAACAAGAGCCAGAGATATGTCCAGATATAATACATTGTTTATTTTTTGTAAGGATGATTTATGTATTTATATTTATGCACAACATGGGTTCAAGCTTTAAATTTCTTATTCCATTTTTAATTTTATTATTATAGTGTTATTTCAAATGTAATAATGTAGCCATATCTCTCTTTTATTTCATTTTACACTTAGTTGTTTTGTCTATCTTATAATAATAGATGGTTATGGATCATCTGAAATTTAAAAAATAATTTCAAACTACTTAAAATTGATATAGATAGCATACAACTATAGAAAATAATCAAAATAAGAATAGGCTATGAAAGTTGATTCTAGAAAGTTAAAAAGTATTCTTATCTTACAACAGTCAATATTTTGTTTTATATACAGTTTAGTAATTAATCAAGTGATTATTAATAGATAAATACAAGCAGTTTTCCAGTACTATTTTATTGAAATTGTAATTTTATTAATTAAAACTAGGCAAATCAATCCTGATAAATAGTTTTATCAATTTGTGTGAGTATGCAAAAAATGTTAACATGTGCTAATCATCTTCATTTTCATGGATAAGGTCTATGTGTGGAGTATCAACACTTGATATTCATTATACATTGATACATAATTAACTGTTATTTACAAAACAAAAAATATTTTTATGTAGAATCAGATATATTATAATAAAATATTTTTGCTAAAAAGTGTTCAAAGTGGTGGATAAATAGCCTTTATATAGAATTAAATGTGTTATTGGCATATTTGTTCAACAACAAATCACACAAGAACTCCCAATGTATTTATTCTTTCCAACCTATAGTATAGATTCATTTTAACTAGAACAATACAGAAAAAAACCTTACTCCTTAATAATATCTACATATTAGAATAAGTTAACTCTTTATCCATGACAATAGATTGAGATTGGTGATTATTAATTGATATTGGGATTGTCTTGATTAATTTCTATAAATTTATTTATATATATAAAGAAAAAATAATGCACAATGCTAGCTGAAATTCAATAGAAAATATTTGAAATGCCCCATACCTATACTATTCCAACCACACTCCCCCTTTAAATAAATAAAGCTCAAATTTTAAAATTTGAGTTTTTTTTATTTAATGGTGTGTGTAGCTGAAATAATATAGCTGCTATGAGGCATTTCATATATATATAATATAAAGAGCATTCCAATAACCCTAAGCAAGCTTTTTTATTATTTTTTATTTGAATGCTCTTTATATTACATATTGGTAAATGCAAGCTATATAGATCATGTGACATATAACATGATTTTATATATATAGAGAGAGAGAGAGATTTTGCGGGTTCATCTATGTTAAAAAAATTAAATATTGATATACCAATGTTTCGACTTGATCACACAAGTCATCTACTGGGTGATAAAAGGTAGAAAGACGGTTGTAGAGGCGCTACAATCACTGGTTTGAAAAAAAAAGTTAAATTCCATCAATAGCAAAAATGTTAAATTAATAATGTTTTTTAAAAAAATCTTTCCAAATAAAAGCATTTAAGGTAATAACAGTCAAAATAAGCAATTATCTTTCCTCCTATGGTCCCAATTCACTGTCAGAAAATAATAATGGATGGGATAACTTATTAACAATGTTGTATGGTACTTATTATTACCTCACACATGACCAATAGTATAATTACAAATAAATAATGACACTCATTCAAATAATTAAAATATTATATATAAATATATTAGATTGTTGTGGATTTACTTTATGTGTGACTTGTAAATAGAATATTAATTATTTATATGCATTAAAATCAAAAGAAAATACTTATCAAGCTGTATTTCATAATCCAACACACACATATAATTTTGAATTAGATTTAATATAATGACTGCTAAAAATGGTTCATTAACAATGACTACACCTCTTAATCAACTTGAGTTTCAAATAATGTAAACAACCGTATAAATCAATTAACATAAATAGTAATACAGATAGACTCTTACAACTATATAATTGGTTCTTATATATACACTTTAATTTTATATTTTCATCTAAATATAGAAAAATAAAAAGTTTGAAAATATCTAAAAATAAGCAAGTTATCAGGTTCAAGTCATTTTATAATATAGTAAAAAATAATCTAGTTTTTACAATTTTAAAATAATACTGTCAATAATAAACTATATTTATATATAAAATAATTTGAGGGATTTATTTATATACTTTAATAATGGCAATGCACTTCACTCTCTTTCTTTTATAAATTATGTAATAAAATTATAATGAAATTGTAATGGGTTTTTTTTTAATTTCTTTCAATTATAGATGTCATACTACAAGCATTCATAACATTGATAACAGATAACATTAATAAGGGCATAAAATTATCTGGAAAAAAGTCTTTTTTATACAATTGAACACTTAATAATACAGAGACTTCGGACCACTCAAAGAAGTATGGAGAGATGCATGTTGGGAGTAACAAGAAGAGATCGAAATTGCAATATATGGGTAAGAGAACAAACAGGTGTTATTGACCTCATTGAAAAATTAAAAGACTGAAGTGGAGTTGGGCTATACATATTGCTAGATGCGGTGATAATAGATGGACAATTGAAATCTTAAACTGGATTCCAAGAGATTTTAAAAGACCCAGAAAAAGACCACATGTAACATGGATGGATGAAATAAAAAAGTGTGCAGAGATGATGTGGAGAAGAGAAGCTAAAGATTGGAGAAGATGGTTTGAACTTGGAGAGACCTTCATCTTGCAGTGGATTGATAATAGTTGGTGATGTTGATGATATATATATATATATATATTGTAATATTTGTTGTTGATGATATATATATATATATATATTGTAATATTTGTTTTATATTGTTAATTATATTACTTTATTATTATGAATTTTCTATTTAATCTATTATTCTTCCAAGCAAACAATGTCAAGTTTAATTTTAATCAGTCACTAATAATAAAATCATTATCAGAAAGCCAATCATAATTCCTTTTTTTAATGAACCCAAGAATAGATTTGCTTGTATTGATAACATCATCCGTAAGGGAATTTCTTGCTTCAGTAATATGCCAGTGTCAAAGATCCAAAAGTAGTGATTTGAATATCCAATAGCTATTGAAATTGAGTATGTTTAATACATCCTTCAAAAATGAATATCAATTTTTTTGTAAATATGATCAGAATCTATGCAGAGGACTTTTAAAGATCTCTTCATTTTTCATGCCTAATATTTTTTGCATCCCTACAACAAAATTATGGAAGGTGTTATTCTTATATCTTCTTGAGTTTTTTGCATTTTTCTTTATATATTTATATATATTAAAATTTTCTTATCATCTCTCCATATACACTTCAATGCAATCTTTTTTATATATTTCCTTCTTTATTTTGATTACAGTTTTGACTGTCTTTCAGTCTTCATCAGAGCTAGAGCATTTAATCATATAATCATATACTCATATAACCATTATTTTATATACATATTTTATATTAGGTAATAAGTATGTATAAAAAATAAAATGAAAAGGTTATAGTAATATATTAAAGAATAAATATGGAATGATAGATAAGATAGAATAAAATGAAAGTAAAAATAAAGAAATAATAAAAAAATATAAGTAAGAAATAAAAAAAGCAAAGTTATAGAATTAAAGTAAAATATGATTATGAATGGTAGTATAAAATATGTATTTTAATATGTATATAAAATAAATGGTTATATGAGTATATGATTATATAGTTAAATGTTGTAGCTCTGATGAAGACTGCAGGACAGTTGAAACTATAAGCAAAATAAAGAAGGAATTATATTTTTAAAAAATGCATTAAAATATATATGAGGAGATAAAACAATTCTAGTAGATATGAAGGTGTTATACTTATTTATAGACTCTGCAGTGAGCTCTTGCTGTCGCTTTGTGGAGCATCTTTTTTAATCAATTCCATCCATTTGAGTATCCATTATATTCATTGAAGATTCTTCACCATCAAACTTTGTTTTCTCAGGATTGAATATTTTCATAGATACTTTAGCAGTTTTAGAGTTAATCTGTAAACCTCATTTTTTACAATCATCTACTTTAAACTCCTTTACATTTCCTCAATCAGTTTAGTGTCTTCCACACAATTTATAATAATTTTAGATTCTTTTTTGATTTTCACATCAGCTTTAGAATCATCTATACTATCAACATTTTTAGATTTAAAAGTTTTTTTTAACTTTTTTTAAATGTTTCCTATAATTCTTCCCATATTTTGATTACTTTTATCATTTATTCTTCAATGTGTTTTCCTCCCACCCCCTTTCCCAGTATTTCTATATTTTCATTCCTTTCTGAGCTATAGTTTATTCTTTTTTATATTTCACTTCATTTATTTGTTCATTTAATTTATCTCTCATTTTATATGTGTATCTATTCTTCTAAACATTTCATTAATCTTGTTTAGGAGTAAAGCAAATTGTTCATATTAATTAAGAGTTGTTCCTTAGGAACACCTTCCATTTTATTTTTGATCTCAATAACTATCAACATATTAATTTTATTATTGAATCATCTCCTTTCTATTGGAATAGTTTTGCATTATTTTATTGTTGAATTAACCATCTCCCATCCTACTATATCTTTTATTAAAAATGTATAACCGCAATCATCTCAATACATTATTTAAATTATTAAAATTATGTTTAAGGTGTTATGCTTAGCTTTTCTCTTTTTAAATTTAATTTTATGAATAAATGGAAGTAATGAATTTCCATGGGCCATTAATATACAGCAATTAAACATCAATATACACTAATAAAGAATAGACAGCCATCGATTCTCTAAGCTTTTGATCGATAAGATTTATTCTTTGTAGGAATCAGACAGTGAAAAATATACATTAGTCATATTTTAAACATGGCTTAAATTGTTTTGAAATCATATCTTATTTTCAATGACCTATATAGTATTAATACTATGTTATTTTTTATAAATATAAATAACAAATACTTGTAACCTGATACACATATATAAATAAACAGAAGTAATCAATATTCATGAGTCATTAATATATAGCAGTCATAAATGACAGTTGCATTTAATGGATATAATTTCAATCATACAAGAAAACTGATGTTCATTCTACACTAAAATTGCTAATTTAGATCTTCAGAACTGTCACATTGAAGCATGAAATTCTCTTAAGGAGTCTGTTATGGATACATGTAAATCTGGGTTCACTAAAAAATGAATTATGACCTTTTTTCTGACAATGATCATATTATTAGTTGTTTAATTAAGAAGAAACATCTGCTATTCTAATAGATTAAATGTGGCACTTCATAATAAATATAAAAGACCTTGAGGCAGAAGTCAATGACTGATAAAAAGTCTTAAAATGATTGATGAATTAAAACTGCAAAGAAAATATTGACATTTTCTCATCATAGTTATTCTAGATCATTACTGAATTATTGAAAGTGACCTATGGATGTGAGAAATGGTATCACAATTTTAGTAAATTTAGCAATGACACTCTCTTAGATGGAAAGAATATTTTGTTCATAAATAATGATACCCGAATTATTATAATGACTTTTAATGATATATTCATTTGAGCAGTAGTTTAAAATTAAAGTAGTCATTTTACTGCTTTGATTTATGTATTATAAAATTACAGGCTTTAATGTAAAAAGTTATATAACTGTTTATTTTTATGTTAAAATACGATTTTTTACAACTTTGCTATACAAATGTCATGCAATATTCATGTGGAAAATTATCACAATGTTATGTATACTCCCCAAAATCATGCAATATATTATAATAACTTTTATATCTAATACTGAATTTTTAAGACTCCAAAAATACATCTGAGGTATGTTTTTTTTTATAATTCTTTCTTCCAAATTCTTTATTTAAAATGAAAGAAAAGATTCAATAATGGTGCACCAATTATCTCATTGTTTAAATACTAAAGAACTTTGCATAATTTTCAGTTCAAAATCCAACTTTAAATACTGAATAAAAGTATTAAAGTTTCTACACAGTACACATTGGAGTCAGCTACTTCCTATCAATACTTACCTACAAGTAAAAAATTTACTACTACATCCTCTACAAAGTATAATCTATGTCAGAAACAAAATGACAGCAAATCTTATATAATTAGGTCATTGTAGTTTTTGTTTACTCTTAATGCACTTTTTCAGATTTAAAGAAAATGATTACTAAAAGTAACATCAATACTTCAAGCATTGGTAGTCAAGAGGTCAGCACAGCCACCTTACAAGCAGTTGTCCCGGGTTAGTGAGTTCACTTTCCAGCAGATGCTATGGCACACGAGAAAAGAAAAAAGTAACATCAATACAAAATGTATATGAAACATTGGTTTTAATTATATCTTCAAATAAATTAGGCAGTGTAGCCTATTTTTTATAGAGACTAAATTACACCACAAGTATTATTTTATGTCATAAAAATACATAATACAAAAAATATTGAACTTATAAGAGAGCTAAATGTTTTTACATATATATATAGTTAATGTAACAATATTTTTTTTCTTTTAGAGATAAATATATATTTAATATTTTTATTATTATTACAATAAATTTTTAGCAATTAAAGTGCCAACTTTATGTATGGACATCAACAGATAAAGTTGTTAGGAATCATATTGATTACCTTCTTTAGTTTTACATATCTTACCATTTCCAACTTTTTTAAACACTTCAACAATACTATTTTTATGTCAAAACTTTATTCTTACAGTCAATTACAACTTTATTCTTACAGTTTCAATTGTAAGAATAAAGTTTTGTTATAAAAAATAGTATTGTTAAAGTATTTAATTACGAAAGTTGGAAATGGTATGATATATAAATATAAAAATCAATACATAAGAAAAGGAAGAAAAAGAAGAAAATTATATTTTTTAGTTTTAATAGAAAAAAAAATATGACTTTGATTAATTTGTGAAATTGTTCTGAAATTTTTATGCTCAATCTTTCAAAAAAGCTTTAAAAAAGATCTTTAGATTGTCTCATATTTAAGATCTAAACTAGAAAAAAGCATAGTTATTATTTTTAGGAATAACATAGTATTAGGAATAATTTGAAGTTTTGGATATTACTTGTTGGGGACTAGACAAAATGTGAATGAAAATGAGAGAAATATTTAAAGATAATATGTAAAGAAAGAAAAGTTAAAATTAAAGTTATTAATATTCTTTTAGATAGCTAAATAGAAAATTTGAAAGAGAGTCTAAAAAAAATTAAAGTCAATGTTATAAAGAGAAAATCTATAAGTACAAGATGGGACTAGAGAAATTATTGCTGAAATAGGTCAGAGAATATCAGAAAAAATGATATAAATTTTTTTGATTGCAATAAATTTTTTGATTCAATTGATTCAAAATTATGAAAGTGTTTTTAGAAGTTTTCTTATTAGACTAGAAATTATTGTTAAAATGGCTTATGTTTTACTAGACACGGATTTATATTGTCAAAGGAGTTAGATTTACAACTTTCAGCTATAATATAACTTTTATATTGAATATTTAATAAAAGAAACCAGATTTTATAGAGGAAAATTTAGATTCAATATCGATGGAAGAAACATAAACAATTTTAGATACACTGATAATTTCATGTAGAGCTGAAAATAAAAAGAACCACAAGGTTCTCGATAGAAAACTTAAAAAGCATAATAAAAAGATATGATTTTAGATAATTTTAAGTTCATAGAATCATCTATTGACACTTTTCCTTTTCTTAGATCATTCCCAATAACTATTAGATGAAAAATTTGTTGCAAAGTTGTAATATAAACCTGAAAAATATGTAAGCACACAAACCAATCATTGGCCACTGATATACACTGTGTATATTGGAGATTTTTTTGATTAGAAAAGTGTATAAAATGGTAATAAAAATTTAAAAATGATTAGCAGCGATATGACGTATTTCATCATCACATTAATAAATGTGCCTTTGAGCAACCTGAAAAAAAATCAAATCAAATAACTTAAATGCTATTCATATTACTAATAGCTGTAGTCGATTTGACAGCATGTATTAATACATTTTTACTATGTAAAATACTCGTGTACAATATATAATCAGTGAATAATATATATAAAGTACTGTATAATGAAAACATTTCATAAAAACTTATTGTATCGGGTTCAAGTAGTAACATCGTAAAATTTAAAAGATAAGTTTGAAAGAGAAAAAATAAATAGCTTTTTGAAATTAGTTAAATAATATTAAATGAATTGATTACAAAGTCTTTCTATACGGATTAGCCTTTTATTTACTATTTCCTAAAAGAAAAAGAACAATTGAAAAATATAAAAATTATATCGTTAACAACTTCTGTTTCTGTAAAAATATTTGCTGTTTTTGTATTAGAAATGATTTGGTACTTGTTTTTTTTTTTTGTTTGAAAAAACAAATATGGAATAAAATCAATCCTTTATTGTCTATACATATATCAGGATAGTGAAAATAGTTTTATTTTTATAAATTTAGGATGTATTTACCAATGTACATATACGTAAGTGCACTGACTTCAGTAAATTAAAATTAATCTGAATTTCTTACTATAGTATAATTGTTCTTTTTATATAATTTTATTAATTACCCTACCTTCGCGCATGTATTGAGAGCACTTTCACTAGCCAGTGATAAAGTAAAATACTTAGCAACACGGAGGACGATTGAAGAGTTGGAGGGTGGAGTGGGTTGAAACCTATCCATTAAAGAATGAGGATTGGCTATCTTAATATATATCTGAGCACTTATTGCATATATGTGTGGAGATGATAATCTGGACCAACTGAGGATTGATGGTTTAGCATGAAATACCTTTATTGGTGTTATTTATCTTTTCGATATATATGTGTTCAAGTGTATCAGTGTTATGAGATAGAGTGGTGGGTTGTGTGAAAGTCTGTGTTTATATATCCTATATACAACAAATCTTAGAAGATTATCAACTTAAGAATGTAAACCAATTTAAATACGTTGGCAGATTTGCTAGTAGATAGATGAACTGAAATGTTGAGGTATAACACAGATTCCATAGTACTACTATGGCCTTTAGCAAGTTAAAAGTGTATTTCATCACAGAGAAATAACTATATGCAATTAAGTTATCTGTATATAGAACTGTTACATAATTAATTTATTGTATGGATATGAAACCTGGTACCCCATTGGCACAATATAAAGACACTAAGAAAAATTTTATGACAGAATCACAAAATCAATCGATATGTTCTTCAGCTTGCATTACCTTCATTGGATTGACCATGCAAATCTAACGAATAATGTAAGATTTCCAAAAAGGGTGTTTTATGGTGAACTTGAGCATAGGAGAGATAGACTCCATCTACAATGCAAGAGTTATCTCAAGATATTCTATAGAAGTGCAATGTCAGTTGTTTCCACTGAGAAGGTGTGGCAGAGAGTAGAATATATTTGAAAGCTACAATTAGATATGATATTGAAATATTTCAGGGAAAAAGGTATTGAAAAAATTAAAAAAACTGCATATTATCAAATAAATCTAAAAATGTACCAACATATTTTATATATGGACTTATTTGCATTTTACAGATTGGATTATATAGTCATTGCAAAATTCACTTCTAAAGTAGTTATTTTCTTTCCTTGGAGTTGGAATGGCCATACTAATTTGTGAGTGAATGCTATATATGTCTACTCACACACATATAATGCTACATGCACATGTTTTGTTTTTCAGTAAAAATTTCAGAGTTTAGCTATAATGACAAAATGAAAATATGAATATTATAATGAAAGTTGCTTTATATATCATTTTCATCATAGAAATCTAAAAATTCCTCATAATTTTTATTTATTTAACTTTACACTCTTTTCATATCCCAATAAAATTCTCAATAAACTTGAGTTGAGTCAAGCCATTATGAAAAGTCATTTTTAAACCAAATATATATGTTAGTTAATTAATTTTGCACTATGATTCTGGTGAGAAGTCACTGAAAGTTAACTCAGTACGTTAAATTAGAATACATGTATATTATATAAACTACAAAACCATAAAACAATACAATACTAGATAAAAATCCAAATTTTACCAAAATTCTTACATGACCATGGTTTCATCTACTAAACAAATAGACCTTCTCAAGTGAAAATCAAAATAAAAAAAACAACAAATATATACAGAACAAACAAACCTTCCCATAATTCATTTCAAAAACCAACTTCCTTTTATATCAAAAGATATCTTCCTAAGATTAATAGCATCAGATCCAAGAAGGTTTATCATTAAAGTTTCTTTTATTTTTATTTTTAATTCCTTCTTTTCATAAAAAATAACTGTTGCATTGTTAAATAATATTTTATGAATTATTATTTTAAGAATGAATTAAAAAGAAGAGTAAAAGAAACATTAATGATAAAATTTCTTGAATCTGAGGCTATCAATCTTATGAAGACATCATTTGATATAAAGGAAAGTTGTTTTTTGAAATGAATTATGGGAAGGTGTGTTTGTTTTGTGTATATATATATATATATGTTGTTTCTTTAGTTTGATGTTAACTTGAGAAGGTCTATTTGTAGTAGATGAAGGATGAAGCCATGGTCATGTAAAGATTTTGGAAAAATTTGGATTTTTATCTAGTATTGTATTGTTTTATGATTCTATATTTTAATTATTACTAATATAGTGTTAGGTGGTTTTAAATATATGTATATTTGGTTTAAAAATATCTTTTTATAGTGGTTTGACTCAGTTCAAGTTGTTGGTGTATCATTTTTATTTGTATCATCACTATTTTCTATCCCTGGCTCATCACTACTTTCTTCATAAATTGCCTTATCTTCTAACTCATCTATTGGCATTAGAAATTCCAGTCTCCTTGAAAGATTTTATAATGATTTATTTCTTGAGACAGTATTTCTTCCCGCACTCACTACCTTAAGTAATGCAGAACTTTTTTTCTATTGTGTTATGACTTTCTGATCTAACTACTTCAATTGCAATTTTCTACACATATATTATGTAGTATCTCTTTTTATCCACGCTAACATTTAAAAAATGGCTTTTGATATATGAGGGAAGATGCTTCTTTGAGATGAAATTATAATTCTTTAAATGAGATTTTTATTTCACAAAAAGAAGACAATAGATAACTTAGAGAAATAGAATTTAATTTACAAATGAAATTTTTTTTGCACATTCTAATTTTTTGATTGTATTATCTTGCATTAATATAATAAAGATTATTAATCAAAAACAAGAGTTTACATGATAAAAAAATTATATAATATTTTAGTCTAAAAAGATCTATTTATCAATTATACTTGTGGAAAGAAATTAATCTTTATATATACACTATTAGATTAAATTAACATGCACTCCCTGACCAAATAAATGTTTTAAAAGCATAAGTGTAATATTTATGCTTAATGCCTATTTTTATATAAACTAACCATTATTGACCATGCTTAAATCTTGGTCTTGAATTTATTATAAGACTGATATTTCAATTGTCAAATTATTTCTACAAATTTAATTTATATCATGATCACTATCAACCAATATCAGTCTACTGTAGGATGAAAGTCTCTTCAATCTACTCTCACATCACCTCTGCACATTTTCTTATTTCATCTATCTATCTCACATATGGTCTGCTTCTGGACCTTTTACAATCCCTTGGAATCCAGTTTACGATTTCAATTATATATCTATTATCATATTTTCTAGCAAAATGTCCAGCCCAACTCCACTTCAGTTTTTTAATTCTTTCAATGATATCAGTAACATCTGCTTGTTCTCTTACTCATATATTGCATTTTTGATCTTTTCTTATTACTCCTAACATGCATCTCTCCATACTTCTTTGAGTGGTTTGAAATCTCTTTATTGCTCTTCTATTAAGTATCTAAGTCTCAGATCCATAAGTAAGAACTGGTAAATCACTTTTATTAAAAACCTTCATTTTCAAATTCATAGACATAGTTTCTTTTAATATTTATTTCTACCAAAAGCACTCCAACCAAGTTTAATACTATGTTTAATTTCATCCATTATGTTTCCATCTGTATTAATAATCTGACCAAGGTATTTGTAACTGTTAACTTCTTCTAACTCATCACAATCAATCTTTATTTTCATATTTTGAGAAAATCCATAAAACATTACTTTAGTCTTTTTAACATTCATCTTTAGTCCTACTTTCCTACTTTCATCTGACAACTTCTGAAATATTTCCTACAGCTCTAAAACATTATTTGCAAAAACAACTGTATCATCAGCAAATTGTAAATGATTTTTATAATCTCAATTTACTTTTACTTCTTTAGATTCCCATTTTAATCCATAAAATATTTCTTGCAGCATTTCTGTAAAAAGTTTTGGAGATATGGTGTCACTCTATCTTACACCTTTCTCAATATTAACCTTCCTAGTATCATTATGCAATCTAATTATTGCTGTTGCATTTTTATAAATATTCTTCAGAATATGGCAATATTCTGGGACTATATCTTGATAATCCAATGCTTTAATCACTTAAGAAATGCTTATAGAATCAAATTCTTTTTCATAATATACAAATCCAAAGCATAATGGCAACTCATCTTCTTTGGTCCTGCTTATAATTTCTCTCAATACTTGGATATGATCTATTGTACTAAAACCATTTTTAAATCCAGCTTGTTATTTTGGTTGATTGAAATCCAATGTTCTCTGTAGACAAGTTGTAATTATTTAGTAAAAATTTTGTATAAATCTGATAAAAGGCTGATATAACTGTAATTTCTAATATCTTCTTTATCCCCTTTATTATTAATACTGCATTTTTCCAATCATCTGGTACATCTTTATCATTTAAACATTTTGTATATAACTTTGCCAATTTTTTTTTCTATTTCTTCACCTGCTTCTTTTAATACATCGATTATAATTCCATCATTACCTGAAGTTTCTCTCTTCTTCATAAATTTAATTGCATGTCTCATTTCTTCATTTAAAATTCTGGGCAATTCAGAAAATACAATAGTTATAAAAGGCACTTGTTCTTTATTATTATATAATTCTTGATAAAACTCTTCTACACATTTTGTCACCTCTGTTTTTAGTGGTAGTTCCATATTTTTTTCTTATTACTGATATAAGTTTCCTACCAATAGCAAAATGTTGTTGTACATTCTTGAGACTTTTCTTTTCTTCAGTTTTCCTTACTAATTCACAATTATACTTTCTTATGTCATTATCAACTCATTTTACAAAATTTTAATGTAACATTTTTATATATCTTCATTGCCCTTCTTTTCTTTATAAATTCTATAGTCTCAGTAGATATTTTTTGGTCAATTGTTACTTTTTTTTACCATATCACAGGGAAAGTTTGCTTGTGTATTATTTGTTACTTAATAATTCAACAAATATTGCACCAATCTTGATGAATCTTGCACACTTTTCTTCTCTTTTTTTTTGTAAAATTATGTAGGCTATGAATTTTTGCATTATGGTATTTAATTGTTTTAAAAATTCTGATAATTTTCTACTAACACAAGCAAAGCTATTGTTACAGAATTTGAAAGTTTGTACTAGTAGTGACCTCTAGGGAATTTTTAATCATTTAAAGATAATATTTTCTGCTATTTTTTAAAGTAATTTAGAAAAACTGCATCTGAGGGTTGATTGTCAGCATGTTACATACAAATGAGTGTCAGCAATAGGGGTTATAATACAATTCAAATATTTCAATAAGGATTAAAGAATTTGCAGTGAAACCAGGATAAAAACTAGAGCTCTAAAAAATAATTCAGCAATATTTAAACAGCTCTATTATGCATAAGTTATCAGTAATCTTTTATCTATTTCTTTAGTCTTATATATATATATATATTAAAAATGTGTTTGTTCACTAACAAATATTGCATCAATCTTGATGAATCTTGCACCATTTTCTTTCTTTTTTTTTTTGGACAATAGACTATAGATTTTTGCTTTATGGTATTTAATTGTTTTAAAAATGGTTAGTAATTTGCAATTTTTAACATTATTATACTAATGTGAGCAAAATTGCAAACACAACTAGTTAATAATTGTCACTAACATTTATATAATATAATATCTGTCAAAAATAAGTGCTTCAGTTAATATTGCATTTAGAAATCAAATTGCTATAGTATGCTATAGATAAATATGAATCCAAGATAATGAAGTTGTGTGGGCAAAAATCTGGACCAACTGATTGATAATAGTTGGCCATTCCAAAGATGCATCTTGGGGATTCGTTTATTTTATATATACCTTTAACTATATATTTTAAAGTTCTTTAGACTTTGTAAGTTTTATTATATAATAATTTAGAAAGTAATTAATTAATGACATGACTTTGATACTGGGGGGGGGGGGACGATAATTGTATGCTGGTGTGTATGTAAAAAATATTTCTTTCGAAATATGTATATATTTTTAAAATCAAGAGCCACTTTCAATGTAGCCTGACGGTATTTATTGGTTTAAATTTACAATTCATATCAAATTACGATTTTTTTCAAAATTTAAAAATATTCATAAAATCACATTATAATTCATTGAAAAATTAAACTTATTTTAAAATAGATCAGATTTTAATTTATATTAGCTCTTTTTAAGGATGAACACTTCGTATGTAAGTATTTGTGTGTGTGTGTTAATATAAAACTTTGATTTATTTCTTTATTTTTTAGAGTAAAATATACAATTATGACAGACAAAAATAAAGCATGGCCCTTATTCCCAGGAGGCTGTAAAGTCACCAACCAAGGCAGCGGTTGGTGGCCGAAGGTGGAGGGTGCTAAGAATCCCCTGATTGTGGACCCAGGCTGCTATTTGATGACGACTTTTTATTTAGGTACTTACAACTGCAGATCACTTTCAAGTGAAGGAAGATTGCAAGAATTAGAAGAAGAACTCTCTTATATTAAATGGGACATTATTGGACTTTGTGAAGTTAGAAGAAAAGGTGAAGAGACAATTGATTTAAAAAGTGGACATATACTCTATTATAAAGGCACAAATACTGGAAATACAAGTGGAGTAGGATTCATTATAAATAAAAAGTGGAAGAACAATATTGTGGAGATTGATGGTGTATCGGACAGAGTGGCAAGATTAGTTATACAACTTAATAGCAGATACCAAATGCAGATAATTCAGGTTTATGCCCCAACAAGTTCTCATAGTGATGAAGTAGTAGAAGATTTTTATATGGATGTACAAAAGGCTTTTGATCAGAGTAAACACCATTTTAAAATTGTTATGGGAGACTTTAATGCTAGAATTGGTATAAAAATGAAAGATGAAAGTGCTGTGGGTAATTTTGGTTATGGTAATAGAAATGAGAGAGGACATAGACTTGTGGAGTTTGCAGAAAAAGAAAAACTTTATATTATGAAATCTTTTTTTGAGAAAAATGTTAAAAAAAAATGGATATGGAAGCATCCAAATGAAGGTACAGCAGAATTGGATTATATTTTGACTAACAGGAAATACATATTTCAAGATTGTAATGTTCTTAATAAATTTAACACAGGAAGTGATCATCGATTAGTAAGGTGTAAGATACATGTTAATGTAAAACTAGAGAGACAAAAATTATTAAGGAAAACAATATTTACAGTTGATATTCCTAATCTTCAGAAACATTCTAATGAATTTAAATTAGAACTTACAAATCGGTTTCAAGTATTAGTAGATTTTGAACATGATTCAGATTTGAATGAAATTAATATGAAAATAACTGATACACTTTTGAAAACTGCAACAAAGATAGCTGGTAGAAAGAAACAGCAATTGACCAATAAAATTTCTACTGAGACTAGAGAATTTATGAAGAAAAGAAGGAATATGAAGACATACAAAAATGATGCATTAAAAAGAATTGAATATCTCAAATTTTGTAAAATGGTGCGGAAAAGAGTTGAAAATGATATAAGAAAGTATAACTGTGAACTAGCAAGGAAAGCTGTAGAAGAAAATAAAAGTCTTAAGAATGTAAAACAACATTTTGGTATTGGTAGGAAATTTATATCTGCAATAAGAAAAAAAGATGGAATTATTACTAAAAGGAGAGATGACATCATGAAATTGGTAGAAGATTTTTATCAAGAATTATATAGTAATAAAGAACAAGTACCTCCTATATCTATTACATCTTCCAAATTGCCCAGAATTTTAAATGAAGAAGTGAGACATGCAATTAAATGTATGAAGAAAGGAAAGGCTCCAGGTAATGATGGAATTATAATTGATATATTAAAAGAAGCAGGTGAAGAAATAGAAAATTTTTTAGCAAAGTTATATACCAAATGTCTAAATGATAAAGATGTACCGGATGATTGGAAGAATGCAGTAATAATATTAATATTTAAAAAAGGTGATAAAGAAGATATTAGAAATTACAGACCTATCAGCCTTTTATCAGTTTTATATAAAATTTTTACCAAGATAATTACTACTCGTCTACAGAGAACATTGGATTTCCACCAACCAAGAGAACAAGCCAGATTTAAAAGTGGTTTTAGTACAGTAGATCATATCCAGGTATTGAGAGAAGTTATAGAAAGGACAAATGAATATGAGTTGCCATTATGCTTAGGATTTGTAGATTATGAAAAGGCATTTGATTCTATAAACATTTCTTCAGTGATTAAAGCATTAGATCATCAAGGTATAGATCCAGGATATTGTCATATTTTAAAAAATATTTATAAAAATGCAACAGCAACAATTAGATTACATAATGACACTGGGAAAGTCAACATTGAGAAAGGTGTAAGACAAGGTGACTCCATATCTCCAAAACTTTTTACAGCAGTGCTGCATGAAGTATTTTGTGGATTAAAATGGGAAACTAAAGGAGTGAAAGTAAATGGTGATTATTTAAGTCATTTAGATTTCGCAGATGATGTAGTTGTTTTTGCAAATAATGCTTCAGATCTGCAGGAAATGTTGCAGGAATTATCAGATGAAAGTAGGAAAGTAGGACTAAAGATAAATGTTAAAAAGACTAAAGTAATGTTTAATCGATTTGCTCAAAATATGAAAATAAAGATTGATTATGATGAATTAGAAGAAGTTAACAGTTACAAATACCTTGGTCAGATTATTAATACAGATGGAAACATAATGGAGGAAATTAATCATAGAATTAAACTTGGTTGGAGTGCTTTTGGTAGAAATAACTTGATACTAAAAGGAAATATGCCTATGTGTTTGAAAAGGAAGGTTTTTAACAAATGTGTTTTACCAGTTCTTACTTATGGATCTGAGACTTGGACACTTAATAGAAGAGCAATTCAGAGACTTCAGACCACTCAAAGAAGTATGGAGAGATGTATGTTGGGAGTAACAAGAAGAGATCGTAAACGCAATGTATGGGTAAGAGAACAAACAGGTGTTACTGACCTCATTGAAAAAATTAAAAAGATTGAAGTGGAGTTGGGCTGGACATATTGTTAGAAGAGATGATAATAGATGGACAATTGAAATTTTAAACTGGATTCCAAGAGATTGTAAAAGACCCAGAAAGAGACCACATGTGAGATGGATGGATGAAATAAGAAAGTGTGCAGGGGTGATGTGGAGAAGAGAAGCTAAAGATCGGAGAAGATGGATTAAACTTGGAGAGACCTTCATCCTGCAGTGGATTGATAATGGTTGATAATGATGATGATGACTAACAATTTTATATAAGAGAACATTAATTGAAGAATATGGTATTTATTTTTTCTTTAAATAATGACTGAGTAAATGTCAATTCTTTTTTTTTTACCTATGTCAAATGCATTGACCTGAAAGCGGACTCGGGCCAGCTGCTTGAAAGGTAGCTATGCTAACCACTAGGCCACCAACGCTTTATTATTAAAGCTTCCACTGCTTAAAAGCAAAGTCATATGGAATTATTAAATTTATCTGAGTACTTATCATTATTTTTGTTTCTTTCATTAATCTTCCCAAGCATTAACCAATAAATTAGATGATACAATTATATGATAAAATAGGACGGTTTCAACCCGACCATTTGTCTCTGAAATAAAATTCCAAGGCCAAAGAAATCATTATATTTATTTTGATTGTTTTTGTTGCCGTTCTAGAAATTTTTAAAAGTTCATCGCATCACACTTTAAAAGAATCAATATTTTGTTCTAAGTCCAGTATTTACATCCATGGATAGTCATATTTAAAGATCATTGCAATTCTCTTAATTTAGACTGCTATGAATTTTAATATCCTATTGTCGATGAGTTGCTTAATAAATAAAAGTTATAAATCACTTCTGGCTATCATTATTCATTTAGAAGTCATTTGCTCCTGTGGACATCATAATCAGTATCTTTATCATGATTATGATAAACATATTTCATTATATTTGCGGTTTCATTTTCCAATAAAAATCTGACTTTTCTATATTTTCATTTATATGTATGAATGCCACCATCATATATAAGGTTGTTGACATTTCTTTCAGAAATATTTAATAGACATTAGTCAATGTCTAGTCTGAATTTCTTTACTTTACAATTTGTATGCAAATTGAATAAGTATGATGCCAATTACATCAGTCTCTGAAACCTGTATCTTTTATTATGAATTCACTTTAATTGTAGCATGTGGTCTTATATAAAGATTTTTCATGAGAGTATTGGATTTTTATTGAAAATGTTCAAGTAGTATAACATAGTCAACGGAATCAAATACTTTGTCGCAATAAAAATCAAACATCAGTTTAATTTGGTTATTATTATGTTTTTCTGCTATCAATTTACATGTTGTCTGCCAAGCTGTAAATTTTTTTAATAATAATTTGTAAATTTAGAAATTGTCTTTCAATATTAGACATTAATCTGTACTTTATCTTTTAGAATAATTTTACTTTCATATGGTATAAGAGATTTAATGCAATAGATTCTGATTAAAATTTATTTTTTAGTATGGGAATAAAACTGATTTTTTTCAATACCTAAATGATTAAGTACTTTTCCAAATTAATTGGCATTGTTTGGCTGCTACTTTTGGGATTCGTCTTTAGTGTTTTGTAAATTTTAGATTCAATGACAAAAGCCATGTGGTTCTACATTTTGGCAAAGACCTTAAAGCTAATATGATTCCATTATCCATTATTTTTGATTTTTTTAAATAAGGTATTTTACTAATGATATGTTTAATCTTACAGTGATATTGATTTTCTATTTATTCTGTCCATTTCTGTATGGTCTTATTACTTCTATGATAATCTTAATATTGGCATTTTTCAGCTAGCACATTAATGATGATAGATAATTTTAATCCTATAAATACTTTAAAAATAGTTCATGTTTTTCAAGATTATTTCCTTTTTTTTTTATGTCTTTACTAATATTATTATAATATTGTTGTTTTGTTTTTTGGTCTTTTCTGTGTGCTCTTTAAAATATTTTATTTAATTCATTACAATATTAGTAACTTATATTTTGGCTTTTATTTCCTCTTAGTATTTACTATTGTATCTTGCTAAATTGAATTACGATTTTTGTATTTTTATTTCCTATATGAAGTTTAACTTTTTTTTATTTTCTCTAACAGTTCATCTGGTTTACTATTACTTTTATTTATTAATATTTCATATTGATTTTTGATATTATTTTTAAAAACAATGAATATATTTTCTGGTAAAATCTAAGATTTGGATGATTTTCTCGGTGTCATTTATGATTTCTTTCACAATTTGCTCCTGGATATTTTATTTAACTGAACTAAAGTTTTCAATCATTGGTAAATGTAATGAATCGATTCCTATAAATTTTATCTGGTCATAATCATGCATGTAGTAATTGTTTTAGCTATTTAAAAACTTAATAGCAATAAAATGATTGTTGATTTTACAAAATACCATTCATGATTTACCATTTCTGAATTCAATCACATTTCTTTTCTTTCTATTCCCAGTTTTAGTCTTACAGTCACTTAAACTACAACTTTTGCCCAATTCTATCTGAAACTTATTCATTTGATTTCACTTGCTTGAATTTATAGCAAAAAATTTATAACAATGTTGAATGGGTGTTTTCGAAATCAAATTAATATGGATCATTCATTCACAAAATTATATCCAATGGCAATTCTGGACTACATTTCTGAAATTTATAAATTTCTTCTATGTTGTTTCTTCCTGAATAATAAAAATGATGTTCTCTCTATATAAATATTTCCAATCCATCTTTCTTCATTAACTCCAGATAAGCCAATGCAGAAAAAATTTATTATCATCTTGATCACATACAATACGCTGATCATCTTATGAAGACCAGTTTTCTTGCTCATATAGAAACATATTAACTCAATTGATGTTCAAACAGCTTAATTCTAATCAAGTCAAACAAGCCCAATGAATTGAGAAATATTTTAGATCTTTCTTAGCATTGTAATGAGAAGAGATATGCCTTTCAGTAGCATCCTGTTTCAACATTTGCAGAGAATAGTACTTTCTTAACAGTATAGTTATTGTATAACCATAGTCATAAGCTTCTTCCTATCCTGCTAATAACGGTAATTTAGTACTAATAAAACAAAGCAAAACAGAAAGAAACCTCGAAATCCCTCCCTATTAAGACTGTTAATAAAGAATTCAACATGGAATTAGACATAAAAAGATATTAACCGAAATTACTTAAAATAAATATTTTTTCTAAGCATTTATCTAACTACCAGACATTGCATATCATTTTTAAATTAGTAATCACTATATTTTTTACATTAATTTAATAATGTAATTTTTGTACTTGCTAAAATAAATTAAATATATAAAGGCTTTTTTTTAAATTGATTTTTTCTTTCAGACTAAAATATAATATATTGAGTTATAATCATATCAAAAGTTTTATTTTTTTCAGGATAAAATTCTTATACTTATCCTTTACCTAAATGATTTTTTTCCAATCATATTTTAGGTTTGTTGCCTGCTTTTTAAAATTCATTTATTTCCTGCTAACAAAGTTTTTGATTTTTTTTTTTTTTCAGAAAACAATTTATTTTATCATATGGACAGTCGAATGTTAAAACTGTATAGTCTATGTCTTCTAAATTCAAAGCTTTTCTTCAATTTGAATGTAAAATTTTGTAACACAACTTCACAAATGGTTTTGAGATATCAAGTTTTTGCGATGATTATTTTTATCAGCTGAATTTCTTAGCTTCGAATCTTATTAAAATGCATGTAAACATGGACGTTGCTTCCCAATAAGAAAATATCTGATTTAAATCGAATTTGTGGAAATTTATTTGAATTCTATTTTATTTTTAAAGTATTCTATTTGCACAACTGTATTCTAAAGACTTAAACTAATTTTTCATATCAAATTTGCAAATTTAGCTCTATCTCCTTTCGTTCTGTCTTTAATATTATTATATATAATATAAATAAAATGTCCGATAATTAAAACAAAATTGTAATTATAATAAAAATAA
Organism: Epiperipatus broadwayi; assembly: GCA_028023455.1. Taxonomy (NCBI): domain Eukaryota; kingdom Metazoa; phylum Onychophora; class Udeonychophora; order Euonychophora; family Peripatidae; genus Epiperipatus; species Epiperipatus broadwayi. The sequence goes on from JAQFVV010000186.1 coordinate 1,624,295, forward strand.
TAAATTTGATGGTAGTAAACTATTAAAAACAGTCTTTAAATCTGCAGAAGTACTTTCGGTTAATTTTTTAAACCTGCTATATATTACATATATTGATACACATATGTATTTTCAGTTATTACATAGTAGAGATGTCTTAAATAGATTATTTCCTGTACATGAGGAGTCAGATTCACTTTAGGTCAACACGGGTGTGATAAGAATCTCGACCTCAGGGTGGTCTTTGAGCGTTCCATCATCAGATTATCAATTGGATGAACGGTTGAAGAGTTGGAGTGTGGAATGGATTGAAACCTGTCCATTGAAGTATGAAGATTGCCTATCTTAATATATATCTGAGGACTTATTGCATATATGTGTAGAGATGATAATCTTGACCAACTGATGATTTCTGGTTTAGCATGAAATACATATATTGGTGGTTATTTATCTTTTCGACATGTATGTGTTCAAATGTATCAGTGTTATGAGATAAAGTGGAGAGTGTGGCATGTGAAAGTTTGTGCTCATATACTCTATATAGACACAGGTATATAATAAGCCTGTGTGTATCAGTTATTACATAGCAGAGATATCTGCCCATCCCTTGTATAGGTATTAAATGGATTATTTTTTGTACATGAGGGGTCAGAATGACCTTTAGGTCAACATGGGTGTGACAAGAATCTTGGCCTCAGGGTGGTCTTTGAGCATTCTATCATCAGATTTTCAATTGGATGAATGGTTAAAGAGTTGAAGTGTAGAGTAGATTGAAGCCTGCCATTAAAATATGAGGATTAGCTATCTTAATATATATCTGAGCACTTATAGCATATATGTGTAGAGATGGTAATCTGAACCAACTGATGATTGCTGGTTTAGCATGAAATATGTATATTGGTGATTATTTATCTTTTCAACATATATGTGTTCAAGGGTATCAGTGTTATGAGATAGTGTGGAGAGTGGGGGTGATGTGAAAGTCTGTGCTCATATACCCTATATATTACATATATAGACCCAGGTATATAATAAGGCTGGGTGTGTTTCAAGGCTAAATGAATTAATAAGTAACCATTAGAAACCAGTCAACACTTAGACAATCCCAACATAGATAACAATCAAGAATTTCAAACTTGTGTCAGGCAACTTCATTCTAGCAATAGAGATGGATCCTGCCTCCATTAATGATTTCACATATTTATAAAGACACTAAAGACTGCAACTTGACCACGGAGATTGAAATTATAGATTGGAAGAAGTTTAAGTAAACCTTCTTAAACAGGTAAATATTACCTGTTCTGAATGCAGATTGTTTCCTAATATGTAATATTGTATGTAGACACACAAATGAATAAACATTAGTTGGGGGGAAAAGCCAAATAATAATATATATAAAAAAGCTCATATGGCATTATTTCTTGGGAGTTCATAAGAAGTCCAAACACCAGACTTGAAAACATCAAAACTGATCCTAAGACCTTTGAATCTTCAGTTGGATGCTCTACCAACTATACCAAACTGGTCCTGGGATCTCTAGATCTCGTATGTCAAACTGTACAGGGCATAAACATTATGATTTTTATCCAAAAAACAAGACATATGTAGTTATGGTGAACCTATGGCATATTTATCAGAATAGCATATACTAAAAATATTGATGACACACGTAAATAATAATATTATTAGATTATATTTTATTAACATTCTTTATTAATAATTATTCCAAAATGTAACTTGGTTTGAAAGAAGTTAACAGAAATTGATTTTGCTCACCCACAACACATTCTATTTTATAGTAGTACATGTTTTTCCCTCCATGTTTAATCACATGTGCATTTATAAGCATATTGGTGACTAATAAATACTGTGCAGAAAACCATATATGTACAAAGCAAGTAGTAAGAGTATTTTCCCAAACACAGCACAGAAACAGAGATTATGGTAAGAATGGATTTTAAAGTATTCATTATATTTATTCATCTTATTCTTCTCCTTTACTTTCTTTGCATTTCTTCATATATTCATATATATTTCTTATAGTAACTTCTTTCATATACACATTAATGCAAAAAAAAAATTTTAATAAAAAAAGCAGATGAAGGTTCAGAAATCTCTGATGAAGACTGCTGGATAGTCGAAACTGTAAGGGAAATAAAGAAGTTTTATTTAAAAAAAAATTTTTTGCATTAAAGTGTTTATGAAAAAAGTTATTATAAGCAATATATATATTTATTCATATAAAGAATTTTAAAAATGATTTTTACAGGATTTTTTTCAGTATTTTTTATTAGAAATTTTTTTTTGTTATTCTATTAACCATGGCCAGTGTAAATAAACAAAAACAAAATTATCAAAATCAAATAGTAGAGAATTCCAAAGTTGGTGGATAGAAGATTATGACATGATTAGTAAAAGCAATGAAGTAATTTTTTTATTTTATGATCTATGAAAATAATATGCAGATATTCATCAGTAAAATTACATTATGACATAAACCACTTTTTTTTAATATAAGTAAAGAAGAACTAAACGAATTTTGTACCATTAAAAATAGAAATGCTCTTTCAATGTCTTTAATTAAATATATAGGCAGTCAGTGATATATAACTGCTGCTAATTATATTGCCTCAAATATAATTTTCAAACATGCAAAACCTTTTTCTCTCTGAATATTTATGAGAAGCATAATTAAAATGTGTACAGTTTTTATTTTTTTGGCTAGAAATATGATAAAAGAGAGAAATTTGGAAATTGTTAAAAATACAAATCTTCAGCAAAAAATAAATATAAAATTTTCCACTTTCATTTCCTTTTGTCTTGACAAGAGTCCTGACATAACCACACCAGCATGTTTAATTCTTTTTATTCATTAGTGTGTTAAAAACAATATCAAGGAAGAATTAATCAGTATATCATTATTAGCAAGAATAACACAAACAATAGATATTAACAACTCTGTTGCAGATGCAATTACTCTAAAAAAAAATCATCTTTCCAAAATTATATCAATAACAGATGCTTGCACTAATAGCTATAGAAAAATAGCTTTGTTAGTTCATTTACCAAGTGCATCCAAATGCTGTTCTAGTTTTCACTGCATTTTACATTAGCAGGTTTTATATATCTAGGGTAATGTCAAGATACTGGGAAATATTATGAGTTTTAAAACAAAATTAATCAATTTTACATCTACATGCAATTTAAAAAAATGAAAATTCATATAATTGATAAATGACATAAACTCATCATACAATGATTTTCTTATGTATAATAATGCCACACCATCATCATCGCTCCTCTTTACATATGCTGTTAAGACAATAGCAATTCTGTTTATATGTAGTGCAACCCAGTCCAAGCCATAAGAAGTAATTCTAGAAGGTATGTGCACTAAAATCCTTGTCTAGTGCCTACTCATCCAATATAGTTTGTGGCCTTCATCAGTAAGAAACCTAGGATTGTGGTATTGTATTACAGCTAATGATCCACTGTGGTGCTCACAGATTCAAGGCTCTTCACTCATGAAGACCACAATCTAGAAACTAACCTAAGGGGATATTGGATGAGCAGACTCTAGATTGGAATTTTGATGCATACATCTTCTATCATCCATTGATTACTATGGCTTGTATTGGGTGACACTAGTGTATGGAGAGTTGATAATTTATAATAATGTCTGAAGAATAAGTCATGGAAAAGTTCTTCCAAGTTTTGTTTAGAGGACATTCCTTTTTTTTACGTAATGAGAATATCACTGAACAATACAATCAATTAAGAATGTCGGATGGCTTTCAAAATTAATATTTTTGCTTAGTTATGCTTCCATTTAGATAAATTAAATATTAAATTGCAAGGTGTTAATAAAAACTTTCAAATATAAATTAAATATTTAAATGTTATGTTCATTCAAATATCTATATCTCATAAGTAATCAAGTCAAGGTAAATTTGCAACAGTTTTTTTTACTAAAATTCAGTTGATGATCAACGAAATTTTCTTCAAGATATGCACACTTCAGAAGCAAATTGGAAAAATAACAAACTGTATTTTATATAGACACAACATTAGCAAACAAAGTCAATTTAAAAATTCATGTGTGGTTGAATTTGGAAGAATTATAATAGCAATCATTGATTTTCAACTCAGTTCTGGATGGAAACAAAAGTTTATTGATTTGATAAATGATTTGGAAAAACGATCGATTATTGGATGTAATAAAAAAAAATGCTGAAGAAGAAATTTAAAACTTGGAGTTCTCAGATGTTTAAAAACACTAGTGACATCTATATTTATCATTTTTTTCTCTACTTAAGCATGTGACTCATTTTTTCTAGAAATTAATTAATTTTATAGAAGACAAATTCAAAACTACAATGACTGACAAATCTAGTTCTGCATATTTACTACTAAAAGTGACAAAGGGGATCGTAATTTAAGGTATTCAGCAAAAATCTCATTCGGAAATATATGTTTATGATAATTCATTTTTTGTAAAATTCCATACTAAGTTTTTAATATTATCTCAATAAAATTCTGTAATAATTAATTTTCTAGTAATTTATTTATTAAAAACTGCTCAGAACATCAGCAATTAAATAAGTATTATTTGTAAATTTTTAGCAGGCTAACTTCACAAGATTTGCCACTACTGATATAAGCAATGAAATTTTCCAAAAAAATTAATATCATTTGATCATTGTTAACTCCAATATATCCATACTTAACTCATTATAATGTCATCTTGTATTTCAGAATACATCATAAAGTTTAACAAGATCTGAAACTTGGAGTTTGGTTATTAAAACATTTTGCAATTAAATAATTTTTCTGGACTGAAACCATATGAACATACAGCTTTTAAAATTTAATTATGTATTAAAGATAAATATAGCAACAATTATGCTATAATTACAAAACTTTCACTAATTGGATGCTTACATCTTATCAACGTCTTATATTAATGTTTTATTTAGAAGTGTCATGTATTTCTTTTGATTAGCATTTAACATGCATTTAGAGTAAAAATATTATAGATATTGTTTTAATGCATATATTTTTTTTAGAATCGATATTTGATTTTGATTTATAGAATATTACCAATATGCAGAAGCCACAATATTGGCTGCATCAGTATACACTACTTTAATTATATATTATCCAAAAAAATGTATTAATATAGTGCTTGACTATGTATGTAATACAGACCATTTTAAAATTCTCTGCTAATGTTAATGGCTTAATTAAGCTTAGTTGCTTTATTTGTTAGTAATTGTAGGTCAGCCATGTGTGAAAATGCACCCACCAGATAATGCAGTAAATGCATAAATGACTTAATTTTGTCCCAAGCCACTACCTACTCATCAATAATACACATTCAATTAATGAATATGGAATGATGATGAGAAACTTTGGAATTTCAGCTTAAATTGCAAAAGCTAACCTCCATATGCATGTTTGAGGATTTATTAGATGAATCTTTGTGTGTTACAATTATATGTGGTATGAAAAAAACATAAATTTGGAGTTAAAGCTATTTATGAATGTAGGGTATTGTCCAAAAACCATCTAAACCATACAGTTATAAGATGGTAATTTAAAGTATTAAAATGACAAAATCCAAGAAAAATTAAACAAATGGTGTAAACATTGACAGAGAAAGAAAAAAAAAGAACAGACTATATGGGAATTGTTGGTAAAGGATATTTCCATTCTGAGGCTGTTCACAGTTTCTAAAGCTTGCCAATTCAGAAAAGGATCATGAATATTCTCCTAAATAAAATTGATCTACATAAAGTGAGTATATTGTATAAAAAACTACAAAATTCATAGCTGAGAAACTCTAAGAGGGGAAGATATAGTAAAAATCACGGTAATAAGTTTTTATTTTTCAACACAAAATAGCTAAATAATAATTTATGACCCATTAATTAATTGGTAATTGGGTTAACTAATTCTTGGTAACTAAAAAGAGGATTAAACTTTATTTGCCCCAAATTCAATACCCAAGTTATGGCATGATAAAAGACATGTAAAATATATATCTGTAAATTATATTTGCAATATACAATAATATGTTTTAAAAAATTATTTATATAGTACTTGACTATGTATGTAATACAGAGAAGAGAATAAATCTCCAGTCATGCACTTTTTATGAATTTACATGCACTTACTCATAATCATCAGTTTAAATGGACCACTTATGTTTGAAACTTATTATATAAGCAAACCTTCATTCACTGTGCTGATATCAGGGCTTTAATCTATTGTGTACATGATATATAACTTAACAAATGAATTGTATAAACTTATTTATTCTGTCGCAGGAGAAAGATAGAATCTTATTTTTAACCACTTGCAATTTGAAATATATATTAATTTTTTAATTACGTATGTCCCTTATCTATGTTAATAATGTTTTATTTTTTCCAAAGCTTGAGGAAATTTAAATCAAATATAACAGTATGTGAATTATACTTTGCTAACTAAAGTTTATTTAAATAAATAAATGTGCAACAGTTTAAAATGATTATTATCACAATAAGAATAAGAGTCATGTTTTTAATAAAATCCTTTTATGATTAGCTCAGCTCATATTTGTAGCTATTTGAAAGACTACATAGTTAAGTCTCCAATTAATATTCATAATATATGATAACAAAAACAATCAAATTACCAGCTTAAAAATGCGTAAAAGCACCTCTTAACTCTTATACAGCTCGTATAAGATTGCGCTATCAGTGACTGTCAGATGCAATCTATTTCCAATATTTAAAACTCTATCAGCATATCAAATTCTGACTTTTGCTTTTATCAATGAGACCTGGTGTTTAAAGTTGGAAAGAATGCAGATATGCATTCACCAACTATTTGTAATTCTAATTTTATCTGTCAAGCTAGATAATCACTGACTTCAAGAGCTTGACAATCAAATAGAACTAAAAAATGATTCCTGGTAACATGTCTGTATTTCACTTATACTGATAGAAACAATAGCAGAAATGGAATTAAATTATTAAGGATAGAAATGTCATATGTATATAATAATCACTAATTACTTAAGTTTACACCAAATAGCTAGAATGAAGAGTTACTGCTGCATTATAATATTCATCCTATCTTGTTTTTAATTCATTTTTACAACACAAAAAGACAAAGATAGTCAGGCGTTGTTAGCCGAGAGGTCATCGCACCCGCCTTGCAAGCAAATAGTTGTTTGCAGCCGGGTGTGGGTTCGCGTCCCTGCCGATGCTATGACATATGAAAAAAAAAGACAAAGGTAACTCCATGTACTGCTAAAAAAAATGATTGTTTTTACTTAACTAATCTCCTTGGAGTTTCACGAGTAAAATACTTAATATCTTACCCGTATATAAAGGCTACTTTTAACAACTAATATTGAGTCATACTTTTTTGTTGCTTCTTCAACTTTCTGAATTTCTAGTATATATATTGTATTGTATAGCAGACACCATTTCCATGACATTTATTTCATCCAATGCTATGCTTACTAAAACTCATTGATTATCACGAATCATAATAAAATATCTATTTTGAACACACAGTCGTGCATATATATATATGTAGGTGTTTATAAAGCATGTTTTTAGAAGCAATCGTGTTTAATAAAATTAAAGTGAAATACTTACGTTTTGAAAATGAGATATGACACACACGTATACATAATTATGTGAGCAGACAGTATACACTGTGTGAATAAATAAAAAAATAAAAACTTTGTTTTTATTTTAAACACGGAATACAAAAATTGTGTAGAAATTATGGGTTTCAGGTAGGGAGAGAGACTGTGAATGTTTATCTTTAATAAATTCATTATTACTCAAAATGAAAAAAAGTCTAATTAGAACTGCAATTCTCATATAAAACATTAAAAGTGGATGAAATTTGCAAAATATATTTGTCTTTCATAATAATATAAATGTAAATTACTATAGAATAAGACATAAGAGAAACCCGGATGTTATTTTTGTCATGTGATGTAGTAGATAAATTTTAATTGGTTTTATTATTGACAATATATATATACTTTTAAACCTGATGCTTGTAAGCATTAATTATGGCTGAATGGTTTTACGATAAATTATTAAGTAGATTATCAATATCTAAAGGTAAAATATAAAACACAGATGGGTTTTACACTTATTAAACAAAAACAATAGTTTTTTTTCCCCTTTTACTGAAATATAGCTCTATAAGAATGAAATAATTATATATAAAACATATATCTATAAAATAAAATATATAAAACATATTGACTCATGGTCTTCTAATAGTATATATAAAGACCAGAAGAAATACTATATTTAAACAGGTTTTTAATTTTAAAGAAGTATAAAAAGTTGGAAATATAAGAGTACAGAAATATAATTTCAATGAAATTTTATACATAAGCATATGTGAATATTTTATGAAATTGCGACAGAAAGTTGAAAACTAAAGGGAGAGGGCTAGTGTAAAATTATAGTTTCTGTTTCATAGGATGTTTATGCGTAAAAAAGAGTAGTAAATTAAAAAATTGAAGCAGCGTTTATCTTTTAATAGACATATTTACCTAAAACCCATATTTACACGTATTAGCGACTAAGAAATGTCTGTATTGACTTCATGTAATTAAAATGATGGAGTTTTGAAAGCAAATATTATTATGATATTTAAAATGCGTAAAGTTTCTAGAGAAAACATTTTTTTTACCAACGTTTATGGCAAAATAATATGATAGTGGAAATGTGTGATTCTACGACTAGTAAATAATGTTTTATTAAAATACGAAGAAGCCTAAAAGTTTAAAATTTCATGATCAAATTAAAACATTCAATTTAATTAGGCTTTCTTAAAATTTTAAGGTATATCAAAATTAAATACGTTGTTTTGAAAGGAGTCTGTCTGTTAAGTGAGATGTTTTGAACAAATAAAAAAAGCATTTGAAAATTAATAGAGCGACTCAAGAGTTGTATAATAAACAATCGGAACTTTGATTCTAATCACTTCGTCTACTACTTCTCGTTAAATCTTTACTAGTTCTCATTACTTCTTATCAGTTTTATTTATTCTGCTTTGAAGCTTAAGATAACTTAGTCACAAAAAGTATTCCCCAAAGGAAAGACCAAGAAAGCAACAAACTCACACTAAAGTATTTTCCTGAAGATTTTTGAAGACGATATTTTAATTGTATTTATATGTTGGAATATTTCCATCATCTAATATGAGTATTGAATGACTTTAGAAAAATTTTATTTTATTTAAATATTCCAAATACATTCAATTGTTGGTAAATAACCCACAGGTTAATAAGGCACAACGTTGCAAGAGGTATTATTATTCTCTCTTCTTCAGGTGTTGCTGGCCTGATACAGTACTAGCATGGGAATCAAACCGGGACCCTTAGATTCTTTGAGTATTGAATGTTAAGGTAATGTTTTAACCAACTGAGCCATCGTGTCAAAGGCAACAGACAGTAGAAATTTCATATACTTATCTATGAGGTTCCTCCTGATTTCTCCACATTTTTTAAGAGCAAACGATTAGTAGTTTCAATACATTATGTATTACTACACTAGGTCGACTTATGGAATTGCATGCTATTATCATGTGAGCAGCCTCTTTAAATTTTCTGCTTTGTACCTTTTCTTCTCTATCCAATATTTTTGTATTTTCCCAATTGAACATAGGTTCATTGGTACATACATGATCTGCCATCTTAGATACATTTGTTTTCTCTCTTCTAATCATCAGTTCGTGTTCTTGCAAGTGCTTTTCAATGGAATGACTGGTAGCACCTATATACATTATTCCAAATTAACATAGTCCTTCATAGATGCAGTTTCTTTTCAATTTCAGATTTAAGCTTTGTAGATATTAGAATTTGTCATATTGTGGTATGGCTTTGGAAAACTGTTCTGATGTCATACTGATTGCGAATTTCTTTAATTTGTCTATATATATATATATATATATATATGGGTATACTACAGTACCAATAATTGTTTTTTTTTTCTTTTGATGGTTTTTTTGTTTAGTTAAGGGTTTCTTAATAACAGCAAACACATAACCACTTTTCATAAGAGTTTGTTCTATATAGATCTTTTTTTTTTAAAATCACTAGTTTTTGAACAAACTTCTTTTGCTCTGTTCCATAGTGGTAGTATGACCCTTTTGTGTTTCTAGTGTGATTGGATATATAGGATAAGTATTTTCCTGTATATGTGGGTTTTTGATAAACTGTTGTTTTGATTTTTCCATGAGGAAATCTTGCCGCAAGAACATCTAAGAATGTCAATTTTTATTCTTGTTCTGATTCTATTGTGAATTTAATCGAATGGGGGTATGTTGTTGATGTGTTTTCAAAAAGTTTGTAATAGTACTTCACCATACAACAAATACATCATCTACAAAGTAGTTTTTATGGCTGTGGTTTCAAGCTCTTCCATGTAAATACTACTAATCAGGAGTGACAATGGTGAGCCTATAGCCATTCCTTGATTTTGTTAAAAGAATACTGTGTTATATTGAAAGTAGGATGTTTATGTGCAAAATGCTAATAGTTCCAATATATTATCAGTAGGAAGAGTTGTTCTGGCTTGTAAACTATTATCATCATTTAATCTTTTTCTTACAAATAGACAAAGCTTTGTCACATGGTACATTTGTGAAAAAAACTTTCCACATCAAAGCTTACCAGTAAGTCAGTTCTTTTAATTTTCGTGTTGCTGATTAATTCTACAAAGTTTAGAATCCCTGACTAAGAACTAGGTCTTGTATGAATAAAAGACTTGGAACTTTGAGAAGAAATCTTGCCAAATTTTGGCAAGGTGACATTCTAGCACTAATAATATCTCTTAATGAAACATGATCCTTATGTGTTTTAGGTAGACCATAAAGGTGAGGAGTTTTGGCTGAAATATGATGTGTTTTTTTTACTTTTTTTCTGAATCTCTGAAGTATCTGTGATGTTTTCTAAGTAATGCTTGTAATTTTGTTTCTGTACTCAGTCTCAGATTTTTTTACACTTTTCTGTGTTCTTGTATTTTGTTGTCACAATCAATTGTATCCATTACAACCATTGAATTATTTTTATCAGAAGAGATAATAGTTACAGATTTATCTGCCTTGAGAGATTTAATTACTTTTTTTTTAACATAGGATATGTTTGATTTTCCAACTTTTGCTGCTTGTCAAGTGTTCTTTTTTATTCTCTGGTGTAATTCTGCTGCTTCTCTTTATTAGATATAATGGCAGCCACTGCGGAAATTGTCTTTAACCAAAGTAGCAGAATTACATTGGAGAATAAAAAGAACACTTGACAAGCAGCAAAAATTGAAGTCAAACATATCCTATGGTGAGAGGAAAGCAATTAAATATCTCAAAGTAGATAAATCTATAATTATTCTCCCTGCTGACAAAGGCAATGCAACAGTTGTAATGGATACAACTGATTATGACAACAAAATACAAGTACTCCAGCAGACCAATACAGAAAAGTGGCAAAAAATCTGATATTAAGTACAGAAACAAAGTTACAAGCATAACTTAGAAAGCATTGCAAGTACTTCAGTGATTCAGAAAAAAGTAAAATAACATCATACTTCAGAAAAATTCCTCACCTTTATGGTCTACCTAAAATCCATAAGGATCAGTTTCAATTAAGACCTATTATTAGTTTTAGAAATTCACATTACCAAAATTTGTCAAGATTTCTTCTCAAAGTTGTCCTTTGTTCATACAAGACCTCATCCTTAGTAAGGGATTCTAAACAGTTTGTAGAATTAATCAAGAAGATGAAAATTGTAAGAATCAACTTACTGGTAAGTGTTGATGTGGAAGGGTATTCACAAATGTACCATGTGATGAAGCTTTGTCTATTGTAAGAAAAAGATTAAATGGTGATAATAGTTTACAAACCAGAACAACTCTTCCTATTGATGTCATTCCTGATTAACAACATTTACATGAAAGAACTTAAAATCATAGTCATAAAAACTACTCGATATCCATCTAAAGTTTTGAATCACTATGTAGATGATACATTTGTTATATGGACAGATGGTGAAGCACTATTACAAACTTTCTGGAAACACATCACCATTGTATCCCCTTCAATTAAATTCATAATAGAATCAGACCAAGAACAAAATTGACATTCTTAGATGTTCTTGTGTCAAGATTCCCTCATGGCAAAATCAACAGTACAGTTTACCAAAAATCCACAAATACAGGAAAATACCTATCCCATACATTCGATTACACCAGAAACACAAAAGAGTTATACTACTACTAATAGAAAAGAGCAAAAGAAGTTTGTTCAGAGACCAACAATTTGAAAAAAAGAACAATCTATATAGAACAAACTCTTATAAAAATGTTTATCTTTCAACGGTTATTAAGAAACCTTCAACGGTTATTAAGAAACCTTCAACTAGACAAAAAAAGAATCATCAAAAGAAAAAACAATTATTGGTACTGTAGCATACTCATATATACCAAAAACAGCAGAGAAATTAAAGAAAATCTGGAATCAATATAACATAAGAATAGATTTCCAGAGTCATACTACATTATGAGGAAGTCTAACATCTATAAAGCTTAAATCTTGTAACATTTCTCTTCCCTCATAATCTATCACCACTTTTTTTAACCAAATCCAATTGCTTAATACATTTGTCAATAATTTCTAGATTTTTGTTAGACCAATAATCTTGTTTGTAATTAAAAGCTTCACCATTTTTAGCTAGAAAAAATGTTAATGATTATGACATATCTTTAAAAATAAGAAGTTACATTAACTAAGAGGGGGAGATAGCAAATAACTGTGAATTTTTGTCTGTAATAAAATATGTATCATAATTTAGGAAAATCACTGGTATTAATTTTCTTATGGGTTGTATTTTTAATTTTGAATAGATGCGATTTGTTTTTTGTTTTTTTAATATTGACTAGTTTAATTTTGGACATATATATATCATTAGATACTTCTGCTATAATTTAAAATATATATCTTTATTTATATATCATATTTAGTATAAGTACATAATAATTCAATTGGCTGAGAAAGCTAGATAGAGATCGGATTGATTACTTTAATGGATGTTTAAAATATTGGCCTAGGAATACTATAGAATTGGTGTGGTGAGGAACTGCTCCATCCACATGTGAAATATGGTAGAAAAACATCATTTCCAGTCTAAGAATGTATGAGTAAGGTAAAAAAAAAATGTATTAGGTAATGAGAAAAATGCCTTGAGTATTATGGCAATTTTGAAGAAATGTTGTTAAACAAACTTAATATAACCTTTGTAATAATGTAAATCTCATTAGTGTTTAATAAAGAATATTACTTTAAATAAATAATAATACATGTGAATATAAGTGATTAAAAATATTAAATATTCTTTTAAGTGAAGAGTGTTTAACATTTTTACTTTGGTTGGAAAATTTCTACTTTTTTAAAGAAAAAAATGCTAACCAAAACTATACCGCAAATCAACTTCACTTAATATATATAATTTTACTTTAAATCAATTGAAAAAAAATCATTATAGCACCTTCTCATGCATTAAGAAAATAAACAAACAAATTAACAAACTGATTTTTCAACTTCAATAAAAGCATCACGTGATCACCATCTCTTATACTAGCACATTATTTTTTATAAACAAGGCAGAACTCTCCTTACAGTAGTGCCAACCTGTGCAGTGCTCTCAAGCTCCCCACTGATGAAGGCCACAAGCCAGAAACTAGTCTGGGAATATTGGATGAGTAGGCACTAGATAGGAATGTTATGCACAAGCCTTCTGGAATCCATTGATTACTCTGGTTGGCACAGGGTGGCACTACTGTACGGAGAGTTTTGCCTTGTTTATTCAATAAAAGCATTTAAAAATACCCCATAATGAGACATATTTTACAATAAAACAAAACTTGTGATAAATAAGCCTAATACTACTTGTAAAGCATTCATTTCATATATCTAGGAAAACTAGCAATTACATTAATATGCTAAAGTATTTTCAATATTTTTTTAATTTTAAAATGACTGGTGCTGAATTTAATGAATGTGTAGACTACATATCTGTTATTAGAAAGATATTGACATTAAATATTGTTAAGATAATATTTTTTATTTTATTGAATTCATAATATATATTATCAATTTGCAGTCTACAAATGTAGAAATGATTCTAATATTTTTTTTTTGATAATAGCTATATGTAACATTAGTTGTGAAGTTCATTTTTGGTTTTGAAACATATTAAAAATTATTTATGAAATTTATTAACTCATTTGCATTTAACTGATATATCAGTAATGTTATAAAAATAATGCAGTTCACTTATAAAATAATGAATATACTACTAGTAAAATATAAAGTGAGAAAAGTTCTTACTTTATTATGTTTAAAATTTTAATGTATATGCATATTTTAAACTGTCAAATATCACATGATCACCATGCCCTATGCTTACACAAGCTGTTTTTCGCAGAGGCAAAACTCTCCATACAGTAGCGCTGCTCAGTGCAAGCCAGAGTAATCAATGGGTGCTGGAAGGTTTGTACAAAAAATCCCTATCCTAGCACCTACTCATATCCCCAGGCTAGTTTTTAGCTTGTGGCTTTCATCAGTGAGGAGCCTTGGATCTGTGAACATTGCACCTAGATCTTAGGATCTAATGCAACTCTCCAGCAGCCACCATTTACTTTTTTTAGCTAAATATAAAGCTTTGAATCCAAAATGAAAACACAATAATGTTTGCAAGCTAAACTGATTAGCTTGTCTAATTATATAAATCTGAACTCAGGTCAGCATCTATACTTTTTGGTGTCTTTGGTTCATCAATAACCACAGGCACCATAATCCTATTGAGAAGGATTGATATTAAGACATCAAAAATCACATGATCTACCATTCTCTGTGCTTACACAACCTGTTTTTCACAGAGGCAAAACTTCCTGAATCCATTGATTACTCTGGCATGCATTGAGTGGCGCTACTGTATAGAGAGTTTTGACTCTGTATATACATATTTGTTCTAGTAGTTCAACAATATTTAATAATGTTTAATAAATTTACATAATTTTTTTTGCAATAGATAAGATACACAATGCAGTTTTATCTAATTTTTTTTATTAGTAGTAGTAAACAATTGTATTTTGCCTTTTACTTTAAATATCACAATAAATAATAATGAATTATGATTACCATATCTGTGACTGGAAAGATTAAAAATAAAGATTTATTTTTAAGAAAATGATTTATTGATTGTTGCTTGTTTTTTTCATTAAGTAATTGTATTGGTTTGATCGCATTACTTATAGGATAAACGAGCCTGAAAACTAGATTTCACTTGAGGCCTTCAAAGTGTTTTGATCAGCTATTGGGTGTTGAAGACTTTGAGAAAGAAAAATTTGCGACAGAAATTAAAAGACAGCTTTGAAAAATAATACACCGATGTGTTCTATATGTTTACATATGTGGTTCATGAATTTGTTTGTATAGTAATCACAAAACTAATCTTTAGTATATATTTTGCCTATCTTTTTTTTTTTTTTTAATGGAGAGATATAATTATATTTGTATGTGAATGGCTACTGAAATATTTGCAACGTTCAATAATTTTTATGTGTTTTACTAAGAAATAGACAATTAATTTATTAGTAATCATGCTTCATAAATGTTAATAACAACTAGTTGTTTTATTTATTCTCAAAGTGCATTGATTGTTCATTATGAAAACCAACATTAAAAAATTTCGCAAAATAATTATCAAAAAAACTTAAGTACAATCTATAATCTTAACATGTCAGCCTTAAACGCATTTTCTTGTTTCTAATTTCTTATAACGTTTTTTTAATTCCTTTTTTCTAAATACAGCCCCCCCCCCCCATTATTTGATTTTTCTGTATACCTTACAGTCTTAAAAATGTGATATTTTTATATTGTAAAAAGTAACTTTAATTTACATATCTTTTCTTATATAATCTCCTTTATTATTTCTACTCAAAATTACAGTAAATAAAATTAATAACATCTTTCTGTGAGAGTTGCTAAACACTGCGGCGTTTTTTGTATGTTTTTTCCTTTATTTACAATTTCAAAAATATAATCGTTTAGTCAAGCATTGGTGGTCGAGAGGTCAGCGACAGCTGCTTTCCAAGCAGTTGTCCCGGGTTAGAGGGTTCGCTTCCCGGCTGATGCTATGACACATGAGAAAAATATAATCGTTTTAGTTTTATAATTCGAGAGTACTATAATTTCTAAATTTTTATTGCCCTCTATTGAAAAAAATTGTAAACAATTTTCGATTTCCCAAGATATTTATTTTAAACAAATTAATGAGCGATAAACGTGCAATTATTTTGTTAGTAATCTTAACAAGCGATTCATAAATGTTGATAACATCTAGATTGTTTAACTTGTATATGTGCTATGATTATATACATTAAAGAAGCTAAAGTAACTATAATTAATTTAGAAATTAATTATCAGCTAGTTATTTGAATTCTTTATAAATTTGCAAAAAAAAAAAAAAAGCGAAAAGTAAAAATTTAATTAAACCAAAATATATTAGAAATAATAGTATAGATATATACAAATACGTATATATTATACTATAATAAAATATCATATTGGCATATTTTCACTGAAAAAATTAACCATATTGAAAAGCATATGATTAATGAGGACATCATAGGTTTTTGTTTCTAGTTTATCCTCTAGTCCAGGGGTGGGCAAATAGCGGCCTGAGGGCCACATGCAGCCCTCTAAGCATTTTTATGTGGCCTGCCAAGGCAATCAGAAAACTCCACCTTGGACTGAATTTCCTTCCCGTTGCATCTCATATTTTCCACTAGGATGACTACATCAATACACATGTGCAGTATAGATACGATGTGCAGTGCTTTTCCAGTTGATCTGATTAATTTCAATTTTGTCTTTGCATTAGCAAATATATACATTTCTAACTTCAGTGAAACCATGAACACTCCAAAAAAATGTAAAATCGGTAATGAATGTCATGTGTTTAATGAAGAATGGACAAACAAATATTTCTTTGGTAATACAGGGAATAAAGCAGTGTGTTTATTGTGTCATGAAAAAAAGATGCGACCCTTCACTTCCACAAAGTGGCCCCCGATGCGACTCTCCACCAACCTATGTGGCCCCCAAACCAAAACAATTGCCCACCCCTACTCTAGTTGTATCTAAATATTCATTTACAGCCGTTAATTGGTTACAGATGGTTTTAAATATAGGACAAAAGAATACATTCTAAGCTTTTTTTTGAAACCTTTAACTGCTAAAAAAAAAAAAAAAACTTTTATGTTCCAACTGGTTTTGAATTAGGTTATAAAATGGATGTCGTAATCACAATCTAATAATACCATTCTTTTATATATATGAAATCGAATTGGAAATAAATTAAACTCTTTCTCGCTGTAATTCACCTTCTTTATCTCTGCAAATCATAAAGAGTAGCAACAGATAATCTATTTATCATATAATCACCACTTCATATGCATACACATGCTGTTAATAAGAGAAGCAACATCTCCACACAGTAGTGCCACCAATTGCAAGCCTTTGTAATCAATGAATGCAGGAAGATTTGTGCATAAAATCCCTATCTAGTGCCTACTCATCTAATATTCCCATATTAGTTTAGCGATTTTATGCACAAACCTTCCAGCATCCATTCATTATAAAGACTTGCATTTGGTGGTACTATTGTATGGAGATTTTGGTACATAGATGGAAAAATGTGGGTGATTTAGTCTGCAAGATGTGTAAGGAAGGCATAGAAAATATTAGGCATCTGTTAATTGAATGTAAATGCCTGAAAGCAGAAAGAATGCAAACAATAAAGTTATGGAAGAACAAATATAAGGAAAGTGGGTTATTGATTTTTATATTGGGTTTGAGAAGAGATAAGGGGGATTTAAATATAAAAGTTATGGAGTTGACAAAGATTATGTTGTGAAAATGGAATGGAGCAGGATATGGGAAAACTTAGGTTAGAAAATGGAAAAAGAAGGTAAAGTGGCTAACAGGTTTCTCAGAGCATAGTTGCTGAATGATTTCTGACTCTATATAAGGAGACATCACAGTGCATCACATCACATCAATACACATATTAGATCATCTATTCCTTACATTTTCATTGGCAATAGGCTTTGGTTTGCTAATAATATTTAAATTTCATAGAGGAAATAACACTTAAGCCAAATGCAAATGTAGCATTAATAATTATGAAATCATAAAGGTGTGCTCTCTCTCTCTCTCTCTCTCTCTCTCTCTCTCTCTCTCTCTCTCTCTCTCTCTCTCTCTCTCTCTCTCTCTCTCTTTCTCTCTCTCTCTTTTATTGTGAATAAATTCACTTTCACCAATCATTATAAAAATAAATTATAAAAAATAGAAGGGACCATTTATTTCTTAAGCTTTTATTACTAATAAGTTTTGGTTTGCTAACAGTATTAAAACTCCAAAGTGGAAATATTTTTTTAATTCAGATGTTATGATATCATGATCAATATATATATTAAAGATATTTATCTCCTTGTATTTTCTTTCAGTTAATACCTCTATCTAATATCTTAACTTATCATTTATTTTTATTTTTTCTAGCTATATGTATAAGACAGTTCTCTGCTCATTATTATGCTGCCTTTTCAACTCCATTAAGTTGAAAAAGATAATTATTTTAGTATCATATATCAGACAGACTAATCATCAAGGTTATATTTTACCACATTTTAAAAAAACTTTAACAAAACTATTTATCAAATTTTTTAAGATAAAAATAATTAGGGATCAGTATTAAAAGAATATGATACCTTCTCAATTAGTAATTAAAATGTATTACAATCATTTATTTATTTTTATACTTAGAACACTCATCTGATCCAACCAGATTAACCTGAATTTTTTATCCATTACCTAGGATTAACAAGATATTATTTACTTACTATAGTTGAATGGTTAGTTATCTAGTAGAAAGAAAAATCCTTGATAGCTATAAGTGATAGATTAACATAATTACTAACAAAAATAATTATAGCATTGATGTTCAAGAATATTGTTAAAATAATTATTTTACTACGAGATGTATAGTGATATTTTTGCCACCAACTGCTTCTCAACAGATAAATATACAAATGATTGTAACTGAAGGGAAGCCAAATAGATTTATTCTGCTATTTAAGTGATAATTGTCCCAATCACTTTCATGTTATTTTTTTTTATTTTCCAATTATCAATCTAATTCATTTTTTTGTTATTAAACAGACAAAACTCTCCATACAATACTGCCACCCTGTGCCAACCGGAGTAATCAATGGATCCAATGGTTGGCACAGGGTGGCACTACTGTATGGAGAGTTTTGCCTGTTTAATAACAGTTATGTGCTAGCATAAGAGATGGTGGTTATGTGATATCATTTTTTGGTTGTTGATGAGTTTAAATAACCAAATTATTGGCTTCTCAATAGGTCATGTGATTTCCCAAGTATTAGAAATGATAGGATTTTAGATCAGCCAATTTAACTTTAAAATTTTCTCTTTCAATTTACTAGTTGTTATTTTTTTACGAATTACTTTAATTAACTTAATTAAGAGACACGTGTATTTGTCTTGGCATAATTTCTATTTTAAAAATGTTCATAATATATTAATAATACAGAAATATTCTTTTTTTGTTTATAATATATGTCTTACATAGCAATGTATCCCAGCAAAGAAATGGCTGGTTTTTTCTCTAAATTATTTGCAGTACTATTTCTGAATCAATGCACATCTTATCTAGCAACAAAATTGGGATTATTTACCTCAAAAACTTTAAAACACTAGGTGTATGGATCATTATTATGACATGAAATGTGATAGTGTTCTGTGCCTTTGCTAATCTACTTTAAGTTGCTTCATGACATCATAAAATCTTCTTGTGAATCACAGTTTTACTACTAGACACATTCCAAATAGTTCAGGACTTATTAGCACATAACAGACTGTTACAAATGATGTTAAAACTCATGATTCCAACAGACTAGCATGTTAAAATTTTATGTAATTAGTAGCTAAACTAAGTAGATGTATAAGACATGTATAAGTCAGAGATAGCCCTGCAGGCAGCTCTAATTATAGAGAGAGAGAGAATCAGTCACCTAAAAGTAATATCTTTGAGCAATATCATCATTTCATTTGAGATATCTAATGAATTTAATAATACTTCTAAATCAATAAACATCACATGACCACCACCTCTTACGCTTGTGTATAACTGTTGTTAAAACAGGCAAAACTCACTATATATATTACCACACGCAGCAAGCTAGAGTAATCAATGGATTCCAGAAGGCTTCTGCATAAAATCCCCATCTAGTGCCTACTCATCCAATATCCCCAGATTAGTTTCTGGCTTATGGCCTTTGTCAGTGAGGAGCCTTGGATCTGAGAGCAATGGGATCAGATCTATATGACTATATAAGTAATGGGCTTGGATTTAAAACATTAAAGTGTTTTAAGTTTAAGACTCATAGTTTTGTAGTTAAATGGAGATAAAAGGTGATTGCTGGAGGGTTATATTAGATCCTAAGATCTAGGTGCAGTGCTCTCAGATCCAAGGCTCCTCACTGATGAAGGCCATAAGCCAGAAAATAGTCTGGGAATATTGGATGAGTAGGCACTAGATTGGAGATTTTATGCACAAGCCTTCTGGCATCCATTGATCACTCTAGCTTGCTGTGTGTGGCAATATATGTGTTGTAACGATATATAAATATGCCGTTACATTAATTTAAAATAAAAACTTTAAGTTCGCAAATAAAAATAAATTTATTAAAAACTAAAAGCTAAAAAAATTAAAGAGTTGTTCAATATATATATTGCACAGGTGCAAAACTTTACAAGTATTTTTTTTTTTTTTTGATAAAAAAAAAAAGAGTGTTTGAATGTATTTTTTATATATATATAAAAAAGTACAAGACGTAAACATAAAATATTTTTGTAAAAAGATCTATATATTTTTTTGTAAATGGAAATGATTGTTTTATAAATTAATTGAAAAACAAACTAGCTCTTGGGCCTCTTATATAATTAAAAAGTCAGAGGATAAGATATAGATAAGAGAATAAAAAGAATTAGCTTGACCAATGGAAGCACCAAGCCTCAGCTCGGACCCTAATGAAAATGATGGATTAGTGACGTTTTGTTTGTTGAATCCAGAATATGATTATAAAAGGAAAAATATTGAAATTAAGGACAGTTCCAGACAGTTGCAGCTTCATTGTTTTTTGAGAGGTGTGATAGGACACACATATCACCCTCTTTCTTTATTTTAAAGATGAAATGACTGTGATACTGGAATGGAACCAGCTAAGGCCACCACCAGAATATCAGACCGGTCTTCCAATGGGGACACTGTGGGAATTTGCCACCAAGAACCGTGACTCTTCTACTGTAAGCTATTGAACTAAAATTTTTTTACTAAAAGTAATTAAGAACTTTAAAGATTTGATTAGCTAATCTAAATTTTAAAAAGGAACTTTTGTCTGACTTATGTTTCAAATTAATTATAAATATTTAATTTTTACATATTTGTTTGATAAAAAAAATCATTTCCATTTTATTATTTTTTATTTGTATTAATATTTATTGTTTAAATTTTAAATGCATTAAATTTAAGTTGGGCATAGACGCTTGCATAGATTCATTCACGTTTAATTACATTTTGTTTTCATATATGATTAAAATATATAGACATTCGGTAAATAATGAAATTTTACATTGAATATCTAAAATGTATTTAGTCAGATGTCTTGTTTAGTTATTGGTGTCAATGCGGCATCTTATGATGAATGCCATTGGGTTTCTAGTGAATTCCCTCTGCAATTACATCAATGACTTTATATTTTGATCATGTATGTGTATGTTGAAATGTTTTTGAGCATGTAATCTGTGTAGTCAATCTATGTTCAACATTAAACAACAAACTTTTATAAAATCCATCTGTGTGAATTTATATAAATGTTAAATTTAAGTTGGGCATTAGATTTGTAAAGTTATATTAATTAATTAGGGGAGGGTAATCTTAGGTTATTTGTTTAGTAGTTTGATTAGGTCAATGGATTGGATATATTGGTGTAATTAGTAGATGTAGCATGAGGTTCGCTATGGGCAGGATCTCCATTATATGCTGCACATCTCTTTTTGCCTATGGAAGGGAATAGTAAGATGGAGAAACGCAGTCCCTTCCTATGGAGTTTTTTTTTATTGTTCTTCTTGCCATACAGATGTAACATTCCTGTATTGGACAAGAGTCAATGTCTTCTCTAACCATGCTGTTCAGATGTACATTCCTAATGGTGTAGTATATATATATATTTGTGCTGTCATATTTCATGCTACATTGAATATATCAATGTATCAGATGGATTGACGCCGGTTTGACCGTAAACTTTTGGCCTAAGGTTAAATAAGGGATAGAATATTTTCTTTTCAAATGCAAATCTATGTAGTTTTTTCATACTTGACAATCTTAAAATAAATATAAATTTTATCTGTGTGGATGATTTAAAATCTTAAAATAATAATTTAAATCAAAAGCTAAATAATAAATGTTATTCCTCAAATTTAAAATGATTATATATGTGTGTAAATAAATATTGTTTGTGTGTTAATTACTGGCAGTGGCTTTTATTTTTTTATATTTAAGATATCAATTAAAGATATATATATATATTATCTCTGCATCTCCACTGAGCTAGTGACATTGGGCTAACGATCGGAATCAAAATATTTTTTTTAAACTTATGTATCTGCCTACTATATAAATTTTCTAGGTTCAAATGCCTAGTGGCACCCTGTATGACGGATACGGCAAGACTCTGGTTATTCCAGACCGTTATAATATATATATAGTGAGTTTTACTTGTTTTAAATATTTCTAAATGAATACATATTTCTGGATATACAAAATTCTTTACCACTGCTGTGAAATTAACTTTTTCAAATTGAGAAATTAAGCAAAGAAACAATAATAATACTTGAACATAAAATTATCTGTGACACTCTTCACAGCAAATTCCATCTATTCTTTATTGAGAATTTGGACTTAAAAATTATGAAAATGATTACATTGTGTAACAACATGTTTTCTAAGCAAATTTGATAACTGAATCCAAATGTGAGACTATATTTTTTTATCATATTTACTTTTCTTGTGACATCATATTTCTATAGTCATTATGTTTAATAATTAGATAAAAGGCAGTAATATAGTATAATTCAGCAAAAATGATTTTGTTAAATAAATACAAATTATTACATGAAGAAAGAGCTGATAATATTGATAGAGCAACTTTCAAAATTAAAGAATAGATTTTTACCTATTCTTAAAATTCAACAAAATTGGACCTCTTTCCCCATAAATGCTATGATAAATCAATGATGGTAGGTTTAGATTTGAACACCTTGTGAACAAGTGATTCATCATTTATTCCTCAAAATCAATTTGAAAGTGATTTTACTTCAAAATTTATTTTCACAAATATAAATAAAATCTGTATGAAGTTTTGAAAAACAATGCACTGGTATATATTTAGAATAATAATTATGAGTAAATCAACATATGCTGCAGATAAGAGAAATATTAAAAACAATTTACATATTTATTCTAAGAATGTCTAATTTCACATCAAGATATGTGAAAAACTAATAGATTGAATGCATATATTATCTATGTTGATAAGAAAGTGACTGTCTTTTGAATCAACGTGTTTTCTAGACTCATAATTTATCTATTCTGCTCAAAAATTGAAGCTGCAGTAGGACTTTTTGTTTAGAAAATTAAAAAAAATCCTCTATAAGTTAATAACATTTCTGTTTTAAATTTAATATCCCCCTCCATTTTTTCTGGTCCAAAATTTGGATAAAAATGCATCTTATATTTGAAATAATATGGTAGTTTAATCATTTCTCTATGTAACGTGTTTTTTTTTTAGAGACTACAATTCAGAAAATTTGGGGAGAGACCCAATCACCTTTTTAATGAGTCACATTTTATATTGTATTTACATTCTTGATAGACAAATTCTTCTGATTAATAAAATTAAGATAAAGGAGTTAATTTTCTCAGTTCTTAAATCAGAGCATTGTGGGAAATAACACATCTAATTGAACATTGAGAAAAGTTGGTAGTTTCAAAAATATCTGTAATAAGTGTTTTAAAATCTCCATTGAAATAATAGAAGAATCCTCATAATTTTTCTCAAGCAATATTCAATAAAATTTCATTTTTTGGACTCTCACTGGAACTTTTTTTGAAACATTTGATGGTATACTACAGTGAATATTTCATGAGAACACTTTTAGTAGGAAAAATTGTTACATCACTAAAGCTTCTATATTTTCCTGAGGTAATGTGTAGCAGAAAAATCAAATATTTTTTGTAAATGTCATGTATTTTTTTGAATAGATTTTAACAAAGATATATATATTTGAGGTATCAAATACTAAAAAGTATACCATTTGAAAACTCTCTTCGATATCTAAATTTTAAAAATATTTAATTGGCACAAAAATGCAGCAAAAACATTACTTTTAATATTAAATGAAAAAAAAATTATTTATTTATGAAGTTATATTAAGTACCAGCAACATCCTGTTTTCTAGCAAAAAGTATAACATGGATGGACTATAAATCTTCTAATTAATGTATTTTCTTATGATTTTAAACACTCTTAACCATAAACATTACATATTATAAAATATACTTAGTAAAACTCAGTCTGAATGAGATTATGGCAAAGACTATGTAATGATAAATTACATGACCACCACCTCTCATGCTTGTGTATAACTGTTGTTAAAACAGGCAAAACTCACTATACATATTGCCTCACACAGCAAGCTAGAGTAATCAATGGTTGCCAGAAAGCTTGTGCATAGAATCCCCATCTAGTGCCTACTCATTCAATACCCCCAGACTAGTTTCTGGCTTGTGGCCTTCATCACCAAAATGTATGGGTACTGAACTGAGTTCAGACCCATATGACTATATAAGCTAATGGGCTTGGATTGAAAACATTAAGGTGTTTTCAGTTTAAGACTCATAGTTTTGTATTTAAATGGAGATAAAAGGTGGCTGCTGGATGGTTGCATTAGATCCTAAGATCTAGGTGCAGTGCTCTCAGATCCAAGGCTCCTCACTGACAAAGGCCACAAGTCAGAAATGAATCCGGGGATATTGGAGGAATAAGCACTAGATGGGGATTTTATGCACAAGCCTTCTGGCATCCATTGATTACTCTAGCTTGCTGTGTGTGGCAATATGTATAGTGAGTTTTGCCTGTTTTAATGATAAATTACTGGCACACAGAGCTTTTAGTCTGAGAACATTTTTCAAGGTTGTTAACATCACTTTTTCTCAATAAAACTATCACCCACCAGATAAAGAGTTTAAAAATATCAAGTAAGAGTTACAACCATGTCTCATACCCTTAAATCCCTAAAATACATTTCATAATCTTAGCATCATTGTAATTTTCACTTTTTTTGAAGAAATTACTCCCAAAAAATGTTTTGACATGTCTAGTTAAGAATCTTATTCTCCTTTCCTTATTTTAAAAAAGAATTCATAAATTCATACAGTTTTTTTTTTCAATCTTTCCAATAAAAATTCAAGCAATACAAATATTCTATGAATCAAATATCCAAAATTAAAGTTGTTGTTGTTTTAAAATATATTTATTAAACATAATAACATAGTAATATACAGTTAAACTTTATAAAAATTTTCATAGCATTCAGAATGAAACTTGAAAAAGTCAATGTAGAGAAAAGGGTATCTTAATAAGATTAAAAAGAAAATAAAACTTTCACCCAAGTATCATCATGTAGACTCACAGGCGAAAGCAGAGAGTCTTGCTGCTTGACTTGATCAAGAAGCTTAATAAAAACACTTAGAGACGAGTCCTGAGAATGACCAAAGATGAGCCTGCAATGTGTCAACCATAAAGAAAATGTTATAAAGATAGATAATCTTATTGCTGCAAACAATCCCTTCTTAAGAGTGTTAGAAACAGAAAGAGCATTCCTAGGATCCAGAGAGACATTCGCAACAATAAAGTCCCTAATCGACTTAAGAGCAGGACAGATATAGAAAATATGGAGAATTGTCTCATTATATAATTTACACAACTGACACTGAGACGAAATCCTAATGAAGCCTCTGCTGGTCACTAAAAAATAACTTGTTGGGAGTGCATTTAAATTTAGTTTAAATACAAAATCAACATGTCTTGCTTCAATGAAAAGAAGTTTCATTTTACGCAAGAGAACTTTATTTAAAACACCTAATGAAGTCAAAAGAGGAGTATAATGTGGAAATTTTAATTTATAAACATCCCAGAATGTCAATTTCCCATCAAGAACAACTTGAACCGAGGGTATCAACTTAATAACTGACTTCCATAAATCAGCAATCCAATAACTTGAAAATGGAGGTGGCGTATCTGTAGGATCAATAACCAAAGAAAGGGATAATTGAGCAAGCTTTAGACAAGTTACATGAAGAAAAGATATAGATCTCTGAAGATATAGAGTTGAGACCGAGTGCAAACCTAGACCATTTAAAAGCTTTGGCATTTGAATTTTAGCAATACTGATGGCTATGACCTTGTTTTTCCAAAATAATTTTGAACAAAGTGAATTTATAGCCCTCTCAAAATGCTTTGTTGGCCTAATAATTGGTAAATAATAACTAAGCCTTGAATATACCAAAGAGTTCAAGAGTGTAACCTTACCCATAAGCGAAATATTTATATTAACAAGCGAGGCAACTATCCTTTTTGTTTTATCAAGAATAATATTTTGAATCTGCCTTGTAATTACTGAATGAGATAAAACTTTTGAAAAACCAAGGAAAGACAGAAGCTTGGCTGTGAAAGTGGAAATAATTGATAAACCAGATTTAATTTTCCACATTGCGGATTTTGTAACATTAATATGAAGATTAAAAGTATTAGAAAAAGAGTCCAATATTTGCAACAAAGCCAGAAGAAAAGATTTATCAGGAAGAAAGACAGAGACATCATCAACATAAGAAATATGATGAATAGTCTGTTTAAGAGCGGGGACATAGATACCAGGCAGTTTAGATTCTATCTGTAAAAGTAACGGATTTAAATATGTAATAAAACATAATGTGGCACTGAGAGATGTGGACAAAAACCATCTGCAAGTTTACCATCCAATGAAGTAAAGATGGACCTGTTAAGTAGAAGATTGGCTATAATACGGACACAATCAAAGGCTGATGTGAAGTCCAATTGAACGACCACAGGTTTTGATTTATTATGAAATTTTGATAAATGAAGATAAATATTATTTTGTATATGATCTTTAACAATAGATTCAATAGTCTTTATCAAAAAAAATAGGATGAATATTAGATAACAGAGAATATCAACCATATTACGAACTATTGGAGCTGTAAAAAATGAAAGATGAAGAAGGACAAACCTGGGAATACCATGAATCCCAGGATGTATATTGTCTGGAAAAGAATTTAATTAAAGTTGAACAGTAGAGGGATATATTTTCATTCAACAATAACACATATTATTTATAAGATTATCAAGAATTGGTGTTAATTTAATGTCATAATAATAGTAATAAATGGAAACAACTCCTAAATATCATTTTAAAATCATGTTGAATGCCAAAGACACCAATAAATATTTCATGATATGTTTTAAAGACTACTTTTGAAAAATACTATAATATTTCTCCAATTCTAATTATGAATTACTAAAGTTGTTTTAGTATGAATGATTTCAATTGTGTAAAATAACACCTACATAAAAGTGTTTTCTTTATAGTTTGTTTTTAGCTGTCATTCAATAACTATTTTAGAAGTATCTATTGTTTTTATAATTTTTTAATTTTAAAAATGTTACCAGCATTATTTTAATACTATCAATTGCCCAATGCCTGAATCGAATCTATTGAAACTAATGATTCCACATAACAGACATCCAAAGCTCATCACATTACTCAATTCTTTGATAACATTTAAGAATTAAATGTAAATCTTAATTATGCACATACTTAAATAATTTTAGTATTATTGCTTTATCTTTAAATCCAATTTTTAATATTTTGTAAGTCAGATAAAAAGATTTTGTAGACCATATTCTAACCCATTGCTCAGAATTTGTAGACTCATTTCTAATAAGAATAAAAGTAGACCAATAATCTAAATCTTATAATAGCATGGCGACATCTCTGACACAAATGAGGCCCACATTATAATTAGTGCATCAATACTCACCCCATTTAGCCAAACTAATAAAGTGTAATATCTAATCTGATCAGGCTATGCCTAGATAACTCGATTGAATGTGCAATGATTGATAAAAATAAAATATTTAAATGTGATAGCCTCTCGAAAAAACTTGTAAATTCACCTAGCTTTGGGTTAGGCTTACTTAAAAAAAAAATCTAGTCTTATTTAATAATTCAAACAAACTGAAAAAATTTTCAAGTTACAATAGTATTTAAACATTTAATTTTAGTCATAGTAAAGACTCATATATATATACTGTATATACATGCTTTTAAAAATTAATCTTTATATTTTTTTATTAAAACTAAAACTCTTTTCATTTAACTTAAATTTAAAATATATAACATGCTTTTTTTTAAATCTCAGCTTTATTTTTAACAAATACAGTAATCTAAATTTAAGACACTCTTAGCTTTTTAAGATTATGTTTTACTGCATAAAATCTGACATTTTTGATTGAAGATCTGAAGTGAGGTTTTTTCTTCCCTAAAGACTTAAAGAACATTAGATTAAACCGTTGGATTAAGGCTGTTATAAATAACTTTCGTGTCTTTTTTATTTATTTTTGCTTGAACTAATATATATATATGTGTGTGTACAATATTAGTCTCTATATAAAATGTTTGTGTATATATTAGTGCATGTATATATATTGGATTTTTTTTGAATATGAATAATGTTCAAATAAATAAATAATATGTAATTATGAAGTATCTTTAATAAACTGTTTAATCAGCTGACAGGTTTATCTGGGCATAATTGCTGAAATATTCTTGACTTCGTTTAAGGAGAAGCCACAGTCCATCACATCACATCATCACATTAATATTAAAATAGATCTCTAACATTTGAAAATGGGACAAAACCATGTGCTAAAAAAGATTTTTTATGTATAATCATTATTAATACATATATTTATATAGCATGATATTTTTATTATTTATTATAATTTATATGAGAAAACCCACATGATGGATTTCATTAATTTTTATTTTTGATGTTATTATATATGTATATAAATCATGATAACATTTATGCTTAAACATTAAATAATAAATAAATTGTAGAAGCACTTTCTATTATATCAATCATTAATGACTTTGAATTTTAATGAAATGGATTATTTATAATTTAATTTGGATAATATAAAAAAAGAAATAACAAAAAATGATAAATAAAAAAATCTTTTTATTAATAAAAAAGGGAATTTGCTTAATAGATAAGATGCTAAAACAAATCATGGAAGATAATATAAAACAATGTGTTATGGGAGCTCATGCATTTACTTTATGTTTGTATACAGTTAATAAAAAATTACCTGACAGTAATTTAAAGTGTTTCTCCAGTTTATTTTTTATTTAATTTCTAAAACATTAATGTTATTTTGATTTATTTCTAATGGTAACTATAAGACTCACATTGATGCAGATGAGGATGTAAAATCAGAGATGGAAAACTAACACTGTTGCTGTTCAAGCTAACATTTAGAGAAGTGTGTATGGTATTTAATGCTTAAAGTGAAATGGATGCTTGGTTGTTTTTACAGGGTGGCTAGTACCCGGAAAGTACTAATTAAGAAACCATCTTTCTACACTAAGAGTTATTGGTTTTTTTTCTTTTTATCATATGCACTGAGTCTCATTTTATGATTAATTATTAACTCATATACATTACTATTTTTCCAGGATCAGGTTCAGGTTAATTATAAACTTGTATGATCATCAAGACATTTATATATTTACATAAGCAAAAAAAAATATCAATGATTTATAATAAAATATAAATTTAATAAATAAGAGGAATAAACTAATGATTAAACAATATTATAACAGAATATTAGAAATATTAGTTAAATTGATGATAGAGAAGTTTGATATTTAAACAATTGTCTTTTACACAAAATATTTTCAAATAGATTATTATTAGTAATATACTTGGAGTCATAGAATAAATCGAAAGCTGTTAGCATCTTTATATACGCATCTAAATTTTCTAAACTATAAGTATAATTGAAAAATCCTTTCAATTATTATTGGTTATTATTGATATATATACTTATTGTGTATACACTGAAAAAAATGTATAGATAGTATTAATAGGTAGATAAGTATTTGGAGATAATATCAGGCTAGTTTTTCCCTCAGGTTATCCCTTCCTTATTGATTATTATAATGCTAAATATTATTGATGCTCAAAATCTTTAATTCTCCTTTTTATAGACAGCAAATATTTTTATTTTTAGTTTAAAAAATTAAAATGTTATATTTTAATTAGCCAAGTTGCTTTTTTTCACCGTAGTGACATTGTTCCTAAAATTTTTTCATCTTAATAACATTGTATCTAAAAAACATATTTTAATTAATTTCTATTGTTTATAAATAGAATAGGTCAGTTTTTCCACTTTAAAACTAAAAGAAATTTAATAAGAATTTTATAACTTAATTTAAAAAAAATAAAAAATAAAATTATTATTCCTAAACTAAATTCACAATAAAACATATCCGTTATGTTTAAATAATATTTATAATCACATACAAAATAATAATTAATCCAAACTTTTTAAACATTTTTATTATTTGTTTTTTATTTATATCGTACATATTATCTTATAAAATAGTTAATGCATAATCATCATCATCATCAATAATGATTCTTTTTTATATTATATCCTGAGGTAAAAAAAATAATAAGACATATTTTATCAATCGCTTTCAAATTGGCATTATGTAAAGTTTGGAATTTTGTACCTCTTATGTTACTTTTGATCCATTATTGTTTTATATGAAAAAAGCATGTTTTCATTTTTTTTTACAGTACTATTTGAGCTTTTGTCTAGATAGCAAAATTTAAGACAACTGTTCAGAATGAATAACATGATGTATTTTTAAAGTGATATGAAATCAGGGCCACCATATGCAGGTGTGCAGGTTATGCAGAGCACAAAATCACTTCATCACAGGGGCATCAAGATGTCTAGATAAATTATAAAATTTATGTATAAATAAAAATGTTTATATTTTTGAATCACTTCATTATTAGTAATACAGTCTGAGTGCAAATGTTTATTATTTAAATATGGAATACTTATTTACTTAAATTAATTATGACAATTGCTTGAGTCATGAATTTCAAGGTTTAAACTCAAAATATACTATGTATATATTCTTATCTTTGCACTAAACCAAACATGCAGATGCCATTATGTCAAGATAATTAATAAAACTTATATGTTAAATGTTTAGATTTTTCTTAGTTAAATGTAAAAGCAATACTTATTTGCCTAGACATGTTGTGACAATTGCTCAAGCCTCAAAATATACTACATATACCCTTTACTATTGCATAAAAGTGAATAGGTCTATGCATGTTTGTAGCTATAATTAATAAAATTTATATGTATATGAAAATATTTAGATTTTCCAATCACTTTTGTTTAAGTATCCTGATTTATATAAAAAGAATACATTGCTATTAAAACGTATTTTTAAAATATTGTCCCATAATTACAGTAATTCTTCATGTGATAAAATTGTATTTATTAATTCTATTTTTCATATTTCATCTGTATTCATCAGTTTAAAACAGAGCTAGAGTATCCAACACAGGACAATGGATTCCATGGGTTTTTTTAGCAAAGTCTTTTTAACTTCTTTTGTTTAGTATGCCATATATCTTTTACACATTTTATTGAAGAGCATTCTCTGTTTTTAATAACAATAATTTTTTTAATGCCATATTATTATTTAATGGCTCTCTGTTGATTGTAATAATTTCACTTGGAATCATTTGGTTAGAAAAGTGTTGTCATCATCATCATCATCATCATCATCAATCATTATCGATTCTCTGCAGGATGAAGATCTATCCAACTTCAAACCATCTTCTCTGATCTTTAGCTTCTCTCCTCCACACCACCCCTACACACTTTCTTATTTCATCTATCCATCTCATAAGTGATCTCTTTCTGGGTCTTTTACAATCTCTTGGAATCCCATTTAAAATTTCAATTGTCCATCTATTATCATCTCTTCTAGCAATATATTCAACTCAACTCCAGTATTTTAATTTTTTCAATGAGATTAATAACACCTGTTTGTTCTCTTACCCATATATTGCATTTTCGATATCTTCTTGTTATTCTTAACATGAATCTCTCCATACTTCTTTGAGTGGTCTGAAGTCTCTGTATTGCTCTTCTATTAAGTGTCCAAGTCTCAGATCCATAAGTAAGAACTGGTAAAACACATTTATTAAAAACCTTTCTTTTCAAACACATAGGCATATTTTCTTTTAGTATCAAGTTATTTCTACCAAAAGCACTCCAACCAAGTTTAATTCTATGATTAATTTTATCCATTATATTTCCATCTGTATTAATAATCTGACCAAGATATTTGTAGCTGTTAACTTTTTCTAACTCATCATAATCAATCTTTATTTCATATTTTGAGAAAAATCCATTAAACATTACTTTAGTTTTATAGCATTTGTCTTTAGTCCTATTTTTTTTACTTTTATCTGATAACTCCTGCAACATTTTCTGCAGCTCTAAAGCATTATTTGCAAAAACAACAACATCATCTGCAAAAATCTAAATGACTTAAATGATCTCCATTTACTATCACTTCTTTAGATTTCCATTTTAATCCACAAAATACTTTTACATTTGATAAAGATGTGGCAATGTTTGTTACTTTCTGTTTGCATTTATTTTGCAGTGTTTGTCTCATTTGTGTGCTCCCAGGTAAAATGGAAATCCAAGAAATGGAGTTGGTTTTCCTTGGTATAACTGTGTGTTGGGTTTGTTAGTATAGATGAACCATGTTGTAGGCATTCTGAACTGATAGGTGGTTTGTATTGTTTATATGTTTGGAGCTTTTCCTTAAAATATTGGTATAAGGGTTCTAACATGTCATGACCTGCATAATTGATTCCACTTATCTCAATTGCCATGAACACTTTTCTGGTTGATGGATATCCTAGTGCCATTGTACATAGCCATGTGTTTCATGTATGTTGTTATGTGAGACATATTTTCTTTTTCTTTGTGGCAATGTTTTCTTTTAATTGTTTATATGTATTGTGGTATCGCTTTGTTAGTTTTTGTATATATTCATGGATATTGTGTATGGGTCTGGTGATGGTGATTCTCTTGTGGAGATCATCTGCTAGTACCATTAATCAGGAGGGTGAGGGTGAGTATCTTGTCATGTGATGTATGTTGATGAATGATTGATATTTTTTGAATTGGATCTTGTGGGATATCTTTAATTTTGTTTAGCATAATGTAAGATTCTGAGAATAGAAAGTGGTTGTTGGAAGTAGGAGTCTGATTGTTTTTTCTTTATGAATAAATGTTGCCTGAAACTCTGAGAAATTTATTGTAATAGTTTGTGCAACATAGTCTGAAAATGGTCATGGATTTAATTGGAAGTTGATCAGGTGGTGAAGCATTAGTGGGTAGTAGCAAAGATCAATGAGTGTGTTATGCTGTCAATTGTAGAATGACACTCTCAAGTTTTATATATATTCACCTTAAAAAGGTGTTAGTTTTTGGACTTCTGATCATCATCTTCAATAAATTCTCTGATAAAAAGTTTGGCAAAAATAAATTTTATATTTCTTGTATGGTTTAAAGTTTAAAAAGGACAGTTATTATTTCTTGCTTTTTTATTATTATTGATATGTACGTAATTTTCTTAAATAGGTTTTTATCAGTTTATTTATTTATTTTATTTTTTTTATAAATTAATATTCTTAACATTATACTGGAAAGTCATAAATGATCTATTAGCAACTTAAAACAAAGAGAGAGGAAGAAATCACTGTAGGTGACTTCTCGTTTGTCCATCAAGCAAATTCTTTTCTACCTCATAAGTGAATTACAATTCAAAGTGAATAATTTCATCTTAAAATTGCCATCAATCGCAGTAAAAGATTTAATAATGAGAAGATGTTAAAACAATAAGAACTTCCCCCAGCTATTTATTCTAATGAACTGTTGTTGATAAACTGGATTATGCAAGAAAGATCAAATCAGTAGATATTAAATTAATTTATTGACATCTCTTGATTTTTATAATTAATTAGATTTGATTTTTATTAATTCGTTTAAGATAAATTTCTTACTAGAATATTTTATAATGAACGATAATTAATATAAACACCGATTAAAATACTGAATTAGATTTAATATCAGATAAATATAGAATGCTTTTAGCAATAAAAATCAATATTGTACGTAATGATTTCCACTGAAGTTTCAGTTACTGTTTTATCATATATATATAAAAGATGTTAATTTTATTTTTAAATATAGTTCACGTTTACAGTGTTCCTGTGAAAAGATGGCGGCGAGTTCTTTTACCAAACTACTCGAAGCGCCATTTATGCTTTAACAAATGCGTTGCTATGTAGAGCATAGTTTAATTATTCACCACAAGTTTTTTTAAAGATGTTAACATCTCATTACCACAAGTTATAAAATCTGACAATATGTTTCAAACTTTTGACTCAAACAGCTGAAATAATTAAAATGATTCAAACGGGTTATAACAGTGAATGTTTGATTTGCAAGATTTCATGAAGACAATCGATGAAGATATAAACACATTGTCACATTATATATCATAGCTCATGATCCAAACATGCTAATGGCTTAAACATTTATTAGTGAATAACTAAACTATTGCCATTACATAACACGTGATTTGATTCAAGTTGGCAGGCAGACATCTTGGATAGCGAAAAGGAATCACCTGTAGTATTGTGAATATTTTGTTAAATAATAAATAATCAAGTTGGCAGGCAGACATCTTGGATAGCGAAAAGGAATCACCTGTAGTATTGTGAATATTTTATTAAATAATAAATGATCATAGAATCAGTTACAATGGACATTAGGTCATAGTCTCAGTAAAATTTTAATCAACTAACCGAACTAAGATTTTGTTTTTAGTTTCCTGAATGATAAAATACTCTAAATACCCATAGTTCTTGAGTGTCTGTTCCCACCTCTGTTGAGTTATGTTTTTTTTTCCTATACCTTTCAGTCAAGAAATAATAATATTGCTCACTCAGGAGTTAACTGTTAGCTAGTGAGGCTTTCAGTAGATTTTTTCAAAAATGTTTTTAATTGTTTTTATTTTGATTGACTAAAGTGGTTTAACTATAGAATGTTCATGATATTACCTTCCATACCATTGGTTTATTAAATTAGGTGTAAAATAAAATAAAAAATCCCCAAGATTTCTTAAAAGGTTTTTAATTATGTATATGAAGGAATTAATATACTGATAAAGATAGATATAAAAAAATGGTTAGTGGATAAATACATATATAGACATATAGATGAGAATATGATATATAGATAGACTGACAGATAAATAGATGGATGGATAAATATGTAGACATATATACCCAAACAGATAAACTGAAAAGTAGATGGTTAAATAAACAGCTAGATAAATAATAGGAATATAGATATATGATAGACTGATGGTAAACAAGCAGGAGACAGATAGAAAGACAAATAAATAGGCTGACAAACTGGTAAATATATAGTCAGATGGACAGACAAAGAGTTTGGTACTCGGAAGGATAAATAAATAAATAGATGAATAGATAGACAGAAAGATAAACGGGCAGATGGATTGACAGAAAGGCTAACAGATACATCAATAGATAAATATAAAAAAGCTTCAATTTAAAAATTACTTATAATAACAAATTATAATTTTTAATAAAAAGAAATCATTTATAGTCCAAAAAGAAAATTGAATTTCATATTCCTAAAAAACAATATTATTTATTTTTCGTACCATTTTAGTAAGATTATGTTGAAAATTTATTCATCAAAAAATAAAAACCTTGCAGTGGAAAGCATTTTTCAGATATAAAGTTTGAAAAAGTAATTAGACATAATTGATAATGTATTAAAATGCAAGTGAATATTAGATATCATGATCCATGCTTTATAGGATAAATATTAAAAGGTTTTGGATTCTGCTAATTATTCTAAATTATTAATGTTCCTAATAAAAATAATATACAAAAGAATTGTACTGTTATTATAATGAATCTCTATGTATAATTAAAATATATAGCTAAAACAAGCTATGGTTAAATAGACTGTTTTCACATAGGCAAGGAGTTGGATAGGAATGTATATCATCAGTCTCACTAATTAACTAATTTATAGAAAATGCAATGAGTGAAGCCTAATTAGATAAAACAAATGTGAATAGAAATTTAGTAGAAAAAAATTTCCATAAAAAGATTGCACTATTACTAAATATTACGTTTCAAAAATTATGCAATCAAGGAATGTAAATAAATTAAAAATTGTTAATAAGATATGTTGATAGTTGTTGCTTTTATGAATAATTTATCAACAATAAAAGATATGCAAGAAACAATAAAAGATATGCAAGAAACAATAAAAGATATGCAAGAAACAATAAAAGATATGCAAGTAATGATACCTATTGCATACTAGCACTAGGAATGGTTGAAAGGTATAGGGATCATAGTTTTAAAAATTAAAAGCATAATTGTTTTAGCTATAACATTGAAAAAGAATATGAAATATAGTGATGCTTTACAAATATGGTATGGGTGAAG
Source organism: Epiperipatus broadwayi (assembly GCA_028023455.1). Classification (NCBI taxonomy): domain Eukaryota; kingdom Metazoa; phylum Onychophora; class Udeonychophora; order Euonychophora; family Peripatidae; genus Epiperipatus; species Epiperipatus broadwayi. The sequence goes on from JAQFVV010000186.1 coordinate 1,661,254, forward strand.
ACTTAAAAGTGATCCAATAAAACCTCAACAAATGTAAATGGATGTAAATTGACTTCTTTTGGTAACATTCTAAAAGAGTTTTAATCAAAATCAAATCAGATAAAAGTGGCAAAATAGCAGCGAGAATTAGAAGTCAAACAGTCCTTTTCCATGTCAAAAGTTTAATCAAAAAAGTATAAAAAAAATTTTATGCTTGCCTACTCCAAAATGAGTAACCAATAAGAATGTCACCCATGACTGTCATTTCACTCAATCAGGCAACCAATATATTTTATATATTTTTCCAGTAATGTTGAACCTACTTCTAACCAACTTATAAAATAATCTTATGTGTTTACTTACTGACCAATAAATTATTCTATGCCAGTTTAATTTTATTAAACAATCAAAGAAACCCTTTCAGATGAAAGCTAATTATATGAATTTCAGTCATCTCATCTATGAAACCACAAAAATATGTTCCAGTAATTTATCCCAAATTAGTAGATATCTTAAAATTTTATGAACCCATGTACTATAGTATTAATATTTTAGTCTTATTTTTTAAGAAACTTTAGAAACATAAAATATCATTTTAACAATATAATACATTGCTTCTACTCAGGAAAAGAATGTGAAAATCAGCATATGTTTGTTTGCCTTTATTTTATTTTATTGAACTACAGGGGAAGAGCATTTGTATCATCATTAACCATTATCAATCCACTGCAGGATGAAGGTCTCTCCAAGTTCAATCCATCTACTCCGATCCTTAACTTCTCTTCTCCACATCACCCCTGCACACTTTCTTATTTCATTCATCCATCTAACATGTGATCTCTTTCTGAGTCTTTTAAATCTCTTGGAATCCAGTTTAAGATTTTAATTGTCCATCTATTATCATTTCTTCTAAAAATATGTCCAGCCCAACTCCACTTCAATCTTTTAATTTTTTCAATGAGGTCAGTAACACCTGTTTGTTCTCTTACCCATACATTTTGTTTTCGATCTCTTCTTGTTACTCCCAACATGCATCTCTCCATACTTCTTTGAGTGGTCTGAAGTCTCTGTATTGCTCTTCTATTAAGTGTCCAAGTCTCAGATCCATAAGTAAGAACTGGCAAAACACATTTATTAAAAACCTTCTTTTTCAAACACATAGGCATATTTCCTTTTAGTATCAAGTTATTTCTACCAAAAGCACTCCAACCAAGTTTAATTTTATGATTAATTTCATCCATTATGTTTCCATCTGTATTAATAATCTGACCAAGGTATTTGTAACTGTTAACTTCTTCTAACTCATCATAATCAATCTTTATTTTCATATTTTGAGAAAATCGATTAAACATTACTTTAGTCTTTTTAACATTTATCTTTAGTCCTACTTTCCTACTTTCATCTGATAACTCCTGCAACATTTCCTGCAGCTCTAAAGCATTATTTGCAAAAACAACTACATCATCTGCAAAATCTAAATGACTTAAATAATCTCCATTTACTTTCACTCCTTTAGCTTCCCATTTTAATCCACAAAATACTTCTTGCAGCACTGCTGTAAAAAGTTTTGGAGATATGGAGTCACCCTGTCTTACACCCTTCTCAATGTTGACTTTCCCAGTATCATTATGTAATCTAATTGTTGCTGTTGCATTTTTATAAATATTCTTTAAAATATGACAATATCCTGGATCTATACCTTGATGATCCAATGCTTTAATCACTGAAGAAATGTTTATAGAATCAAATGCCTTTTCATAATCTACAAATCCAAAACATAATGGCAACTCATATTCATTTGTTCTTTCTATAACTTCTCTCAATACCTGGATATGATCTACTGTACTAAAACCACTTTTAAATCCAGCTTGTTCTCTTGGTTGGTGGAAATCCAATGTTCTCTATAGATGAGTTGTAATTATCTTGTTAAAAATTTTGTATAAAACTGATAAAAGGCTGATAGGTCTGTAATTTCTAATATCTTCTTTATTACCTTTTTTAAATATTAATACTGCATTCTTCCAATCATCTGGTACATCTTTATCATTTAGACATTTGGTATATAACTTTGCTAAAAAAATTTTTATTTCTTCACCTGCTTCTTTTAATATATCAATTATAATTCCATCATTACCTGGGGCCTTTCCTTTCTTCATATATTTAATTGCATGTCTCACTTCTTCATTTAAAATTCTGGGCAATTCAGAAGATGTAATAGATATAGAAGGTACTTGTTCTTTATTACTATATAATTCTTGATAAAAGTCTTTTACCCATTTCATGATGTCATCTCTCTTTTTAGTAATAATTCCATCTTTTTTTCTTATTGCAGATATAAATTTTCTACCAATTTCAAAATGTTGTCTTACATTATTGAGACTTTTATTTTCCTCTATAGCTTTCCTTGCTAGTTTACAGTTATACTTTCTTATATCATTTTCAACTCTTTTCTGCACCATTTTACAAAATTTGAGATATTCAATCATTTTTTAATGCATCATTTTTCTATATCTTCATATTCCTTCTTTTCTTCATAAATTCTCATCTCAGTAGAAATTTTATTGGTCAATTGCTGCTTTTTTCTACTAGCTATCTTTGTTGCAGTTTTTAAAAGTGTATCAGTTATTTTCATATTAATTTCATTCAAATCTGAATCATGTTCAAAATCTACTAATACTTGAAAGCAATTTGTAAGTTATAGTATAAATTCATTAGAATGTTTCTGAAGATTAGGAATCATAACTGTGAATATTGTTTTTCTTAATAATTTTTGTCTCTCTAATCTTGCATTAACACGTATCTTACATCTTACTAATCGATGATCACTTCCTGTGTTAAATTTATTAAGAACATTACAATCATGAAATATATATTTTCTGTTAGTCAAAATATAATCCAATTCTGCTGTACCTTCATTTGGATGCTTCCATGTCCATTTCCTTTTAACATTTTTCTCAGAAAAGGAATTCATAATATAAAGTTTTTCATTTTCTGCAAATTCCACATGTCTATATCCTCTCTCATTTTTATTATCATAACCAAAATTACCTACAGCACTTTCATCTTTCATTTGTTTACCAATTCTAGCATTAAAGTCTCCCATAACAATTTTAAAATGTTGTTTATTCTGATCAAAAGCCTTGTGTATATCCATATAAAAATATTCTACTACCTCATCACTATAAGAACTTGTTGGGGCATAAACCTGAATTATATGCATTTGGTATCTGCTATTAAGTTGTATAAATAATCTTGCCACTCTGTCTGATACCCCATCAATCTCCACAATGTTGTTCTTCCACTTTTTATTTATAATGAATCCTAATCCACTTGTATTTACAATATTTGTGCCTTTATAATAGAATACATGTCCACTTTTTAAATAAATTATCTCTTCACCTTTTCTTCTAACTTCACAAAGTCCAATAATGTTCCATTTAATATAAGACAGTTCTTCTTCTAATTCTTGCAATCTTCCTTGATCCTTAAAATAATTAAATAATAATTTCACAAATTATAGTAATAGACAGATTTTACTTTCTTATTTATAACAATGTCAATGAATTAAACATAAATGCCAATGAAGTTAAAGGAATAGATAACAAGAAAATTTGGTGATATGATGTATAGTAAGACTAGAAATTATAAAAACCGAGTTAAATTTAGAAAGATCTTTATTCTTTAATGGATCAATAATGATTGAATATAATAATGATATATAAAGATAAAAAATCATATATATATTTGAAATAATAAATTTAACACTTTACAAACTATTACAAACAATCCTTAAATCTGCAGAAGTACTTTCAGTTAATTTCTTAAACCTGCCTCAACTGCCATCAAATTAAAAAAAAAAAAGCGGGAGCAAACATCATCAATTCAAATCTCATGAATCTCATATTTTAATGTTAGCAGCTTGTCGATTTATTAAATGCATTTTATTCCTGTTTATAAAAATTGCCTCTTTAATTTTTCTTTTACTATGGTTTCTCTCTTCATGAAGAATTTTCATATTTTCAAAATCAAATTTATATTTACATGATTTTTCATGATCAAAGAAAACTGAAGGAGACATTAAATCACCATTATTTTTACTTTTTACACACTTATATAACAATTCATGCTCTCTCAATCTCTTCTCAATACTGCACCTAGATTCACCTATATATGATAGCATACAATCACAAAAAATTTGATTTATGACATTACTTTTCTGCTTGACAGGTATGACATCCTTAGAATTATTGACTAATTTATTAATATTGTTTGGAACTAGAATGAAACATTAAACACATTCTTATATAAATCCTTAAAAAATTTCACTTGTGGATTTGAACTAATGGAATAGTTATCCATTGTTTACTATTAATCTTTATTTCCTTTAAATTATTATATTTTTTTTTTAAATTGACATAAAGTATTGTTTATTTGTTCCATTTTATAACCAATATCAAGCAATTCCTTGGCAAATATTTCAATACTTTTCAGTTTATCACTTTGGTAACGACATAATTTTTTATTCCGAAACAAAAAAGATCTAAAACTCGCCATCTTATGCATCATTGGTACTTTTGATTTACAATTTATATATTCTCTTTTTTGCAGTCGCTTAATTATTAGTTTATAATTTAATATACTGTTATCTCTTGTAATCATTAAATCTAAATATTTAATATTATTGTCCTGTTCCTTTTCAATAGTCCATTTCAAGCCATTCAACTTATTTAATTTCTCTACAAGCAAATTTATACTATTAGTATTTCCACAAACAAAAACATCATCCACATATCTTTTATAAATTTTAATATATCCAAAAGTACACATATTTAAAATACTAATATATATATATATAGTTGCATGAATAGAATAACAACAGTCACAGTGATATCTCTTCTGCAACTTCATCACATTACAAAAAGCAGAAAAAAATGAATAGTCTTTCTTTGTACATTGTATCATGAGAAATTATTATCAACTCTATAGATATAACAACATATATTATGTATTCATCTGTACACAATAGACCGCACAATTATTTTTTTTAGAATTCACCACAGATATACGTGCATATTAACAAATCTTCATCTAATAAGTTTGAACTTAACATTATTAAGTGCTTGTATTAAATCAGTAGGTATTGGATAATTGTAATAATTGCGTGATATAAATTAAAAATCAATGAAGCAGATAATAATAGATTTATTATCTTAAAAGATAAACTAAAAGTAATTACTTTATTGTTGACTTAAGGATATTTTTATTTTAAATACATTATTTTCCATTCAAAAAACATTTACTAATTAAATCTCCTGAATGGAATGGATGTAATCAAATGCCATTTTCAACTGCCGAAACAAATAAAATCAACCATGTTTGCCACAAGTCACAATATTAAAATATGTATAATCTTTGCTATTATTTTTACATCAAGGATCATAATGATTGTTTAATTAGGATATTCTACTCTGCTCAATATATATATATATATGTGTGTGTGTAACTCCCTATAGAGTCAAATATAAATCTTCATAGTTTCCTAGGGTTGTAGTTCAGTAAAAGACCTTAAAGATTGATTAAAAATTTTGGTAAGCTACTGAAATAAAAATATACAGAGATTATTTAAATCATCTACAATTTGCAGCTGTTTTGGTAGTTTCAGCAGATAATGCTTCAGAGTTTTAGGAAATATTACAAAAATTTATCAGATGAAAATTAGAAAATAGGACTAAAAATTAGAAAATAGGACTAAAGCACTAAAAAGACTAAAGTAATGTTTATGAATTTTCTCAGAAGAAAATAACTTGATCAGATTATTAATATAGACAGATATAATATATAAAATCAAAAAACTTGTATGAAATTATTTTGATAGAAATAATTTAATATTAAAAGGAAATACAAAAAAATAACACAAATCCTTCAGATTCCTCAATAAAGTATAGATGAATTATGTTGAGAATAACAATAAGTATTCAAAAGTGAAATACTTGGGTGAGTGAACAAGTAATATCATTAAAGAAATTGAGAGACTAAATTTGGAGCAAGTTTAAATATATTTCTAGAAGAGATGATAAACACAAACAGCTAAGATTTTAAACTGAATCCTAAAAGGTTGTGAAAATCTAAAAAAAGATTACTGATGCGATATGGAAAAGAGAAGCAAAAACAGGATTAAACTTGGTGAAATCTTTAGCCTGCAATGAACTGATAAAAGTTTAAAATGATAATGATAATGATTATATAATGCTTGAATATCCTAGAACCTCACTAAGGAATCCAGTAGCAGAAACCAATCTGGATTGGGGATATCTGAAAAGCTTGTTAAGAGCTTATTTGTGAGCTCTATATATAACATTTGTAATACAAGCTTGTTAATTTAGGTCATGTGACATATGACTTGATTTCTTTGTAATATATATAGGCAGGAGTGAAAAACACAATGTTGGATGTAGATATGAAAAAAAAGAAAATATTTATATTTAAAAATATACATAAAATAAAAAATAATGAGAGTAAAGATAAAATTATGGTGAATGTAAGAATAGAAAATATTTTTTATAGGGGATGCTTGAGGGTAATTATAAAAAATATCTAAAACAAGGACTAAGGAAATTAATTTAAGATTGGGTTTTATAAATATGCAAGGAGATAAAAATGTAAATAAGAGGAGAGCATGAAGGAGGTATTTATAGGAAAAATAAATTTATTAGCAGTAGTAGAGACAAATTGAAAAATAAATATCAACTGCAGAAGTCTCACAACAATGAAAACTTTCATAGTTGCTTCATTTGGACAAGCCACAATATCTTCTAATTCTTACTCAGTCATTTTTAAAACATTTTACTTTACTGCGATATTAAAACAGAATAGGTATATTATGGTTTATGTCCACCAATTTGAAGATTAGAACCTAAATTATAATAGTTTACTATTTCTCTCCATATATATATATATATATATATATATGGAGAGAAATAGTAAATATATATATATATTCATTGATATATATATATATATATATATATATATCAATGAATGTCTAATAGTATTTATCTTCAGATGATAATGTTTTAAGCCAATAAACATCACATGACCACCACTTCTTATGCTTGTGTATAACTGTTGTTTAAACAGGCAAAACTCACTAAACATATTGCCACACACAGCAAGCTAGAGTAATCAATGGATGCCAGAAGGCTTGTGCATAAAATCCCCATCTAATGCCTACTCATCCAATATCCCCAGACTAGTTTCTGACTTATGGCCCCCATCAGATCCTAAGATCTAGGTGCAGTGCTCTGAGACCCAAGGCTCCTCACTAACGAAGGCCACAAGCCAGAAACTAGTCTGGGAATATTGGATGAGTAGGCAATAGATGGGGATTTTATGCACAAGCCTTCTGGCATCCAGTGATTACTCTAGCTTGCTGTGTGTGGCAATATATGATATGTTCATAGACTTATCTATTCTTACTTGCTAGATTGTCTGATGGGTCTTTATTCATAAATGTTCATAAAATAAAGCCATTAGAGTTGATTTAGAAAATAAATACTATAATAATTACACAGTCATTAAAACTTTGAATTATCAAGATATAGATCCAGATTATTGTCATATTTTGAAAAATATTTATCAAAATATAACAGCAGTGATCGAACCACACAGTGATACCAATACGATTAATAATGATAAGGCTGTATAAAAAGGTGACTATATATCCAAAACTATTTTTACAAGAAATATTTTATGAATTAAAATGAGAAACTAAGAAAATAAAAATAGACGTTGTAATACTTTAGAGCTTTAAAAAACGTTGCAAGATTTATCAGATGAAAGTAGGAAAGCATGATTAAAAATAAATAAAAACAAAAGACTAAATAATGTTCAATGGAGTTTAATGATCAATGGATTCTTTGAAAAAAATAATAAAGGTTAAATAGTCATGAATTAAAATAAATTAATCACTATAAAAACCATGATCAAATAATTGTTAAAGGTGGAAACATAATGGATGAACTAATCATGAAATTAAAATTGGATGAAGTTCTTTTGATAGAAATAATTTAATATTAAAAGAAAATATGTTTATGTTTTTGAATAGGAAGATTTTTACCATATGTATTTTATCATTTATTTCTGAATCTAAGATTTGGATATTTAATGAAAAACTAATGCACAAAATTCATACCAATCAGCAAATTATCAAGGCAATGACAAGAAGGAATTGTAATTGTAATATTTTTAAATGAGTGAACAATCACATATTGTTGACAAAACAGAAAAAAGTAAAAGATTGGAATGGAAATAGATTGGACATACTATTAGAAAATAATAGATAAAGAGCTGAAGTCTTAAAACAGGATCTCAAGGGAGAGTAAAAGATCTAGAAAAAGACCACATGTAAGATTATTGGATAAAATAAGGAAATCTGCTGTGTGAAGTGAAAAAAAGGCTATATAGTAAAGATCTAGAAACAGATCACATGTAAGATGATTGGATGAAATCAGGAAGTCTATTGATATGAAGTGGAGAAAAAAACTATGTAATAAAACAGCCACAAAAAGACCACATGTATGATGATTGGATAAAATAAGAAAATCTGTCAATGTGAGAAAAAAAACTATGAAATGAAGTACCTGGAATAAACATAGACAAATCCTTATCTTATAGACAATCAATTAAAAGAGATGATGATGATCATAATTTTGAATACAATACAGTGATAATGCATTCATAATGTATCTTTGCTATAGTGGATAATAATGATATTCTATGATAATTATGATCATCTTGTCTATTCTTTTTTATTTTAAAATTAGAATAATACAAGCCTTCTTAAGATCTGATAAAACAATTTCATAAGCCCATACATTTCTAAAAAAAATCATAATTTTTGAATATATTATAATCATAATTTAAAGTTCTTTAGATATTTCATCAGGAAACACAGCCTTTTTATTTTTAAGATTATAAAGAATTGATGTGGTTTCATTCAGCTGAATATCTTTGACCAAATCTAAATCAATTACAAAATAGACATACCATTAAACCCCATCATCTCAACTCCTGCATCATAATAGAATTGTTATATCACTTTTCAGCTCTATAAATTGATTTCAGTGTAACAAAACACAATAGACTGACCATGATAAAAATATACACATCTTTTTTGAATTTTTAATCCACCAATCAATTTTAAGCCCTTTTATTGGTCATTGATCATTTGCTTTTAGATTTATATAGTTATTACTAAGTTTCACATTTAATTTATTATTACACCATACAAAATATGCCATATTTTTTCTTTGACTCAAATCACTAATTGTAAGTTTATTATCAGAAAATCGGTTGATTTCTCTTTTTAGTTAAGTTCAGGAATAGATTTACTTGTATCCGTGATACATTTATTAAGGAAATTTTATAATTCAATACTGTGACAATTCTGAAGATTCAAATTTACGATTTTAGGGTTCATTAGCTACTGAAACTTAATGCATATAATAGATATTTTAATGAATGAGCATCATTTTTTTGTGAATATGCTCTGATAATATGCTTAGAATAAGACATATTTACATGCAACTATTATTTAATATTGGTGCACCATAATCTATGATTCATTCAACTAACTTTACTTATAAGTGCTCAAATCATGTGAATTTTTCTTGTATTCTGATTTCTCTCTGTAATATAAATTTATCAAATGCCATTTTTTGAGCATGGGTATACATATATTATCTTATAATGATTTTTCTGTTGTAACAAAGTGTTTATGATGGTAAATCTCTGAGTTATACAAAAATTCAATACCAACAGACAAGTTAAATTTACAGCATTCATACCATTATTCTCAAAACTTTTGATGAAAGTCTATTAGTTGTACCAAAGTATCAATTAAAGATACCACACCAAAAAGATATTTTATTTGAATTGCAGTAATAACACTATCTTGCAAGGATGAATACCTTTCTATTTCTGTGTTCTCTGTTTTATATCAAAGCAGACATATTAATAAAATGAGAACTGATATGATTGTCCAAACCTAGTTTTAGCACAATTAATCTTTTATGGATACAACAAAGAATTCCAAAAAATAGAAGATATTAAATTATACTTTGTTGCAAATCCACTTTTTCTTTCATTGATTGATCTGCTTTCCCAAAAAATGTTTAGCTATCTACATGTTCTATTAAAATTCTTTTCTTATGGAAGTTGTTTCATTAAGAGCATCTATATCAATCTCTAAACTTTATAATTCCTTAGTTATCAGTGTTAATCTTCATTCTAGTCTGAAGCATTTGTATCAAGTAAAGGTCGTACAATTCATGTGCTCCTGTATTTAAATTTTTATTTATAATCTTTAGTGGTACCATTGCCTCCTGCTTTTCTATTACTAATGAAAATATCACTACTTTTATTGCCTTAATGAGAAATTTGTCTAGCATAATAACTTAGCCAGATTATGTAAGATGAGCCACTTGTGAACCACATTTTTTATGTTCTTTCCACTTCTGTGGTAAACAGATGGATTTCTAAATAAGGTTGTCTAAATATACAATCTCTATCAGCTGAAACTTCTGTCTCAAATCTCATTCCAAACTAACTTATTTATGATTATAATACCTTGAACAAATATTACAGCTTAATATTACCAGTCTTCTAAACCTGTTCTATTCATAGCTTTCTTAATTTTCAAAGGGTTTGCCTAAAAAATGAATAAAAAAAGGAATTGAAATCAGAAATGTTGTCCTTATAATTAAAGTAAGGAAATATGGCTGCAGAAATATGCAATCTCATTGTAATAGCCAATATTGAGAAGTAACTATTGTCAACCCTATACTCGCATAATGACTGAAGAAGAAAAAAGACAGAAAAGAGTTTAGATTTTGATGAACTAACATCCTATTCTATAAGGAAGGAAGTACTCTTGGTCTGACCGTTTATTTGTTATTCACTGTTAACATTCATATCTGAAGTTCATTCTATTATCAGTCACAAGTTGAGCCCTTTGATAATCTGATTACAAACATAACAAATATTACATATAAGAAAATAATTAATTAGTTAATCTAACAATAACATCAAGATAGTGTATATTGATAATGAGAAAATTAACTGAAAATTGTATATATTGAGGAAAAACTTGATATAATTATGAACTTTAAAAAAATCATAATGAATGCGAAAATATTAAAAATATATATATTATCAGTATATTAATGCCAGATATTTGGTTTGAATTTAAATTTAACGATTAATTTTTGTTACAATTACCCAATTCTATTTTTTTTTTTTATTTAAAAAAAGGGTTAAATGCTGGATAACATTTTAAATGTTTATAAATAAATTTGTACATGCATGAAAAAGATTAAAAAATGAAAATAAAGGGGAGAGGCGTTGTTACTTTAAATGAATATTAACATCTTAGTACAGAGTTAATTAATATTTGATTAATGATAAACCATCTTTCTTATTATTATAATAAGTAAATATTGAAATATAAGGAATAGTGCATCAGTAATAAAAATTAGTTAACAGTATTAAATAACAATAAAGTATATACCTATAGTAATATATTACACAGCCACATTTTTTATACCAGACTAAAATAGAATATATCCAATTAAAGTAATAAATTGAAAATGCTTATAATCTATGTTACATAAAGATCCATGATTTTATATAAATATTATTTATTTATAATGTATTCAATAAACTGCCTTTTTAATCTTAGTTTATTTTGCAGGTTCATATTTATGGGTGTACACCTTGGACATGTCTGCAAAATTATCATTATATAACATAAGCATATTATCATTATATAACATAAGCACAAAGATATGTGAGTAATAAATAACTAGAATTTATTAATTACATATGTTAAAATTTAATGATGATATTATATACGTGAAATTTAAATTCTGTCATCGACTGTTTGTTTGATCTCTGGATTAATATGAGATTTGTAATATGAGGGTCTGTGAAACATATGACAAATGAAAGGAAGAAATTTTGAGGCAATCTTCAGTATATTCAGTAGTATACATGTAGAAAATATTCAATTTTCTAAGATATTTTTTTACAATAAAATAAAAACTGAGCTGTAAGTTTAAATCATCCAACCATGATTATAATTTATCACAACACAAATATCTCTGTATATCACTTTGAATAGTTTATACAATTACGATATACAATGGGAAGAATTATTTCTTCTCGTGTTAGCTGCAGGATAGCCTAGTTATTAAGTAGAAATTTAGCTAGATTAAGTGATCATGTGACAAATTTAAAACATTTTAATAATACAATAAATTTTCACTTTTTTTCTTTTCATATGTCATAGCATCTGCCAGGATGCGAACCCACACCCGTCTGCAACCAACTACTTGCTTGCATGGCAGCTGCGATACCTCTCGGCTAACAACGCAAGACTCAGGGTAGATCCGTATCTGTATTATATCTTTCAGTAAATTATTTTTTTATGTGATTAATAAAATGAATATTAAATTCATATCACTAAATGGTGTGAAACAAAAATTTGGTTAAACAGAGACTTGATGGCAACTATATTTTCATCACTAGTTAGATTAAAAAGAAAGTATGCATTTTATACATTAAATAAGGGCTACATCCATTACAATGGACTCCCAATGATGGGGCTTCAAAGGAAGGAGCGTGGCAGAGTAGGAAGGATGAAACAGTCATAAACTAATAAATAAAATAAAGAAATAATACATAAAATCTGAAATAAAGAAAGGAATAAGTGAGAAAAGTATGTAAAGGGTGTAAGTTTCAGATAAATAAACAAGGCAGAAGCAGCAGGCAATATCATATTTCAGGAACTGGGAAGTAAATCTAGCATGTTCATAATGAATAGATAAGGAAATTATAAGTAGAAATAATAGAATGAATAGGAAATTGGTGAAAATAAAGACATTTGGAGATGAAAAGAAGGAGGCATCAATAGAATATTTTAATAGCTTACAAAGATATTTTGATAGCTATAGAATACTGGAGAAATATAAAATAGTGATAGCATACAAGCACCTCAAAGGATATGCTATGACATGGTGGAATTCACTTTTATCTCTCTTAAAATATAAAATAAAACTTGGGAAAATCTTTTGTTCTGAAGAACAATATGAGAATATTAGATTACAGCTAACAAAACAAAAGCTTCAGAAGGACAGTGGAGAGGGTTACATGCAATTTTTCAGATGACTACCCATACTATCTATACTGAAGGCATTAAAAAAACTTTCTGAAAAACAAATTGTAAGGATGGTATGCAGAAACCTACTTTATTTTGGGGGAGTGGCAGATCCGTGAAAGAAAGAGACAAAATATTGGATCAGTGGATGCAAGTGAACAAATGTGAAGGATCAAAGATCAAAAATTTATAACAATAAACAAGGCAGGGATTCTGAAAATAAAGGATAGGGGGGAATAAAAGGAAATCAGACAAGGTGAATAAAGCAAAACTAGGCCACCAACAGAACAAAAAGCAAGTGGGAAGACTGGTTCCATGTTATGCTTAACAGACATGTCCCAAAATCCTCATAGCAGTGGATCTGATTGTAGACTTAGATAGTCAAATCTCAAAGATAGCAAAACATATCTTGATGATATCAGAACAATTATATCACAGAATAGTGAAAGAGCAACCTGATATAGTCACTCTCCCATTAAAGTCAGTCCAAGTGACAATGGAAAATAATTGGAAAGCTAAGATACAGCCCAAACAAATATGGATCAATATTAATGAAAAAATCTTGCACCTGTTCTTAATTATAAAGGATTTAATATATGATGCCTTACTAGGGTCAGTTTTTTACATAGATATAGGTGCACCTTAGATTATGGAAATGTCAGACCACATGCAAAGGGTAAATGATTAAGTTTTTAACACATGATCTATACAGCTCAACAGGGGTATTATACATTACTGAAAAGCCAATGAACTGCATTTATCATCAAAAAGGTGCACAATGCAAAGATGGCCAGGGGAAATTGGGAATATATATTGAGGATTGAGCATTCACAAGTGTCAAAGAATGGTTTATGGAACATGTTATGTTATCATTTCCTAACTTTATGAAACTGTTTATAGGGCAAATGAATAGTAATGGTATGAGTTTGAGGTGACCTTATCCCAGGTTCAAGAGAATGATCAAATAGGTGTATTGAATTTTTGTAAATTGGTTACTTAAGGGCCTGAATTCAAATATACCACAACAGAAAAGGAATATTTGGCAATTGTTTGGGCATTCCAAAAGTTCTACCTACTCTTACTAGGATCAAAAGTTATTGTGATCACAAACCATAAAAATTAGGAGTTTATAAACCATAGCTATCTAACCAATAGTCAGTTGGTACACTGGAGTTTGTACCTTCAAGAATACAATTATACTACGAAGTACTGCAAAGAATCAGCAAATATTGTGGTTGACATTGTCAGGCAAAAACCTGCATATCCCCAATCTCAACACTTAAATAGGAAAAAACTATATATATATATATATATATATAACAAACTAACCGAAGGAAATACATATAATAAAAAAAAAGACTTATAAATACAATAAATAATATTATATTTCAACCAGAGGACTGGTTTTTATCAGAAAGACCTATTGTAGCTAGTATTGGTAGTCCTACAGAAAATATTTCACATATGTTGATAATATTATTAAATTTATTCCACCATCATTTAATTCTTATTTAAAATACTACTATTTTCTTTAGTGTTAGAAAATATTAAATCTGAATTCCATTATTATTTTTTTTATTTGATATTTTCATTATACACAAATATACCTCATATATGTTGAGGCTATTAAATGTCTTTACAAAATAGAGAGTATGATCATAATCTTATTACTATATGTTGAATTAATATATTTTTTTAAGAAATATTTTTTATTTTGATTCTAGATACTATTTACAAAACAAGTATCAATGGGTACAAAGATGGCACAAGTTATCGAATATTTTTATCAAAACTGAGCCTCTATACTTATAATGCTAGCTGAAACCTCACAAATTGGCTTAGATATATAGATAATTTCATATAACATAGTAATTAATTATAATTTTAATTATTTAAATAATTTTAATAAATATTAATTCACAATAATTTTTCAAAATCAATTCATTTTCTATTAATTATTTACACTAATAGAGTTCTTACTACTACTGTATATAGGAAACCAATGATAATAATCTATCTACATTTTTATGTAACCACCTAAACATTTAAAGGCTAATATCCTTATGCAATTTTTAAATGAAGAGGATTTTAATGATGAGAAATTTCTTCAACAAAATAATAGTATTTATATAATAGATCTCAATATGAGGTATCCTAAGACATTGTTATAATGCAGTAAGGAGATCTTCTTTAATTGATAAAAGAACTTCTTTTATCTAAAAGATAAAAAACAATTAGTTTAGTTTATAATCTTGCAAAATATAAAAACTACTAGGTGAATGTTATAACTTTTTAGCACCAACCAAAATTCACCTAGTAGTTTTTATATTTCAAAATCATAAACTTTTCAGCAACTATTACTAGTATTGTTCCTCAGAAAATATTTCAAATTGATAATATTATTAAATTTATTCCACCATCATTTAATTCTTATTTAAAGATACTACTATTTTGGTTAGAAAATATTAAACTGAATTACCGTTGATTTTTTTTTACTTTGGATTTATCATTATACACAAATATACCTCATATGTGTGAGGTATTAAATGTGCTTTACAAGATAGAGAGTATGACATGTCTTATTACTACTATGGTTGAATTAATATATTGGGTTTTAAGAAATAATTTTTTTACTTTTATCTAGATACTATTTACAGAAACAATACTCAATGGGTACAAAGATGGCACAAGTTATGCAATATTTTTATGCAAATGGAGCCTCTATACTTGATAATGCTAAGCTGAAATACACTTAGCTTAGATATATGATAAATTTGAAGAAATGATTTAATTTTTAGTATTTAAATATTTATAAACATATTAATTTCACATGTTTTCAAAACAAGTTTTTGTTTAAGTTATTTACACTAATAGAGTCTACTACTACGTATAGGAAACCAATGAAGATATTTTTATGTAACACCTAAACATTTAAAGGCTAATATTCCTTATAGTCATTTTTAAGGATGAAGAGGATTTGTAATGATGAGAAATTTCTTCAACAAAATAATAGTATTTTATATAATAGATTGCTCAATATGAGGTATCCTAAGAATTGTTGGATAATCATAAGGAGATCTTCTTTAATTGATAGAAAGAAACTTCTTTTATCTGAAAAGAGTAAAAAACAATTAGATGTTCCACCATTGGTTCTTACTTTTAATAGAGATTTACCTAATATTAACCGGATATTGGCAAAACATTTTAACATATTACAGTCCACAGATTATTTAAAATCTATTTTTTCTGATCCACCTAAGGCTGTATATCGAAAACATAGATCACTTAGAGGTATACTTGTCAAAACAAATTTTATTAGTAGTTCTGTACAGGAAAAAGGATGTTCTTTATGTAAAGATAAAAGATGTTTTACATGTAAACATATTGTTGTGACAAAAGTGGTCTTTAGTACTAAGAATTGTAATTTCAAATGGTATATTCCTAATTATGTTACATGTAAAAGTGTTAATTTGATATATTTGATAGAGTGTAGTAGATGTTTAAACCAGTATATAGGTGAGTCAGCAAATAGTTTACATGTCATAATGACTAATCATAGATTTGACATTTTGCATAAGAATAAAGATAGACCGGTTTCAAAACATTTTAACTTACCGAATCATTCAATTGATGATTTAAAAGTAGTGATTCTTCAGAAAGGTTTTTCTTCTACAAGGGAGAGGAAACAAAAGGAGAGTTTCTTTATTTTTAAATTCAAGACCTTAGAACCACATGGATTGAATTTGAACACTGGAACTATTACATCTCTGGGTTACCTGGTCTCCTAAATGATTTCTATATGTGTGTTTTTTATGTGAAAATTTTCTTATAGAGGTTTTTTATGTAAAGATTGGTTACATGGATGTTTAATATCTGTGTTTAATTGGTTTATAGATAAATAATTAGTTATAAATTATTGTACTTTGCACTAACTATAATTTTTGATTAAAATGTATAAATATTTTAGTTTTTAATGAATATTAATGTGAGCACAGCTATTTTTTGTATGTGAGCATAGTTTAATTTTTCTATGTATGCACATATGTATATTTTAATTTAATTTTTGATTTTTTATTTTTATATTTATTTTAATTTAAATAGAATTTAAGCTTGATTAGGAGGGAATGTAGTTTTTTTGTTGTTGTTGTTTGTTTGAATTTTGTCATTGATTGGGTAGATATTCTGTGTTAGATTTTGTGACCAATCAGGGGGGTTTTGTTAAATTTTTAATCTTTTACCAAATCTGTAATTTTTGATTATCGCCATTTTACTGTGTATTTTTTTTCTTTCTGATAAAAACCAGTCCTCTGGTTGAAATATAATATTATTTATTGGATTTATAAGTCTTTTTTTTGTTGTTTATATATATATATATATATATATATATATATCAGGCATAGATCTGAGAATAAATGAAGAGGTTGAAAGAGATCTTGAATGATTGGTTCACTACCAATGTGAGGATGTACAATTGAAAGTGTTAATTGAATGACTGGAAGGGAAAGGAACAACTGTAGGATGAGTAGGAAATACAATTGGAAATTGGGTATTAAAAACTAAATCAATCTGTATTGCAATATAAGATTTGGGATAATCAAGAGGAATGGAAGCCTGTCATACCTCACCAAATGAGATATTCACCAATTATATGGCACTATGGTACCCCACAAACCAAACATTGGCTTTGGAAGTGTTCTATTGTCTGGGACTGCATAGCAAGGATTGCAGTAATAAACCAGTGTAAAATTTGTAAAAAAAGCCAAAACCAGTGAACAAGAGTTACAAAATGCCAATGATCTTCATGATCCCAAAGAGACCTCAAGAGATGATGGCTATGGATTATTATGCTCCATTAAGAGCATTAAATAAAATGAAATTTCTCATAGTGGTATATGACTTTTTTTCCAAATTTGTGGTCACATACTCAGTCATGCAAGCAAATGCCAAAAACACAATATGCATATTAGAAAATGCACATTTTTCAGCTGTAGGGAAACCTCATGTTCTTCTCTCTGATCACAGCATGCCTTTTGTGTCTGAAAAATGGTGAAAATGGATCCAGATACTAAATAGAAAACATATTAACATTCATATGCAACCTATAATATAACCCTTCTGAATGGATAATGCATGAGGTGGTATGATTATTTAGGAAATACATTCTGACAAATCACAGGGGTTGGGTCAAGCAAGTCTTGCATATAGTCAACTATATTAACTGGTATAACAATGACTCAACAGGGTTTCATCCATGTGTTCGCATTTTGGTAAGCCTTCTACTAAGTTGATAAAGACTACCTTACCAGGATTGGATGAGCCACCCATAGATTCTGAAATTAATATGACTTGAGCATATCAAACTTTTCTCAAAAAAGCCAAAAGAAAAATAAAAGACCAGTAGGGATGTAGCATGGATTTAAGATAGGGAAAAGAGTAATGGTAAAAACACTGCATGTGAGCAAAAATTTATATACTAAAAGTTTTGTAATCTATATGAAGGTCCATCACTATTGGGTGATGCCAAAAAAACAAGGCATTTTGGGTAGATAGTGGGCAGGAGATCAGAGGGTCCTATAATTCCAGATTCCTCAAACTTGTGCTATCATGCAAGTGTTAAAATTAAAGTACCATTTAACAGCCATTAAAATGAGGCAATCCCATTTTGAAGGCTTCCAAACAAACAGGAGTCAGATTCAAACCCTGTTATAAGAACCAACTACTTATAAAGAAACTTTTACTTAAATCCCACACATATGTATACATGTGGTCAGCATATAACCAACATGTATAAATGGAAATACAGATATATTTTTTTTTTAAATTATAAATATTATGAAAAGACATTAAAAATAACAATAACCATAATAATAATTTGTGTTAATATGTAAAATCTATTTGGAAATCTACTGAATGAAAATTTTTTTTAATATCACTATAATAAATCTGGGATTTGGAGATAAAGATGATTTCTGTATTGTGTTTGTTTTTTCATCTTTCCACTGTTATATTTCCATATTCTTGGAAAATCTACATTTACCACAAAGTTTATTTTTTTCTGCTTTTGTTCAAATTTTGTAATCAGACAAAAAAAAGCAGATGTAAATGTACAAAAATAGTTTTTGGTCAAAGCAGATAAACTTTAGAAATAATTTTATTTTAAACCAATCTGATAAATAGTAAGAATGTCAATTAAATTATCAGATTGAAAATCGATTGTGTGCCAAAATATTTGTATTTTTTTATGTAATTGATTTAAAGAAATGGAAAAAAGAAAGATTCAAGAAGAAAATTCATGGCATCCAGGGAGATGGCGGATAGAATAAAAATGTGATTATTAAGCTGCAAAAAAAATAAATGAGTAAAATCAGAGACTGAAAAAAATAAATGATATGAGTAGAGTAGGGTATAGCCAGAGTGTCTTGAACTTCTACCTAGTATCCCATAAATGTAAATCATTGAAAACCCTGCCACCTATCTATCACCATTAACTATTGCTTTAAAAACTTCTGCTGACAACTATAGGAAATATTAAACATGACCCTCAATTCAAGATTGGACACTCAAAAAAGAAACAAAGAATGGTCTGTTTGAAATAATGCATATGGTCAATCTTTGAAATGTAAACTTACTGACATGTAGTAATCTTATATGTTCCTGGAAAGATATTATTTTGTTATATATATATATATATATATATATATATATATAAGAATATATTTATATATATATATATATATATATATATATATATATATCAAATAATTCTTAAATGTAATAATAAAAGAAGTTAATTATTATATTTACATTATTCAAGTGTATTGTACCACTATTAAATGTTAAGGAATCAGTAAATAAAAGATTTTTGATGTATATCTTTTCATAATATATATGTAATTATTTTTATAGTTGTAATCATTTACTTGCTTGCATTATGCATATGTGTGTGGATTTCAGCCAAATTTATACCACCAATAATAAATATAGAGGGTTTATAAAGTAAATAATTCTTTTAGTTTAATGAAATAACAAATTCTAACACATTTAGAATTAGATCTTATTAGCTTAGTTTACAGTAATGTACAGGTAAATACTTTATAGGTATTATAGAAATTACTGAAATAAAATTGTCATACATTCTTATTTAAGAAGATCCCTACCACTCCCTGGGCTACTTAGTTAGAATGGGTTAGGTAAATATATAAAATATCATATGAGGAACCAGTGTAATTCTTACAATATCCAGTAGATTGGCACTTGAGATCAATAATTCGATGCTCATAAATACACTGGAACAATTAAATATATCTATCTTAAGGGAGTTATTTTATCAGGCAAAATATAGTGAGTAGTTAATCACAGTTATATGACATGTTTGTCATAGACTTATTGTTTTCTGATAATATTAGTTAATACATTTCAGGGTAAATCCATTATCTGTATTATATTTCACATTAAATTATTTTTTTGTGTAAATAATAAAATGAATATTAAATTCATATACTAAATGGTGTTAACCAAGAATTTGTTTACACACAGAGTTGATAGCAACTATATGCCCATCACTAGTTAAAGAGAAAACATACATTTTATATGTTAAATATGGGTTAAACCCATTACAATATATATTGAAAAAAAAAGTAAGAAGAACTTAATGTTTTTATCTTTGAACAAATTGTGTGTTACAGAAATTTATGTGATTTTTAAAAAAAACATTCTCTTTTATCAAAAGCAATCAATTGTTTAAGAGTAATATAATAAGATCGGCAGTAATTATGTGATTGGATATAATATTGACAAAAAACTTGATTTTTTTAAAAATGATATATGAGTAGCAGAATTCAGTAGAGTCTGCATCATTCAACAGATCTGCTTGGAAATTTTAGGCAAAATACTTTTTGCTGAGAGCTTACAAAAATTATGTTGTGAACTGAATAAAATCTGATTATTTCTGATCCACCCATGTAAATAATCTCATTAAAAGAACTGTAATATATTTCTGAAGGAAACTTTCAATAAGATTTATGTATTGATTCATTAAAAGTCATGACTGTCTCAACTTGTGTTAACCTGAAATGAAAATATGTTAAATTAAATTTTGAGTTACAAAAAAGACAAAGCTTAATAAATGAAAGTAATATATATTTTGCAATTTATTTTTTACTAGTAAAATGATGTAAGAAGTTGTAAATTTCACAAAATAGAAAAGATGGAATATTTCTTTTCCTCATCCTTCTGAGTTTCCCTTCCATAAATTAATGTACTATTAGTGTAGTCTTTAATTATATTGAGTAGGAACTAGAATGCATTCATAAAACTGAATAGAAAATAGGATTCATTTACAAATTGGCAAATATATTTATTCCTAGTTCATTTTATTGTAATATATAATTAATCTTGTAACATGATAATATTAACACTAAATTTATTAAAATAAAATTGTTATTGTTAGCAAGAAATATTTTTTCTTCCCTTTGTGTTACATATATTTGGCATCCAAACCTCTTTCCTTGGCCCACTCTACTCACACACACACACTTTTGGTGGAAGTTATGAAACAATATTTATTTTTAACATTTCTTTCCATATTATATATATATATATATATAAGGAGAGATTGAGTTTTTGAAATTTCAACAGTATTGAATTCATGTTGGATAAAATTAGAAAAAAATGGTATCAAACACATGTGAGGGGATACCCAAAAATAATCAGTATTTTGTAATAAAAATTGTTTATTTTTAAGTGTTATAAATGAAATCTCTTTCAAATAACTACCCATTATGTTTTTCATTTTTCAAAGTAGTCCATAAACACTTGCAATGTAATATCTTTTAATACATGTGGCATTTTTTTTCACTACTTCAATGTGTACAAAAAATTGAGACTTTTTTCATTTGAGATATTAGAAGGAATTCTCATGGAATCAAATCAAGTGAATATGTCTGATATATATGCTGGGTCATAACAAATTTAACTAAAACATGTTTCACACTCAAAGCTTTGAGAGAAGAGATGTTGTCAGGATGAAGCTTGGACTCAATTCTTTGCTGCAAAATGGGAAATTCACATATCACCACATCACATAAATGTTTTAGAACTTGCAAATAGAATGTCTGACCATTATGTGAATTAAATCTGAAAGAAAAATGTCATTTTCATAAAAAAATTCAGCATTGTTTTGACTTTGGACTTCACTCACAATATTTTTAGGGACATGGTGAATTTAATATTTTAATGAAATTTCTCATAAACTTGTGTTTTCTGAGATCAGCTTGCTTGAAATCTATTTCAAACATTACAACTGTTTTTTCTGTCATTTTCTGTTATGAAAATAGAATTTCATATTGTTTGAACTTTTCAGTCATTATAAAAATCATCAAATACATGAAGCACACTTTACAAAACAAGGTATCACAAAGTACTATAAGTTCACTTGGTGATATTATTTGGCATATTGATGCAATAGGTGCTGAAAAATGTATGTAACAGCAGAAGCATTTATTATAAAAGGTGTGCAAACCAGAGAATGATTCCAGTTACTTTTGGGTACCTCCTCATATATGTAAAATTTAAAATTCTTCTAATGAAACACATTCCATAAAATTGTCACTTATGATTTGACACAAAACTTCCTATTGTAGATGTGTATTTCTAAGTTCTATTTCTGAAAGCAGATTATTTATTGCCAAAGAAGAGAAAAATTGAAAGAATTCAATAACAAATAATCTATTATCAATGCTTTCAAATTTTTTCCCAACAAATGACTTGTAATCAACATTTAATTTAAATAATTTTTTTAAAAACTCTATAATTAAATTTATATATATACATTTTTTAAACTATAAAATTATTTACAAAATTAAGTTCTACTTATTCAACACTAAATAAGTCTTCCTTCAACATATATTTAATTGGCAGAGAAAGTTTATTATTAATAAATAATTATTCATATTTTTTCAAAGTACTACACTTTTTTTTACTACAGATGCTCTGTTTCTGCTAGATTTTTAAGACTAGTTTGTTCTTTTTTGTAGAGTGACCTTTCCACCCAATATTAAGATTACTCATTAACAAATTTACATATGAGATATTTAGCAAATACATTATATACTTTTATTGTAATTTCATTATGATTTTATATATGGACTAGAGAGTAGATATCATCATCATCATCAACCATTATCAATCCACTGTAGGATGAAGGTCTCTCCAAGTTTAATCCATCCACTCTGATCTTTAGCTTCTCTTCTCCACAACACCCCTGCACATTTTCTTATTTCATCCATCCATCTCACATGTGGTCTCTTTCTGGGTCTTTTACAATCTCTTGGAATCCAGTTTAAAATTTCAATTGTCCATCTATTATCATCTCTTCTAGCAATATGTCCAGCCCAACTCCATTTCAATCTTTTAATTTTTTCAATAAGGTCAGTAACACCTGTTTGTTGTCTTACCCATACATTGCGTTTTCGATCTCTTCTTGTTACTCCCAACATACATCTCTCCATACTCCTTTGAGTGGTCTGAAGTCTCTGTATTGCTCTTCTATTAAGTGTCCAAGTCTCAGATCCATAAGTAAGAACTGGTAAAACACATTTGTTAAAAACCATCCTTTTCAAACACATAGGCATATTTCCTTTTAGTATCAAGTTATTTCTACCAAAAGCACTCCAACCAAGTTTAATTCTATGATTAATTTCCTCCATTATGTTTCCATCTGTATTAATAATCTGACCAAGGTATTTGTAACTGTTAACTTCTTCTAATTCTTCATAATCAATCTTTATTTTCATATTTTGAGCAAATCGATTAAACATTACTTTAGTCTTTTTAACATTTATCTTTAGTCCTACTTTTCTACTTTCATCTGCTAACTCCTGCAACATTTCCTGCAGCTCTGAAGCATTATTTGCAAAAACAACTACATCATCTGCGAAATCTAAATGACTTAAATACTCTCCATTTACTTTCACTCCTTTAGTTTCCCATTTTAATCCACAAAATACTTCTTGCAGCACTGCTGTAAAGAGTTTTGGAGATATGGAGTCACCTTGTCTTACACCTTTCTCAATGTTGATTTTTCCAGTATCATTATGTAATCTAATTGTTGCTGTTGCATTTTTATAAATATTCTTTAAAATATGACAATATCCTGGATCTATACCTTGATGATCCAATGCTTTAATCACTGAAGAAATGTGTATAGAATCGAATGCCTTTTCATAATCTACAAATCCAAAACATAATGACAACTCATATTCGTTTGTCCTTTCTATGACTTCTCTCAATACCTGGATATGATCTATTGTACTAAAACCACTTTTAAATCCAGCTTGTTCTCTTGGTTGGTGGAAATCCAAAGTTCTCTGTAGACGAGTTGTAATTATCTTGGTAAAAATTTTATATAAAACTGATAAAAGGCTGATAGGTCTGTAATTTCTAATATCTTCTTTATCACCTTTTTTAAATATTAATATTATTACTGCATTCTTCCAATCTTCTGGTACATCTTTATCATTTAGACATTTGGTATACAACTTTGCTAAAATTGTTTCTATTTCTTCACCTGCTTCTTTTAATATATCAATTATAATTCCATCATTTCCTGGAGCCTTTCCTTTCTTCATACCCTTAATTGCATGTCTCACTTCTTCATTTAAAATTCTGGGCAATTCGGAAGATGTAATAGATATAGGAGGTACTTGTTCTTTATTACTATATAATTCTTGATAAAAATCTTCTACCAATTTCATGATGTCATCTCTCTTTTTAGTAATAATTCCATCTTTTTTTCTTATTGCAGATATAAATTTCCTACCAATACCAAAATGTTGTTTAACATTTTTGAGACTTATTTTCTTCTACAGCTTTCCTTGCTATTTCACAGTTATACTTTCTTATATCATTTTCAACTCTTTTCCGTACCATTTTACAAAATTCGAGATATTCAATTCTTTTTAATACATCATTTTTGTATATCTTCATATTCCTTCTTTTCTTCATAAATTCTCTAGTCTCAGTAGAAATTTTATTAGTCAATTGCTGCTTTTTTCTACCAGCTATGTTTGTTGCAGTTTTTAAAAGTGTATCAGTTATTTTCATATTAATTTCATTCAAATCTGTATCATGTTCAAAATCTCCTAACACTTGAAACCTATTTATAAGTTCTAATTTAAATTCATTAGAATGTTTCTGAAGATTAGGAATATCAACTGTAAATATTGTTTTTCTTAATAATTTTTGTCTTTCTAGTTTTACATTAACACGTAACTTACACCTTACTAATCGATGATCACTTCCTGTGTTAAATTTATTAAGAACATTACAATCTTGAAATATGTATTTTCTGTTAGTCAAAATATAATCCAATTCTGCTGTACCTTCATTTGGATGCTTCCATGTCCATTTCCTTTTAACATTTTTCTCAAAAAATGAATTCATAATATAAAGTTTTTCTTTTTCTGCAAACTCCACAAGTCTATGTCCTCTCTCATTTCTATTACCATAACCAAAATTACCTACAGCAATTTCATCTTTCATTTGTCTACCAATTCTAGCATTAAAGTCTCCCATAACAATTTTAAAATGTTGTTTACTCTGATCAAAAGCCTTTTGTACATCCATATAAAAATCTTCTACTACTTCATCACTATGAGAACTTGTTGGGGCATAAACCTGAATTATCTGCATTTGGTATCTGCTATTAAGTTGTATAACTAATCTTGCCACTCTGTCCGATACACCATCAATCTCCACAATATTGTTCTTCCACTTTTTATTTATAATGAATCCTACTCCACTTGTATTTCCAATATGTGTGCCTTTATAATAGAGTATATGTCCACTTTTTAAATCAATTGTTTCTTCTCCTTTTCTTCTAACTTCACAAAGTCCAATAATGTCCCATTTAATATAAGACAGTTCTTCTTCTAATTCTTGAAATCTTCCTTCACTTGAAAGTGATCTACAGTTGTAAGTACCTAAATAAAAAGTCGTCATCAAATGGCAGCCTGGGTCCGCAATCAGGGGATTCTTAGCACCCTCCGCCTTCGGCCACCAACCGCTGCCTTGGTTGGTGACTTTACAGCCTCCTGGGAATAAGGGCCATGCTTTATTTTTGTCTGTCATAATTGTATATATGTATTGGAAAAATATTTATCATTTTACAAACATTCATTCTGCCTTATCAGGCACTGAGAAGAAAGACCATGGTGTATACTTATAGATAACGCTGATTTTAAAAGTATGTGTTTAATGTGGTTCTTCTTCTATACTCAGCTAACAATTACAAACAATAATACGGAGAAAATGTTATATTTTTAGAAAGATTCAATCAAACGCACATTCATAAAGATTAATTTCTCACTTCGAAAGTACTGAGCATGGTAAATAGATTGTATTTTATTTACGTACAAAAAAAGCCAACTTTAACTGACCAACTGAGATGGATTACAGATAGATGAATCTAGAAATATAACCATTATTATCATTAAAGGAATAAACTGCAATTCACCTTTATGTAAAATGGTATTGTTTGATCATCATCATTTTAAGATTGCTATGTGCCAAATATAGGAGAGGGCATCTTCATCATCATTATTCGACTGTTGAAGTTTATACGTTTGTATTTCTTAACATTGTTATCTAAAGAATAAACTAGAAAAGAAAACGACTGCTGATTAGTAGTAAATATTGCCTTCTTTCTTAAAACTATTAAAAAGGAGTCGAAGAAGATTTATTTTATAGTAGCCTATTAAAACTATTTTAGTTTTTTCTTATATATGTTTTCTCAAAAGTATTGCTTATATAATAATTTAGTAAATATTGTAAATCAACTTATTTGCATTTAAAGTGGATTTTATTTAATTAAAACAAAATAAACTCTGATGGGAAATTCATTCCAAGTATAAATAATTTCTATTCCCGAAGTTCATTAATCGATTATTCTTATACTTGTTTTCTTATCAAAACTTTTAATATATTGGAATTTTTACTAGTGAATTAATTATAGATCATTTTTTCACGATTTATACAATATATCATAATAATTCGACCTGAATATATATATATATTCTAATAACGATGAAAATAGATGGTGTTCATCTTTTAAAAAAATATTTAAGTCCTAATTTTTTTTTAAAAAACCAGTTTCAATTTATGCATACATTCATATATTAATCTAAATGTTTGGATATCATTCTACATGTTTATCTAATAATCTCTTTCAGTGCATCTATGCACCAATATATCTATAAATTGATTTGAATCATCATCATTTTTAATTTTGGCAATCTAATGCAGGATCAAATTCTTTCCAAGTTTAATCCAGTTTTCAAATCCGCAGCTTTTTTTTTTCATCTATCTGCCATATAATCTCTTGGAATTCAGTTTAAGACTTCATTTATAAGATTATTACCATCTCCTAGCAATATATCATTACTTCATTTCAATCTCAATTTTTTTCAATAATATTAATGATATATGCATGAACTCTCATCTAAGTATTTTGCTTTCAGTTCCTTGTTGTTAATACCAATATGCATCACTCCATATTTCATTGAAAAAACTGAATTATCTGTGGGCTCCTTTATTATAGATGTCCGAGTCTCAGATCTATAGATAATTTCTTTTCAAAAAACTAAAATACATTTATTAAACCTTTTTTTTCAAAATATTATAAACATGTTTTTTTACTATTATTTCTATCAAACACATTCCATTCAAGTCTATTTTTATGATTAATTACAACCATATTAATAATCTGACCAAATATCTTAACATCTTCTAATCCATGATTATTAATTAATCTTTTTTTTTCTGAGAAAATCCGTTGAAGATTAGCTTAATCTTTTTACTGTTTATCTTTAGTGCTAACTTTTTATTATCCTGTTATAATTTTTGCATTATTTTCTGAATCTTTGAAAATTATTTGCACCAACAAATCATTTGTAAAATCGAAATGATTTAAACAATTCCATGTATCTTTATCTCTTAGTTTCCTATTTTAATCTGCTATAAAATAGTTCTTAAAAACTGCTGCAAGAAGTTTTATGATATGGAATCTCTTTGCTATATATGATTATAAATGTTAAATCTTCTAGTGTTACCAAGCAACCTAATCACTGGTGTTGGATTTTGATAAATATTTTTTAGAATATAACAGTGTCTTGAGTCTTTATCTTTGTGGTACAATGTTCTACTTATTGTGAAAATACTTTTAGAATAAAATACCTTTTCATGAACTACAAATACAAAGCCCAATGATATCTTATATACATCAGCCTTTCTATCACTTTCCTTAATGTATGAGATCAATATGTGCTAAAACTCACTTTTGAATCCAACTTGTTCTTTAACATAGTTTGAATCCAAAATTCATTGTAATCAAGATGTAATTATCTTGGTTAAGCTTTTGCATTGACTTGATAGCAGACTAATAAGTTTGTAATTTCTAATAACTTCTTTACACTTTTAAATTTAAATTATAATTTTAAAAAAATAGCGTATTGGCTTATTTATCAGTCTTTACTAATAATAGTTTTTCTGGGGGAAAGAGGAAAAAATCAGATGTTTCATATGCTTAATAGTATATAATAAGCCTTAAATAAAAAAAAGCTATTTATGGGCCTTACTTTACTAACAAAAGTATGAAGCCAATTTTCATATCTTTATTTAGTAATACAATTTATACATGGTTTAAAGCAGAATATATTAACTAAATTTAATCATACATGTATGTATGTATACATTTATATACAAATAGCATGCAAAACCATATATATATATATATAATAAAACTAATAGTACAAATGTATTATTAATTTTTTTTTTATAATTAAAAGTAATTTTACATCAAAATAACTTGTTTTGTAATAATATAATGCTGCATTACCATATTGAAAATATTGTCAAAAAAATGAATTATCTATGAAATGATATAATACCCACATATGTAGTATGCCTTCGCTTCCTGCTATCTCAAATATAACTGTTCTGAATTTAGACTATGAGGTGCTGAGGAAACATAGTGAGTAAAAAAAATGGTTTTAATAAAGTAGGAAGTGATTCACTATTTTGAACAAAATAGATTCTTTATCACATGTTTTATATAGTTTTTATATATAAAAATATCTATACTATACAAATGGCTAATTATTGTAATAAATACTTAGAAACAAAGCAGAATATTATTTTATATGCAACTTTTATCATATTATGACTGCGGGGGGGGGGGAATGTGCTAAAAATCATAATGAAAAGATCAATAGACAACAAGTGATTAAATGAAAACATATATGTACAATCTTTATATTATATATATAGAGTATATGAACACAGACTATCACATGACCTACCATTCTCCACTCTATCTCATATCACTGATACACCTGAAAACATATATATTGAAAAGATAAATAATCACCATTATACATATTTAATGCTAAACCAGCAACCATCAGTTGGTCCAGATTAACATCTCTACACATATATGCAATAAGTGCTCAGATATATATTAAGATAGCCAATCATAATACTTTAATGGACAGGCTTCAATCCACCCCACACTCAAACTCTTCAATCATCCATCCGATGTTTATATTATATTGATGCACATAAAAATATTTTGGCTATAAATATTTTAATAGAGTCACAAAACATTACAAAGTGTGTTTAAATCTATTGCCTTAATATATATTTGGGACACTGAATATTTTTATTCTAATTTGTAAGATAATACATATTTTTATTTCTAATTGTTATTTTTAATGTTTAATTACAAAAGTTAAATATTTATTGTTTTTCTTATTATTAGAATTAATCATGTTATGATAAAAGTTTAATATGAATCAATATTAATTATATTCTCAAACATTTAATGAAATTTTCATCATTATTATTATGAACCACAAAAACACTACCAGAGCAGTTAATTGTATTTAATCAAATAGTCATATACAAACAAATTCTGTTGGTTTACTGCAATAGTTAAGTATCAGACTTTTGAGGGTAATCCTCAGATTAATTCCAATTCTGGCACATATGGTATTCAAACTTTCTACAAACTTCACCAACACATCATATGATCACTATTTCTTATGCAAGCTGTTGAAACAATAAAAATTCTCTTCGCATAGCAGTGCCATCTGTAAGAATCAATAGATATTAGAAGGTTTGTGTGTAAAATCCTTATCTAGTGCCTGCTCATCCAATATTCCCAGACTGGTTTCTAACTTATGGCCTTCATCAGTGAAGAGAATGGCCAAAAGTTAATGGTGTCTATAATTATTAGAGAAGCAAAGACACCAAAATATATAGATATTAAACTGGATTCAGACTGATGTATATACAAGTGAACATGTTTGGATTGAAACATTATTGTGTTTTTATTTTGAACTCGTAGCTTTTCAGCTAACTAAAAAGTAAAAGATGACTGCTGGAGGTTTGCATTGGATCCAATCGATGTGCAGTGTTCCCAAATCCAAGCCTTCTCACTAATGAAAGTCACAAACTAGAAACTAGTCTGGGGATATTGGATGAGTAGCTATTAGATAGTAATTTTATGCACAAACCTTCTAGTGGCTATTGATTTCTATAGCGTGCACTGGGTGGCACTACTGTATGAAGAAAGTTGCTACTTTTCTTATAAATTTTTTCAGAATTATAACCATTTGATTGTTTATATATATAAACAAATAATTTTATACACAAAACATCTAAAATAATAAAAACATTTAAAATTAGAAAAACTTTTTAAATAAAGATTAATTATTCAATATTTTTTGTCATTTAATCATTATAATTAGAGATGATCAATTTCTTTTTGTGAAAATTTTGCAGCTTACTTGAATGCAATATTGATTTTTTTTTTTTTTTAAATATTACATAATATAAAAACCAATGGCTTTTTTCTTTTAACTTTTATTTGTAATACTTATATCAGTTTTCAAGTGAATCCTTTCATGCTAATGGAAAAATTTATGTTTTTAAAAAAGTGTTGTAGGGATGTCATTTGATAAAATATAGTACAAAAAATAGGAGGAAATGGTTTGAATTAAAATACTTGAGTAATATCTATACTTACTTTTCTGCCAAAACACTCATTATGCTTTATATATATATATAGTAACAGAACTATTTAAATGTTAATAAACTATGCTGCAATAGTCAAGCGTTTATGGCCTAGTGGTTAGCATAGCTCTCTCTCCTTTTTTTTTAAAAAAAAAAAAGAATTTAAATATAGATGATACTAATAATTCAAAATTGTTTTCAGCATATATTGTATCAATATTTCATACTCTGTAGTCAAGTTGCAAGCTTTAAGTGTCCATATATATTCAATGGACTATTAGTAAAAATGGATTTCCATTCTTGCTATTAAAAGGTGTGAAGGTTGCCATGACAGCAGTCAGAAATATTGATTACTATATTTTACTGTAAATATTTAGGTGGTTACTGGTTGGAACTTAATTATATATATATATATATTATAATGGTCCACAAAGTTGTGGAGGTTCAGTCTTACCATAATCTTCACTACAAGGGTGCCACCAGGCTACTTGAACCCAGAAAATTTATAGAGTAGGCAGATACGCACTGTTAAGATCCCACTTTTTTTTATATTTTGACCGTTAGTCCAAGTCACTAGCTCAGTGGAGACACAGAGATAATAATATATAACTTGTTTAATTTGTATTTTAAATATAAAAAAATAAAAGCCACTGCCAGTAATTAACACACAAACAACATTTATTTACGCACATATATAATCATTTTAAAATTTGAGGAATAACATTTATTATTTTAGATTTTAATATTCTTTTAATTTAAATTATTATTTTATGATTTTAAATCATCCACACAGATGAATTTTATATTTATTTTAAGATTGTCAAGTATGAATAAACTACATAGATTTGCATTTAAAAAGAAAATATTCTATTCCTTATTTAACCTTAGGCCAAAAGTTCGCAGTCAAACCGGTGCCAATCCATCTGATACATTGATGTATTCAATGTACAATGTAGCATGAAAATACGACAGCACAAAATACCATACTGTCAGGAATGTACATCTGAACAGTATGGTTAGAGAAGACATTGACTCTCAACCAAACAGGAATGCTACATCTGTCAGCAAGAAGAACAATAAAAAAAACTCCATAGAAAAGGACTGCATTTTCCATCTTATTATTCACTTCCATAGGCAAAAAGGGGTGTGCAGTGTATAATGAAGATCCTGCATATAGCGAAACTCATACTACATCTACTAATTACACCAATATATCCAATCCATTGACCTAATTTAACCACAAAACAAATAACCTAAGATTACCCTCCCCTAATTAATTAATATAACTTTACAAATCTATATAGCCATTCATGCCCGACTTAAATTTAACATTTATATAAGTTCGCACAGATGGATTTATAAAAGTTTGTTTTTTAATGTTGAGCATAGATCAACTGCATAGATTACATGCTCAAAAACATTTCAAAATAAACATAAATGATCAAAATATAAAGTCATTGATGTAATTGCAGAGGGAATTCACAAGAAACCCAATGGCATTCATCATAAGATGCCACATTGACACCAATAACTAAAAAGACATCCGAATAAATACATTTTAGATATTTAACATAAGATATCATTATTTACTGAATGTCTATATATTTTAATCAAATATGAAAACAAAACATAGTTAAACATGAACAAATCTATGCAAGCGTCAATGCTCAACTTAAATTTAATGCATTTAAATAATTTATACAAATAAATATTAATAATAAAAAAATGGAAATGATTTTTTTTTTAAACTTAAATGTATAAAATCTAAACATTAATTATCAATTTATAAAATCTAAACATTAATTATCAATTTGAAATTTGAAAGTCAGATAAGAGTTCATTTTAAAATTTAGGTTCTGAATATTAAAAGCTTGAATGAAAGTTCTTAATTATTTTTAAATTTTATAGTTCATGTCTTACAGA
This sequence comes from Epiperipatus broadwayi, assembly GCA_028023455.1. Classification (NCBI taxonomy): domain Eukaryota; kingdom Metazoa; phylum Onychophora; class Udeonychophora; order Euonychophora; family Peripatidae; genus Epiperipatus; species Epiperipatus broadwayi. The sequence goes on from JAQFVV010000186.1 coordinate 1,694,438, forward strand.
AGGAGAATCATGGTTCCTGGTGCCAATTCCCATGACATCTCTATTTGAAGTCCAGTCTGTTGTTCTGGAGGAGGCCTAAGCTGGTTCAATCCTGGTATTACAGTCATTTTATTTGAAATCAGTGAGAGAGAGTGACAAGTACAGCTTATCACTCTTCTCACAAAAATCAAACTGGAACTCCACTTAATTTCAATATTTTTTCTTTTATAGTACTCCTCCAGATTCATTGAACATTGTTTCCTGTTGCAATAATTTCCATTATGGTCCAGGCCTTCATTGCTGCTTCTATATTGGACATCTAATTTATTTTTTATTCTCTTATCTGTATCTTTCAACTGACCTTTTTTTCTATAAGAGCCCCAAGGGCTAGTTTGCTTTTCAATTAATTTATAAAACAATCATTTCCATTTACAAAAATATTTTATCTTTAGATCTTGTACTTTTTTTTAAAAAAAAAGTACGTTCAAATATTTTTTTTTTTAAAAAAAGAAAATAATTTTTAAAGTTTTGCATCTGTGCGAATATATATATATACATACATGTTTAACAACTCTTTAATTTTTTAGCTTTTAGTTTTTATTTATGAACTTAAGAAATTTTTTTATTTTAATTTTAAATTAATGTAACGGCATATACCGTTACAATATATATATATATATATAGAGAGAGAGAATTTCTCCTTACAAAATTGCAAGCAATCATATGTATAACAAAATGAAGCTATATATTTTAATTTATAAATTTATTATATTGGTATGATTATATTTATTTCAATAGAAATGTTATTCTTCGGTTAAAATATACAAAGGCAAAATTACTCAGATAAAATAAATACATTATTTTCATAATTTATGTGAATTAATATACATAAATTATATTATTCCATTTGGATTGTTCTTATATTCACTGTTTTACAGGGCTAAAGGTTTGACCTTTGCTTTATTAGTCACCACATGATTGCATCTTTTTGTCCCGCAATCTTATTTATGAAGTCTTTTACTATATATATGTGTGTGTGCGCACGTGCATGTGTGTGTGTGTGCATGCATCTAGTGCACTATATGGAATAAAGTATAAATATGACAGTACAAATACAAATTTTGGGGAGATCGCTAAAAAAAGCATTCACAAGTAAATGGATTGAAGTATTTAGGGTTATGACTATATATATTGAAAAGAAAACTAATATCTAAGATATATGAAAGCAATGCTAATGGAGCAAATTGTCTCACATATAGCAATATTTTCTTCTGTAGAGGTTAGATGAGCCAAATGTAAAAGAAAAACTAAAAAAGACTGTCAAAATATAAAACTAAAGTAAGGGCTGTTCACTAAATAGCTTGCATATTTGGGCAATCATGAATACAATAAAATATTATAACTGAATATGGCTACCTGGCTATACAAGCATCTCATAGATTCGGACAACTACATATAATAAATAAATCATGAATATATTAAATATTTGGGTGAACTAAATATACTTCATGATATATATATATATATATATATATATATATATATATATATATATATATATATATCTGACTCATATAGAATAGGTGGTTTATTGATAATATTAATTATTGGTGTAAATGAATCAGAAGGCAAATTTAGGTTAAGTAATGTGCAAACTATCCAATGAGCAAATTTTTTGTGGAGCAGGAAAGGAGGAGGTATAAATATCAAGTTTTTAATCTCCATTAAAGTCATCTGTAATAATTCTAATAAAATCAGAATTTGGAAGTGGAAAATTCATAGCAAAAAAGTAAGTTTGTAAGTAGACAGATTAGTTATTTTAATAATGATGTAATTTTTCTATAAGTTTAATTGGCCCTGAATTAAATACTATCCTATCTGGATGTCAAGTTGCATTGCAATGGGATTATATTAATTCTGTGATTTTATATACTGATTATATTATCATACAAGAAATATGTTTATCCTGTCAATGATTGTTTTAGTGTGTCACATCACATAGAGCAGGCAAAAAATAAGGTTTCACCCTGTTCTCTAATACTGTTTTTAAAATTTTTAAATTCTAGTGATCCCACTGAAAACAGTCCTATATTATTTAATATATATATATATATAAAAGACATTTTGCAGGTTCATCCATGTTAAAAATTTTAATAGTTATATACCGACATTTCGATTTGATCACACAAGTCATCTACTGGGTGATAAAAGGTAGACAGACAATTGTAGAGGTACTACAATCACTGATTTGAAAAAAATGTTAAAGTTCCACCAATAGCAAAAACGTTAAAAAGAATTACTGAAATTGGCCACAGCCCTTGAATTTTATAATTTTCTTTGATACCAAGTTGGAAAGATTTGATAAATAAGCTCTTGTAAATTTACTCAAATATGTAAAGACAAATTTAAACATGTCATTTATTTTAGAATGGCTGAGTTTGGCATGCTTGAAATCTTTACTTCATTTGAGGAGAACATTACCTCCTCAACTGGGTCACTAAAGAAATTCAATGAAAGCCTGAAATCTTGAAATATAAATAAATGAGTTCTAGCATGTTATTTACTGTGTTTATCATATTCCCAATGTCAGTATCTGAGAAAGCATTTTTCAATTTCTTAATTGTTGAGATTGTATCTCTTGTTGGTGTACAATGAGTTATTCTTTTGTGAAAACTATCATCCAAAACTAAGAGTCTAATTTATAGAGGTGATTGTCAAGTAATGTGATCTATAATGTGTGATACAATATAACATTCATAACCCATGCTTATAATGAGTCCAAATTCATATATTTTAAATCAAAAAGCAAGATACAATAAAAATAGAAATTCTGGTGTATTTGACTATAAAAGTGCTCTTACTGTTTTATAAAGTAATACTACTGATATTTTATTCAAATCATGTTGTAATGAAACTATAGCCACTGAGTGATACAAGATTTAAGGAGTAGAACTTAGTGATAAGTTGATTAAATGCTATAACATAGGAAGATAAAAAATAGACCAATGAGTGAAGAGTATTTGGCATTATGAAATGATATTCCATCAGACAGAAGCAAAGATGCATTACTCACTGGTAAAAAAAATAGTTGAGATTCCCATTTCAATTTACATGAATAATATGACATATTAAAATCATATAGTAGTAGATATGGTTCTGATAATAATGAAAATACTGAATTCAGAATATGGATCAATATACTGAGTACAGTTTGGCAATGGGGAATGTAGACAAAGTTTGCAGTTAGTGTGATTATGTAGTGCTGAAAATGGATAATTATGAAATTTGTGACATTATATACAAACTTTTAAATGATTGAAATGGATATTCTCTTGCTATAATATATCTGTAGCTATTGAAAAAAAGGGGGTCTCTAAAGAATGCAAAAAAGCCATATTTGTAATCCATTATAAATCCTGTTGCTAATAGTTCTGTTATATATGGATGAATTATCTGTATACATTTAAGTTAATTGTGTACATTGAAATATGAGTTAAGATCTCTAACAGTAAATGATCCTATTTTTATTTCTATAGTTAAAATTATTTTTGGTATTCTTTTAATGGCATTAACTTTTTATTTCTAGTTTCAAGGATTCTATGACATTCATTTTTTTTGGGTGATAATACTGTCATCTGATTCATAGCAAAATCAGTAACCCCATTATTAAAAATAGTATGTTTTATTTTTTTGTTGTCTAGATCATCTTCATTAATATTTTGAGTAATTACTATTCCCATGTATTTTTCTGGTTGTTCTTTTGGGTTTTCTTTTGCTTGGTTCTGCCATAGCAGGAACTATTAGATGCAAATTTTGTGTTATATTTTCCATAATGTCAAGAGCTGTTTTATTCATAGCCAATGGATTGTCCAGTGTTTTGGAGTGGATTGTTATTGTTTGTATATTATCTAATATAACTTTGTTCATTTCATTTTTTTGACTGAATCTTCAAAATATTTTTGCATTTATTAAAATAAAATCTTGTTTTAGTGTCTTTAGGTATTTGATGTAATTTGATTTTTGAGGAAAGTTAAGTTTTACTTTTTTGTTCTTATTGTAAATTTTGAATTTTTGAGGACTGAGATTTACTAGGTGTATTAATTTGTGAATTAGATTTTTAATATTGATATGGAGGGGTTGCCACCATTATGGAATGCTTGCATTGTTTGTATGGACAACATCCTGCTATATCATGTGTCCAGTGGAAACATTGTGTTTTAAGATTTTGGATTAAAAATAAAAGCATAACTTCTTGATTAGCAATTCATGTTGCTTTATCATATGAATTAATCCTTTTATGGAATGTAATTTTCAATTCAAAACTATTGGAGTATACAAATCCAGCTTGAAAGTGATTAATAGAATCAAAAGGTTCCATTAATTTTTTTGAAACCATTTTTAGAATATCTTAAGTAAGTGTTTTAATTAGTTTTGACAATTTTATTCCAATATTGATTAAACACAATTAATGCATACTTTTTAAATGTCATAAAGTTGTTGTTTTTTTTTTTAAATTTATTTCTCAGTTCCTGATTTTAAAATTTCAGTTTAAGTTATCCAAGATTAAGATGGTCTACAATTCTGAGTACATTCCCAAATTATATATCTGATAGTGTTTTATATAGTATTTCTTGAGGAAATTTATCTAAAGAACAATGGAGATCCATAGCAGCAAGCACTAGCAAGAATTCTGTAAAAAATATTTAAAAAATTGTAACTAAATCTCTTGACATTATTGAGTTATTGCTTTTTCATGTTATTCAGTGTCCCAAACATCAGAAAGATTAGTAATTATTAAACCATTAAATGCCACATGATCACCATTTCTTATACTTTCTCAAGCTGTTAAAACAGAATGCTTGAAATGGCACTATCATATGGGGAATTTTTGCCATTGTTTTAAGATTAATGGTTTCAAGAGTTAAAGTCAGTGCATTCAAACCTAGATTTTGTATGTCTTTTTAAGTAGATTTACAGGATTTGTGTTTTGCTAAAAAATTATTTAATCCCCTATTGTCATTTACTTTTTTTCATATTACAGGTAGAATTCGAGGAGGGTTTGATTTTTTTGTACTTAACCTGAACTAAATATATGAATGATAGTTTCCTCTGGGAAGAGAAATGGGCCGTTCCTGGAAGTACTGCAATACCAGGTCAACCCGTGGTGGAGGCGGAGCAAGCCCCTAACTTTCCACCTAATTTCAAAAATCAGTTTAATATTCTGGCCCCCATTAGGGAGCCTATCAGATATTAAGCTGAAAAGAACAGATACTATACTTTGATCTTAGCCAAAAGGTCGAGAAGCGAGTTTTGTCATTAGATTCGCAACATTGGCCTCATTATGATTTATCATTTAATTTAGTTAATGAAAAATTTTTATAGTTCCAATATAATCTTAAATCGACTAAAAATATAAATTATTTATTATTTTTCACAACCTTTCAATAAAAAAAAAAACTACTATTGAAATCCTTTCAAATTAATGTCAAGTTATATATTCAATAATATTTTTAGCTTGCATATTCTTCGAAGATTCACACGTTTTCTTTTATTGGTACAAATTATGTCTATAAATACGTTATAATTTGTAATTATATAATGGACTATTTTAATTATTTAAAATTAATTGTTAAATATTTTCAACAAAATTTAAACTGTTTTAATACATTCAACTGTTAGTTATAATGCATAACTTAATATATAATACAACCATTTCAAATGATGTTATTGTCCTCTCTTCTTCAGGCGTTGCTAGGAAAATAAAGTTTGATTTTTCTGAAAACATTTAACAATTAATGTATATAATGGAAATAGTCCAACATGTAATTACAAATAAAACGCCATGATCACAAACGTTCAGACAAACAATGAGTTATAGCTTATAGCATGTGCATTCTTCACAATATCAATACAATCTACTTTATAAATAATTTTTTAACACCTTCATTTTAGTTTTAATTTTTTATTTATTTATAAAGTAAATAGAAAATATATATTTCAAAGCTTATGTTTATAAAGTAGAATGAATAAAATAAAAATATAAAAACAAAAAATTATGAAATAGATATGCTATAGAGATAGCGAACCTTTTAAGACTCTTTTTAAAAAGTAAATAACCCATTATTTTACAAAAATCTTTCTAATCATCTCTCACAGAGAAGCACTGAATGAGAAGGCAGAAAATTCCTAGGCTTTCTAATTGCGAAGCAATAAAGATTTAAGCAATTTTCATCCTTGTTCAATTTTCTAGCTAAAGATAACCAGATACCTATTTACCAACCAATGTTAGAACTAACTTTTTAAAGAAATTATGATATTCACATCGAAATATTACAAAAATGCAGAATGAAAGTACATCTATTATTTCATATAAAAGTTACATTTGTCATTCAAGATAAGTGACAGATGAAAGCCAAAAAAAAGACGTCTTATTAATATATTTTATCATTGGATTCTATGCTCAAGTTACCAATAAGCGCCACAGGTGGCATATAGTGAAAGGATCTTCAGATGTGAAGGCTATCTATGAATAATAAATAAAGAATACTTAACAAAGTGTACCTTGTACTTCCTTATGGGATAAGATGTTGGGTTATAAAAGGCAATATCATTATTGATTCAAATGGTCTTTTGCATCTTCAAATATTCCTTTTTCAGTTATACTTCCAAGATTTTGTCATGCCATGGCCATTTTTCTATGCAAATTGTGATAATGAAATTGTGATTATAACCACATTTCCATCCTTTAACTACACATAGCAATTTTTTTAAATTATTTTTTAGCTTCTCATAAATTAAGAAAGCAGTGACAAGGGCAGACTAAGTAATTTAAGATAGAAATTTCAGCTGACAAAGAGTGTATATTTAGGTTGTCATGTTTAAAGATCATTAAGCTACCACAGTAATGGAAAGGACCTAAAAATTGCCTTGTCTCACATAGCTTGGTTAGACTACCATGTCTACTCTTTAAAATGATATAAATAATAATAATAATAATAATAATAATAATAATAATAATAATAATAATAATAATAATAATAATAATAATAACAACAACAACAACAACAACAAACAAAGAGGCAGTGATAGTACTAAAAATAAGTATTATAAATATAATTTTTGCCCTAAGCATAAATATGTGGAATGTTTGCTTGACACAGACTTTTTAAGACTAGAATGGAGGACTTGCATTAGTGAGTATGGAGCTGTCAATATTTAATATATATATATATATATATATATATATATATATATATATATATATATATATATATATATATATATATATATATATATATATATATATAATACACACAGAGAGAGAAAGTTCTTAATGGAAAATGCTGATTAAAGGAAAGAAGTTTAATGGAACAGGTAGATGGTTACAATTTTTTTTGGAAGGGCAGATAAATTAATAAATTGAAAATACATTGTGTCATTTGCTGCAAAATCTAACTATTTTCTAGTCTTGAATTCCTCTTTATATCAATAGCAGATTAATAATTTTAAAACTTATTTTGCATAATGGTATTATTAGTACTTTTATTAATGAATATGCTCCAACTTTAAGTTAGAGACAAACAAAGCTTTTGTTCTTTTTGGATAACATTATTACTGCAATACTATTAAAAAGTTTTTTTCCTCCTTACATTAATGCATGTGTTGTTACAACTATTAAACTTTGGCCAAAAGTTGTCAGAAATAACAGTATTGGTGTTGTAAATTAAAATGGTTTGTTACTATTGAATTTTTTGCACAAATCATAGACTGTCTATAAGAAATACTTTGTCTAAATAGGAAAGGTTCATGGATGCAACCCTGCTGAAAACAGTGGCATTTAATATATTACATTATAATTAGTAATAAGAATATAAAAAAAAGTTCACATTAAGCAAGAACTTGTAACTGCAGATTGTTATATAGATTATAAAGTAATATAAACTCTAAGATTAATATGATAGTTGTATTAAAAATAAATATTAGTCCATTCATAATCACAAGAAAATCGATATTTGTTTCTTTAGAAGAATCTACTGTGTGTATTAAATTTCAACAACTATTAAACACTAAAATTGTTAATTTGAATCTTCCAAACTGTCATATTACTGAAGCATAAAATTCTCCTAAGAAATGTATTATGGAGATATATAAATTTATTAAAAAGAAGAAAAATGGTTTTCTGATAATATTTTTTATTATTAATAATTTGGGCAAAAGAAAACACATGGTTTGTTTTCTACTTACCAAACTTTAAGCAGAAGTTTTATGGCTGCCAAGAAGATTTAAACATGATTGGCTAATTAAAACTGTAAAAAAAATATAGACATTTGTTGATCATGGTCACTCTAGACTTTTATTTGATGTATGGAAAGTATCCTATAGACTTAAGAAAAGGTACCACTATCTTATTTAAGTCAGACTTGGTCACAATATGTTGAACACATGAAAGGGGAATTTGTGTTCCTTCTTGAAAAATGATATAAGAATTGGGATAATGACTTTTGATGATATATTTATTTTAGATACTCATTTAGATTTGGAAAAAAATATTCAATTTAATGAAGATAGAACAGTTCTTTGGAATTTTAAAAATGAAAAGTCTTCAAATCCTGATGAAATACCTGGAATTGTTTTAAAATATGGTGATGATATTTAACTTTAAAAATATTGGAATTTTTTGATAACACACAGGCTCATGAAGATATGGTCCCTGATTTTAAGGTGCTTCTAATGTTCCAGTTTTTTTTTTAAAAAGGGAATAGATAAGTTTGAAGTAATAATTATGGAATATATCATTATTATCCTATATCAAAGATAATGTTTTTAAGAATTTTGTTGAATAGATTGCTTTCATTCTTAGATGAATAGTTTCCAGACATTCAGTGTTGTTTTAAAGAATCAAAAAGTACTATAGATATAGCTTTTGTTGTCAGAAAAATGCAAAACAAATTTCAAAAGCAAAAGAGTTGTCTCTTGCTTTTATTGATTTAGTTAAGACATTTGATTCAATTATTAAACAGATTTATGGCATTATTTGAAATTATCTAGGTATATAGCTTGTACATGATATTACTATAGATGGAAAATCTAAGATATTTGAAATCAAAACTCTTATTAAACAAAAAACAGGGATCAAGATTCAATATAAATTTGCTAATAGAATTTTTAATTTGGATTGATTAAAAGCAAAAACAAGAACTTCATCATCTTGGATTTTGGATTTCCACTATGTTGATGTCTGCTCTATTTTTAGCAATTCAAAAGACTTTACAGAACGTACTTAATGTTTTGAATGTAACATTTAAAGACTGTTTTAATAATTGATGCAATTTTTTTTGCAGACCAGAGAGGGAAGAAAAATATTTAACAACTTTTAGCATAGATGGTTACCAATTTGAGAAGATAAACCAATTCAAATTTCTTGATAAATTTTATAATGAGAAAAGTGGTGTTAGATATTGAGATGTGCTCCTGCTTTTAATAATTTAAAAGATATATTATTTTCACCACAGGAAAATAATTGTTGCAAATAAAATAAATTAACTGTATATAGAGGTGTTATTTTACCTAATTAATATATTACATTAAAATAAAACTTGGACTTCCTATCAATGCAATATAAAGGTATGGAAGAGGTTGTTTGTTTTTAAAGATGTTCCATAAAATTTTAAAAATGCAATGACATGATAACAAAATCAATCAATATATTTTTCAACTTGCTGGATGCGATACTATAAAATGTATTATTGCAAAATCATTGGAAATGTAAAATAGATGAAAAATGCTGGAATATTTTAAAAGATATTTTATAGTGAATTTGAGCATAATTTTTGTGGGAGAAATAGACATGCTTGTTTTCATTGGGAAGATATGGCAGCTTGGAGAACTGCAGTTAAGCATGGTCTTGAAGTATTTCAGGAAGAGAAGCAGTGAAAGTAACAGTTATATAAACACTACTAAAAATAAAGTTGCATTGGCTATGGAACAGTTACTTTAAAAAAATCTTCTGAAAAGAATTTCACAAGAATTATTTGAATTCCAGTGAGCATGACAGGATGATGTTCTATTCTGTGCCATGGGTCCTTTCACACCAACACTTATACAGTAACAAATATAGAAAGCATTATTTTTTAACTTTATATGTAACCTCCAAGTCTTGACCAATAAAGTGAACCATTTTGATAAACATTTGAGCAGTTCCTCATTATTAGATCAATCTAGTAAAATGGGTGTGGTGAAATGTTTATCAAAAGCATTTTGATCATTAGTCAAAACTGGGGTTATATGGGGTATAATGCTATTCTTATATTTCAAACATCTAATGTAGTTATTGTAAATTGTACCAATCATCCTTGTAAAGTGAATGTGTGTAATATTTGTATATAGTCTTCATTATTCCCTTATTATTAATTGTCATCATTATTAGTAGCCGCTCACAAAAAAATATGGCTATTCCTGACAAAAAAGGGTAGAAAAACAAAGAATAAGAAATTTAAAAATGCTTTTTCTTTGTTATTGCATTGCCAAATCCATATAACATTAATATCTTCTATATTTTTTATTACTTTTTACAATGCGTTTTTACAACTCACTGTGACAGTTTTAATTGCCCCAACAATTTTCTTCAGAACTTCTACTTGTATTTGGAAGTTCTGAAGAAGATTGTTGGGACAATCGAAATTGTCATAATGACTTGTAAAAAAACATTGTAAAAAGTAATCAAAATATAAATGATATTGATATTAAATTTAAAAATGAAAAGAGGAAAATATATTAATGTAGAAATTTTATAGCATATAACTAAAGAATGGAAACATGGTTGTACATATCACAATTGAATTACTATTGTTAATGCAGGAAAAGAACTAGTTGGATGAGAAGGTCATGACAACCTCATTCAACTTAAATGAGTAAAGACAATTGACATGCATGTTTTAGTACAGTGATAGGGTGCTGAACTCATGACCTAAAGATTCATTAATTGTAACATCTACTCTATCACTCTGATGCTTGGATATCACATGACCTTCTGAGCAACATGTAGTAATGTAAACAAAATGGAGATCCCCCCCCAAAAAAAAGAAGATAGAATTAAATTAATTGTGTATGTGCGATAATAAGAATTATCTCTGAATAAAATGAAAAAGTTGTTAAATTTTAATTATTTTATCATATAGTTTTATTAAGATTAGTATTTTTGCATTAATATATATATATATGGGTGTGTGTGAAATAATGCTTAAAGCTAAATGGGATAATATGTAACCATTAGAAACCAGTAACCACCTAAACATACCAATATAGATAGTAATCAATATTTCTCACTGTTGTCAAGGCAACCTCTCTCCTTTTAATAATGAGTGGAAATCCACTCTTACTAATGGTCCAATGAATATATATATATATATATATGGACACTTAAAGATTGGAACTTGACCACAGAGATTGAAATCTTGATACAATGAAATTTAAATAAACTTCTTTAAACATGAAATAAACATGTCAATCTCTGTGGTCAAGTTGCCATCTTTAAGTGCCCATATATATTTATTGGACCATTAGTAAGAGTGGATTTCCATTCTTATTATTAAAAGAAGAGAGATTGCTTTGACAACAGTGAGAAATATTGATTACTATCTATATTGGTATGTTTAAGTGCTTACTAGTTTCTAATGGTTATATATATATAAAAGATCCTTATTTGTAGATAAAATTTAATTTTTCACAGTTATTCTATTCTATTCTTTACATATTAATGCAAAGGAATATTCATAATCTTTGGGTTAAGCTCAAACAAAAGGTTGTCATTACTGGTTTCATTTAATTACTATCAAGTGTGTTGCATTACACAATGTAATCGCAAATCTCACATTCAAAGTGACATTTAACGTTTAGAATTTACATTACAGCAATAATATAACTATCATAACTTAATGAAACTATCATCATTACATTTTTAAAATAAAAATAATTTACCATTTTTCGCGCATAATCGCTGCACTTTTTTTTAAGTATAAGGATAGAAAAAAAATGGGATGACGTTATATACGTTATATACGTTGTGCTACAGAAACTTTCTTTGTAATATTATTTTTACATTCTTTTTATTATTATACATAATATGCTTTATAGATTTTTATTTTTTTTTTTTTTTAAAAAATCTGAAATATTTACTAAAAAAATTGGGTGCGTGTTTTATGCATGTGCGCGATGTACTCGCACAAATACGGTATATTAAAAAGCTTTACAACTTATTTCTGTAATGGTAGACAAAAATAGTCACACTGTCTGATCATAATAAATACAGTATTACAGAAACGATATAAAACCAGAAACATGATTTAAAAGCATAAAACGTGCGAACATATAAATATTTAGTATTTACCTGAAGGTTTGTGATGATGGTATATTAGATGTGATAAGATGTTGGACTATTTCCGTCGTGTATCATTAAATGTTGAATGCATAAAAAATTTTAAATATTATTTCAACTTCTCAAATACAAATAATTTGTTAGTAATAACACCCAAACAGACAACATAGATTAGGAAATACTAACCTGTCTTGTCTATTTCTGTGTTATTGCTAACAAGTTGTTTGTATTTGAGAAGTTTAAAGTTTAAACTTTTCTAGGCATCCTAATGATAGATGATGGAAATAGTCCCACATATTATCACATGTATATATTTACACTGAAGACAAAATTATTTTATACTGAATATCAAAATCAATAATTGTGATTTGTATCATTTTAATGATGTTAAATCAAAACTCAAACCTAAGTAATTAATGTTATTTTATGTGGAAATGATTTTATTTTAAGTCATGTTAGTTACTTAATGGTTTCATTGATTTTTATATTTTGAAGTTGGTGCTTCTAAAATTTTAGCGGAAAGATTTTTTTTTTTATTTGCAATTGACTTTTGCTTATTAAAATGATTTTAAAAATCTTTCAAATAAAGAAATGTTAATTTATATATATGTCTATTAAATCTGAAGTTCAACATTTACTTTTTGACTATTTAAATTATTATATTCTATTATTAGACTCAGTTTGGTTACAGAAATAAAATATTAAATTCTTATTCAATCAATTCTTCTCTTTTTTAAATCAAAGAGCAGCTTAATAGTTTTTTTTTTTTTTTTAAAGAATGCTTATAAATATAATGTGCGTGTGTGTGATTGAATATAATTAACGTGAATTTCATTTTATTATTACTTCAATTATATTTTCAACGTATTTCTATTTACGTAAAGTTTCTAATTTTAGAATAACGAATGTGACGTTTAATTTAAAATAGTGAAAATAAAAAATACAAAAATCAGAGTAGACATCTTTTTTTTTGTTTCGTTTCAATAGTAAAAATTATTTAGCATTATTAAGTTACATATTTTATTATCTAATACACCGTTAATTATCAGTTTATTTATATATAGCCATTCTTTCATCACAAAGGTCGTTAAACATTGGGGTTCAATCTGCAAGAATACTCTCGCACCAGTCACAAGACAGAGACTTTAAGAAATAAGAGAGGCCATCTTATTTCCAAACTCAAATGCAATTATATGAGCCAATCTTTCTCTATCTTGTGGCTGGTGCGAGAGTATCCTTGCAGATTGAACACCAACTTTTAATGGCGCTTGTGAGGAAACGATTATTACTTCCTGTAGTTTGTTGCAATCTAAAGCACAGTGCTTGTAAAATTTATCAAAATATTACATAATTTAACATATTGATACAAAGTAAATTTAAAATTTCAGAAGTGTAATAATATTAAAAATAAAAAATGGATTTAAAATGAATGATTTACAAATTCACAGTCTCACTTCTAGACACTTAAGATTGACTAATATAATAATTATAGTCCTGCTAAATCCTTTTCTTCCTCCTCTGTTTTTCTGATGAAGACTGCATGGTACAGTTGAAACTGTAATCAATAATAAAAGTTTTTTTGCTGAAAAGTGAAATGTGTAAGATTTTTGAAATTCAATATTACAATATAATAATTACATTTGAGTTCAGAAATAAGATGACCGCTCTTATTTCCTTAAAGCATCTGTCTTGTGGCTGGGGGGAAGTATCATTGCAAGACTTAACATCAATGTTTAATGGTGCTTATGAGGAAAGAATCATTACTTTCCATAGTTTGTTATAATCTAAACACAATGCCTGTAAAATTTATCAAATATACCCTATATAATTACTTATATTCATCTTGTCATATATATATATCAAAAGTATCTGGCTATAATATTCATCTTGTCATATATATATATCAAAAGTATCTGGCTATAATCTTAGCTAAATATTCAGTGAATCATTAGAGGGCTAAACGCGAATAGAAAAATGCTGTGATGTTACTCAGCATTTGTTTATTGGAAAGATTTTTGCCTTAACAGTGGGCTATTTTACGTAGCTTTACATGAATTAATCATAAATTTTAAAAGAAAAATATATAATACATCCTAATGAAAAGGTGACTGGTTCTCCCTCCAAGATGATTTTTAACATTATCTGGAAATCTACATTTGTTATATAGTGACATAGTTTAACTATCCATCAAAAACATTTTAAAGTACTACCATGCATGGATTGAGTTACAACATGAAATATGACAGTGTGATTCTTATCTTCATAGATTATCTTTAATATTCTTTTTGCCATCATGAAAATATTCTCATGACTCATGATTTCATACCATATACAGCTTGAATTATTTCAAATGTTTCAGAATTTTAATGCATTGTTCCATCTTAGATTAAGTTATGATACACACTGTCATGTTTTATTTCATCATTCACAATCTTGACACACATGAGCCTTAAACTTTTTATCGTAAATAGCTAAAGGATGTCACTGTCATAATGCATGCATTGCTTCTAAGATGCTTCTGCAATTAACTTAGAGAATAAATCAGACATCATCTTTTCATTGGGTGGCACTAACATATATATATATTACTTAAATTTAAATTGATTTCTGTTGATTTACTTTCAGTTTTTGTTTATTTTTTCAGTTAAAAGTACTTTTGAAAACCTGAGTACTTTTATCTTCATTTTTGTACTTAAATTGATTCCTTTTGGTATAATAGTGACATGCTTGCATGAGTTATGTGTTTGTTTGCATTTTTAAAATGTCTAAAGATGATCCACGGGCTTCTCGTGAAGTCATTAGAGCAGAACTTTGAAAATAAGCCGTAGTCTTAAAATCTAATAAAATTTTGCAAAAAAATAAATCTTGAAAGGGTAATTTATGCATCAAAAATTAAATGCGTTCTTCTAGTAATATATACATATACTTTTTAAAAAGTGTAATATCATATTGTAATATAATTTTTCTGCACATCTAAGTAGGGAAGCAGACATTTATGTTGAGTTTTTTATCAGCAGATTTATGAAGTCTACAGAGTAACAATCATATGCTGTTTTTGAATTATCAAAGAATGGAAATTTCTGTAAAAAGATAGTATGGAATATTTATTTTATATATCAGTGTTTCCCAACCTGTGGTACGCGTACCACTGGTGGTACGCGAGTTGCTGGTTGGTTGTACACGAAAAATAATCAATAATGGCGGACATAAAAAAAAATTAAATCATAAAAATATCATAGAAACGTTTTTTACTATAATTCATAAAAATTATTTTAATTAATAATATTATACAGTAAAGTTGTTAATATGTACAGTCGATAACGATCTTTAATGTTAATGATAAAATTGAAAGTATGATTAAGAAATTAGATTTTTGGAAACAGTAATATATATAAGTATCGAAAACAATCAACTGGAAGTATTCTAAACTTTACATATTTTTTTGTTTGAAAATAAGGTTAGTCTGTCTCAAGATATATGAGAAAATATAATAGCACATTTAACAAGATTAAAATTGTCTTTTATGGAATATTTTCCAAAACCCGAAAACACAAATGATAATTGGATTTCAAACCCCTTCTATGCAGAAAATTTAGAAAAAGCTACATCATTATCAATAAAGGATAAAGAAAATTTAATAGAATTATCATGTGACAGAACTTTACAAGTAGAATTCAAACGACACAATCTAATTAATTTTTGATTAAACATTAAAGAATATGAACAACTTTCTGAGAAAGCTCTTAAATTATTATTACCGTTTACTAGTAGGGAATTAGTAGGAAGAACTTTTTCTTTATATATTTTTTTAAAAAATAAGTATCGAAACTGATTGAACGCAGCTGTAGACTTAAGGGTATATACCTCACGTCTTTTGAATCAAATTTCAAAAAATTATGTTGTTCGAAACAAGCACAAAGATTTCATTAAATTTATTTTATAAAAATATTTGACTATAATAAGAAAATATATTAATTGTTTTTTTATAATTTTGTGTTTTTATTAAAACCATTTATTAGTAAACGAAATATGACAAAATAGTAGATAAATAATGAACCGGATCAAGGCAAATCAATCTAAATTATTTAATTTGAAAGAATGTATCAGAAAAGGATTATACCCAGAAATTAGACTCTCATTAATCTATTGTGGATTACTAGATGTAAGCTAGTATTTAATCATCAAAATTTTAATCCTATTAACTTCATGCTGAAAATATAAAGAAAACAAGAACAAGAGATAGCCTGATAACTCCTGAGGTTATTTTTACTATGACTTGGGACATGCTGGATTTATCCTCTCCATGGCCCAACCAATAGCAAGATGCTCCAAAAAAGAGAAAACAGACTCAAATTCGGGAAAACCAAATGAAAGGAATGAGAAAACATTTGAACAAAATATGTACCAAATAACCTTTAATATAATAATGTAATCTTTAATAAATTATTTTGGAAAAAATATGAAACTTTGAACAAACACATACATATAAATATGTTACAATGAGTTTAAAATTTCAGTGAGTTTATAATCTGGCGTGACGTTTAGGCGTGTTTCAATGTAATTTGTCTCATTATGAGATGGGAATACATACATGGTCACCCTATAATATTTATAATGCAAATAAAATAACACACTCACAATAACAAATTTCACAAAATACAATCATTTTTACGAAGTGGTACAATTTAGCGTGATGTACTACCAAGTGGTACGCGAACCAAAAAAGGTTGGGAAACGCTGTTATATATCATTAAATACAAACGTGTTTTCAAATTTAGCAGCTATGTTGTTATCCAGCCACTTCAAGAATTCTATTATAAAATCAATTCGTTTTTTTGGATAATTATTCTTAATTAATTCATCTTTGATTATAGTAATGAATTTTTTTCTGTTAATTGAGCCATAAAGTTCATTGACATTGCATACAGTCATTTTGTGTTCCAAATTTATTTTAGCATTTTTTATTCTTTCCACAAATTCAAATGAAGATTTGATAGTGTGGTTTCCAAATCCCAGGGAATCTATAAGCCATAGGTTAATCATTTTTGCAGTTTGGAAATAGTGGATGCCTCCAAAGTCAAGCATTAATCTAAGAGGAGAGTTTATTTATGCAATTTTATGTTGGCAAACACTCTAGGAGGTATGGAAGATGATGGATATATTTGGAAATATTCAGCCCTAGACAATGTTTTATCTTTATGAGACCTTAATATATTGGATATAAATCTATCTTTGTTGATTTTATTATTGTTTTCAGTTATGCATGTGAACTTAAGTTTATTGATCTGTTCTTCCATTTTGTTTGTGTACTCAGCTCTTGAAATCAAGTCGAATCTATTGCCTTTATCCTCTTTGATGCATACAATTGAGTTATTTTCTAGAAATTGTTTAGTTTTATTAATTTTAACATTCCGACTGTTATGCTTGGGTAGTAAATTTTTATGTTTAATAATTTTTACAACCTGTTCGATAACTTTATCTCTGCTGGGTTCGTTTATAAGACCAACCTCGACATCCACAATAATTTCCATTTTTAGCCTTGCCCACTGACCCCCAATAAACGTAGGCCCCAGTTTGAGAATGTTTCTAATTTCTTCCGGAGGATTTATTGTTGTTCTGTTTATGTAACCACTGTGTTGGTAGGCACTATTTCTATGTTTTGCTTGTGTGCCAAAAATTTTAGTTTTTTTTTTTTTCGTGAATTTAATTGTTAATTTCCATTCTAGTTTATAACGCTTGTTAATAATGTAGTTGGGAATTACTCTGAGAGCAGTCAGTTTAACCCATCACTTATTTTCTTTCTTTAGAGCATTTTTACATCCCTTTGTTATAATTGCAAGCAAATATTTTTGCGTTTTTTTTAGTAACAGCATCATGATTGTATATGCATCGGTTAATTTTTACTCTACAGCAATTTGGAATAATCTTGTACTGTTGGCATTTTTTTAAAAATGAAAGTCTTTGATTTAATGTTCCAATAGAATTACTTACCCTAGTAATATGCTGTTGCCAATTGAGTTGATTCATTTATGTAATAAATTATTTTTCTCTTCACTAGAAAAATTGTAATTATAAGTATGCGACTTTTTTTTCGCATTAAATAGTGAAGCTATAACTTTACTGTAATTTATAATAGCTTTGCTCAGTGCTTTTGAGATTTCATGTTTGAATCTCATACTCATAGCTTTGTAAATAAGGATTGTTATGATTTATGCAAATGTGTTTGAATTTTTAATTAGTCCATTGTTTAGAGAGAGCAAAACATGCCTCTCTTCTATTAATGGCATTGATGTCATTTGCTATATAGAATTATGTAAAATATTGTTAAAAAGGTGTTTCATTTCTATTTTTCTTTTCCTTCAGACCAGGGCAATGTAACCAGTTGGCTTACATAGCATACACTAATATAGTGTGCGTGCATAAATATATACGTAAAATAAAGGAAAAGTAGAAATAAACACAGAATAAATTTTTGTAGATATTTTTTTTATATTTCCTAAAATAAAATAATAATAAGTAAAGGGTTAAATGACTCTGGGCTTAAAGTAAAATTTCATTATGAAATTAATATTTTAAAAAGGTCTGAATAAATATAAATATTGCATTATTATTAATTATTACTCTGATTTTGAAATTTAAAAACACCCTATTGTATTTTTGAAATTTTAATTAATTAAACAAAATTTTTATCTATTAGAAATCCCCTAAGTAAAAACATGTATATGTTTTCAAAGGGATTAGTGAGATAAAAATAAAAACTCTGTTTTTAATCAAGCTGCTGTTATCACCTTAGATGATTCTATAAAAGGGCTGATAACAAATTAGCTCCAGTCTGGATAGTGATTTTAAAGAGAACAGTTCTGCTTGCAGTTTTGTAAGAGTTGGTCAGAAGAGTTTTTATCATTTTAAGCAGTGGCCCACTAGGCCAACTGCAGAGTCTGGATAGTGATTTTTGAAGAGAACAATCTGAATTGTAGTTTTTTATAAGAGCTGAACAGAACAGCTTGGCTACTAAAATTTTTTGAGTAAGTGGCAGCAATTAGCTGACCAAAATGGGTAGCTGCAGTATGTGGTTGGTTGTAGCAGAGAGTTGGCAGAATAGCTACCATGAACTGATGTAGCTGAAGGCAAGAGCTTCTACTATTTTCCTTCACAGGAGTTTTGATTTACTTAAAGCTGGGTCACTTCTGAATCAATAGCCTGAAAAAAATGAGGTCAAAATAGCTAGCAGAGTTATACAAAGTTCCTATGAAGATCTAAGGACAGTCCAGTAATTGCCTTATAATTTACTGCAGAGTTTTAATTCATGAAGCCAGGGTCACTTCAAATGGATCAACTAGCTGCTTAAATATGTTCTGGAAGACAGCTTGACAATTGCTTGGCCTACAAAAGAAATATCATGGTATGCCAACAAATTCCCGGAATTATATACTTTTACCTGATGATGACAACAAACCTGAAATTATATTTTTCTTTCTTCTGAACCAAAAACCAAGCTTGCCAAGAGAAAGCTTGAAGAAATTGGTGTACTTATATTACTGTTTATCTATACATGCGGGGAACCACATATAAACACGTCTCATGTATATACAGTGAGTTATTTTATTTTAATATTTCTTAAAATGACTTTTAAAGTTATAAATTAATAACTTAAAGTTCAAATAAATAAGTAACTTTTGCTTGAGTTGAAATCTAACAGCAGTTATATATAATAATGAAATTTTAAATAATTTCTTTGGTCTGAAGTGATAGATATATAAAATGATTTTATTTTTCATTTATTAAGAGGAAAAAAAGAGACATTTTATATTTAAAGACTTTGATAATTAATCAACAAGTATCTGTCAAACAAAGTTGACTATTTAGTTTGATAAAAAAAAAGAACTTATAAACTGAAATTAAATTTTAAATTATATATTTTGTTTATACACACATATATGTGTGAAATTTGTGTGTTTTCCAAATGAATTAATTATGAAAAAAATCTATTATTGTAACAAGTTTAAATGTGTAAACGTCAGTCATATATATAAAATTTTAATATTTTTTTTATTAAATCAATTCATTTTTTTACATTAATTGTATATTATAAATCGAGTGTTTGTGCACACATATATGTAAATCAATGTAACAATTTAAATGTTGAATAGTAATTATTTAAATGTCAATGTGATCATTTACAATTTTGTATTGTAATCAAAATCAGAAAGCTTATATGTGTGTAATTTTATTTTATAAGACCTTAAATATCTTTTTTTTTTTGTTATTAATAAACTTATTTAATTGTTAAATTGTTTCCATCATCTCTTGGTCACATACAGTAATAGAGCTTGTGTTCTCTGAGCTAGATTCGTGCACAGGATGAATATATAAATGGGGATGTGTATTTATTGCTTTGGGGCATCCAGAGATGATCAATCATCATCCTGGTTGGTGCAAAAGAGAATACTCTTTAAAGCCCATGCACTATATTTTATTTTAGTTTAGTCTTATTAAGAGTTAAGTTTATAGTTGGCCATTACAAGTGGCCAGAGCATTGATGATAATCAGCATGTTTTAATGTCCCAGCATTATTGTTTTGATTTCTGATTATTGTGTATTTTAATGGATGGGCACTGAAATGGTGCATCCATATTATGTTTAAATAATTGCCCAAAGTGGCAAAGGTTCAATAGTTAGCCTGGTCTACAGAAGACCCATTTCTGATCCAGTCGCAAGGTTGAACATTGATTTATATTTTTTATTGTTCAGATCCAGCCACAAGATGGTTTGTTGATTTTATTCTGATTTATTGCATTGATGCACTTTGATAGATCATTCATGATGATGAATGGTAGTTGAATTAATGCTGGTTGATGATTAATTTTTTTTAGTTGCTCTTCTGAGTTAGTTGGCTGATCTCTCAATGATCTCAGAGATTTTGGGTATCATGTCCTTTTTTAAATTATATTATATATACTTTTATTAGTCAAATATCAGCCTTTCACACTAATTGTGCATACGCTTTGTGAGTGTTAATAATAAATGAATACTTTCTCACCAATACAAGATATAGTATTTATGCAGAAATAAAAGGAATCCCTTATTCCTACAACTCAAACGCTTATATATGAGCAAATCTGAAGTACTGTCAAAGAAAGTGTGATGATGGAACAGTCACTTTAAATTACTATTTATAATGTCTGAATGAATGACGCCGGTGAAATTATCTAGAATTTACTAAATGTCATTCCAACTGAAACTTAATAATATGTAAATAAGCATTTATTTTATATAGCGTATATAAACAATTGTATTACAGTCAAATATCAGCCTTCATGCTAATTGTGCATATGCTTTGTGAATGTTAATAATAAATGAATACTTTCCCACCAATACAAGATATAGTATTTATGCAGGAATAAAAGGAATCCCTTATTCCTACAACTCAAATGCTTATATATGAGCAAATCTGAAGTATTGGCAAAGAAAGTGTGACGATGGAACAGTCACTTTAAATTACTATATATAATGTCTGAATGAATGATGCCGGTGAAATTATCTAGAATTTACTAAACATCATTCCAAATGAAACTTAATAATATGTAAATAAGCATTTATTTTATATAGCACATGTAAACAATTGTATTACAGTCAAATATCAGCCTTTCACGCTAATTGTGCATACGCTTTGTGAGTGTTAATAATAAATGAATACTTTCTCACCAATACAAGATATAGTATTTATGCCAGTACTTCAGATTTGCTCATATATAAGCATTTGAGTTGTAGGAATAAGGGATTCCTTTTATTCCTGCATAAATACTATATCTTGTATTAGTGAGAAAGTATTCATTTATTATTAACACTCGCAAAGCGTATGCACAATTAGTGTGAAAGGCTGATATTTGACTGTAATACAATTGTTTACATACGCTATATAAAATAAATGCTTATTTATATATACTTTTGTAAATTATTGATATTTGTATTTATATTTTGAAATGGGGTTGATGGTGATTTTCCATCACCCAGTTCATATTCTTTTCCTTCCACTTCTGATCCCCCCATCCGCCATTACATTATTTTTTTTTTTAAATTAGACGTGAAAAATAAAAGTTCGCAAATAAAAACTTGCTTTTTTAAGAATTAAGAATTGAAAATTAAAAATCATCTAAACTCTAATATATAAAATCGCACAGATGAAAAATTATTAAAAGAAAACTTTATTAAAAAAAGAAAAAGTTTTAAAACTAAATATTAAGAAAAAGACATGAAAGATTTAAAGATAAAAACAATGTACACCTGGATCTCTTTTTACACGGACTTATTTAACATGATTTTGAAGTTACGTGATTCGTGTTTCACCAGAAGTCAATTTTCGATAATGCGCTATTACTTTAAATAATAAATTTTGCGCACTTACGTTATGTTGAAAGTAATAGCACATTATTGAAATTCGACTTTCATCTTAGTAATTTCAATATTTTCAGTGCTTTATAATAAGCATTTATTTTATATAGTATATGTAAACAATTGTATTACATTCAAATATCAGCCTTTCACGCTTATTAACACTCGCAAAGCATATGCACAATTAGGGTGAAAGGCTGATATTTGAATGTAGTGCTTTATAATAGTAAGATTTTATGCAATAATGAAATTAAAATCATGATTTCCACATTTTATGTATACACATATTAAATTTTACAAGAATATAATGTAAATTTGTTCAAACATTGTGAGTGTTAATTTTGCATTTTAAATCACATTCTGTTTTTGCTTTTTAAAAAAGAATGTAATCAATTATTATTTTCTTATGAATGACACTAATCATAAATGTGCTCTTAAATTCCAATGAGAGCTAAATGTTTGTATGTCTGGATATCGCGAGCTTCTTAAACAATTAATACAATCATCGTCTCAAAGATTAATTACTAATTACGTTGTCACCAGAAAATCATAATAATTAAAACGTGTATAAAAAAATGTAAATTACTGTACTGTAAATTATGCATAAAAATATATTATTTTGAATAAAATTAAATATTATAGTTAAAAAAAGTTTGTCTTGTATCAATTTTTTTCAAATTTGAAATTTTTTATTAGTCATATTTTATTTCCTTATTTTATTTTTTTTTGCGTGAATTTTAAAGTAATTTTACGTTGATGCTTTGCTTTTATGCGAATTTTGAAAAATCACAGACCGCATCCCCCCTTTTTCAATGTAAATTACATCTATTCATGCACAATTTTGTTTGCATGTGTTTTCTGAGGAACCTATCTATCATGTAGAAACGAGACCCAGGTGTACAATAAATTAATTAATGCTATTGTAAAATGAAAATGATTATTTTAATTTGTTAAAAGCAAACTAGCCTTTGGGCATTGCAAAATGTATAAGCAACGGTCAGATAAAAGAAAAAAAATAGAAACTAATAGGCAATAAAAAAAGCTCTCAGGAAATGGACCTCAACGAAAGGATCATCATCATCATGATGTAATGTCCACTGGATCTGAAAGTTTATTATAAAAGGAAAAAGATGTGATAGAGAGAGGTGATATGTGTTAAGTCGGAGAGAGTTGAAAGAGAAGGGATTGGAAAGACGCACTCTTCAATCCCTTCAGTTTTGTTTGAAAAAAAGGAAAGAGAAATGACCAATCATTTTCTATATTGTGGACCACAAGACATCGGGGGAATTAACACTGGATCCCAAATGGCAAGCAATGGATAAAGATTATTTTTTTAAAAACCGTAAGACCTTTATGAACATTTTCAAAACAATAACCCTAAATTCTAAACCTTTCAGTAAATAATACAAATGGAATTCTATCTGACCAACGTAAATTAATATTAATAATGTTATTTGATGTATTTTTTTTAAAAAAATCATTTCCATTTAATTTTTTTTTTGTTCTTTTAAGTCTTATTATGATTTTTGTTTTTTCTTTAAACTAATGTAATAAAGTGCTAAATTTAAGTCAGGCATGAATGGCTGCACACATTCGTAAAGTTATGTTAATTTAAGGGAGGGTAAATCTTGGGTTATTTGTTTCATGGTTGAATTGGGTCAATGGAATGGATATATTGGTATAATTAGTAAATGTAGTATGAGGTCCACTATGTGCAGGATCACAGTATATGCCGCACACCCCCTTTTTGCCTATGGAATGGGATAGTAAGATGGAAAATGCAGTCCCTTCCTATGGAGTTTTTTTTTTATTGCTCTTCTCGTCAGACAGATGTAGTATTCCTGTTTAGATGAGAGTCAATGTCTTCTTTTACCATGCTGTTCAGATGTACATTCCTGACAGTATGGTATTTGTGCTGTCGTATTTCATGCTGCATTGAATACATCGATGTATCAGATGGATTGACATTAGTTTGACTGTGAACCTTTGGCCTAAGGTTAAATAAGGGATAGAATATTTTCTTTTCAAATGCAATCTATATTAGTCTATTCATACTCGACACTGTAATAAATATTAAATTCATCTGTGCGAACTTTCAAAATAAAATAAAAACAGTTAAATTGTTAATTAAAATCTAAGGTAAAGTTTTAATGTTTATAAAAAAAAAAATTAAAGTAAACATACTAAAATAATTTTGAATTTCTAAATATGTTTAATAAATGTTTGTGTGTGTTATTGCCGGCAGTGTCTTCTTTATCTTTTTTTTTATTGAAATATTATTAGATAAGAATTTATATTTTATAAATCTCTGTGTCTTCCTGAGTTAGTGGCATTGGGCTGATGGTCAGAATAAAATATATATTAAAAATTTTTTTTTATTAACTTACGTATCTGCCTACTATATAAATTTTCCAGGTTCAAATGCCTGGTGGTGCCCTGTACAGCAGATACGGTAAGGCTCTCTTGAATATCCGACCGTTATAATATATATATATTGTCTATTACATTGATAAAATTCAGATTTGATAAAACTAATATAGGATACTTTTTTAATGAAGCATCAATATATATATATATATATAATTAAATCCTTTTCATGAAAATTACAGATGATGTGTATACATATACACATGCATTCTTATCTGTAGGTTGGAAAACATTTTAAGTCTCACCAATTAATGGTTAACAAACTTAATGATATTAAAGTCTTCATTGACTTTATGAAAAAGTATTTGTTTCTTTAATAAAATGGAATCTCTCTATAAAGTTAAAAGAAGAATTCTAATTTTTGATTTACTATAAAAGAACATTTATTTTCATTTCTCACAACCACGGGCAAAAATGAATACATTTTGCAATGATAAATGTTTATAATTACATAAAGGGTCCCATGATGACGATGACTGGGCTTTTTCTCCAAGCTATCTGAAGTGCTATATTTGAATCCACACAAATAAGACCTACTGCGCATTTTATCTTTTTTTTAATAATGAGAATTTTAATATTTAAATTGTTTTATGTGATTTGAAATAACCTCGAAAAAACATTCTTTGATTAGTTTATAGTTATTGCTACGATGTGAATATTTTTAAAATTATATGGTATTAAAAAATAATTAAATAAAATAAAAATAAAAGTTATCATATCTATAATTTAAGTTATTAATAATTACTGCGTTTTCCTGAAGGTTTGCAATGATGGTATTTTAGTTATATTTATATATTGAATTATTTCTATCATCTAATATAAGTATTGAATGCCTTTAGAAAAATTTAATTTTCTTCTTCTTCCTTTTCCTATGTATTGATTTCTACTTTTACATATCATACTATTTACAATTTTCTTAAATACTTTATCAATATTACTTTTTTATTCTAAAACAAATTTATTGATGCAAAACAATTGATACATAATTATATCGAATACATTATATCCTTGAGTAGATAGTAAATTGGTCATCTAGTCTTTACACAAAGACTATTTTCCCTATGAAGATGTATGCAAATCCATTTGATATAGTCTATTCCATGTAGTATATCAAAAGGTTTCTAAAACAAATTCATCAATGCAAAAGCAATTAGTACATATCTATATTGAATTTATTATATCTTTGAATAAAATGTAAATTTATCATCTAATTTTGAACAAAGTCTACTTTCCTTATGAAGATGCATGTAAGACCATTTGCTCTAGTTTATTCCATGTGATATATTAAAAAGTTTCCATGTCTCCTCATAGAGGAATTTTGTGATCAAGGTTTTGTCTCTTTTTTTATTTTCCTAATCACATTGAGGAAGAGATGATCTTCTTCTGGTTGGGGTAAGGTATATAGTTTGCCACATCTGACAAGCCAGATTGAGTAGGTAAGAAAAACAGATAACCTGAAAGTTGTAAATGGTATGTATGTGTAGAAAAATTTAACTTTATTTAAATATTCCAAATACATTCAAGTGTTAGTTAATAGTAGACAGGTTAGTATGTGCACAATGTTTCAAGAGATACATTACTCTCTCTTCCTTAGGCATTGCTGGACTGACCAGTTACAGTACTAGTATGGGAATTGAACCTCGATTCTTAAATTCTTGAACATTAAATTTTTAAGATAATGCTTAATTGGTTAGACCCTTACCTTAAAATTCAATATTCAAGATTGTAAGTGTCCAGGTTTGCTCCCATGCTAATTACTGTCACTCATCAGGCCAGCAATGCCCAAAGAAGACAGAATAATCCCTCTCGAAACATTGTGCATATACTAATCTGTGTATTTGTAATATTTAAATAAAATTAAATTTTTCTAAAGACATTCAATATTTATATTAGATAAAGAAAATAGTCCAATATATAAATATAACTACTAATTACTGTTAACATTTACACACATCATTACTCTTTTAGTCATTTCTTTCATTTCTTTTCCTTAATCTGTAACTTTTTACAGAGATAATCACAAATGTACCATGTTATTGGTCATCTCATTATCCTAAATGGGACTATAGGGTAGTGAATGTGTGAGTGTGTAATCATATTTTTATGTTTTAAGTAATTGCATCAAAATTTCTATTTCTATTTTTTTTTATTTTGTAATTTTTTATTCTTTACATTATTCTTTATTTTCTTTATCATTCTAAAAAAGGAATTCTCAGAATATGCTTTTCACAATGTTTTTATTTAAAATATGACAGTTTTGATTACTTAGCAGTTAAATCTTTGAAATAACTTTCAATCTATCTCTTTCAAACTACAGATTGATAGATATTTCAAATATCTGAATAAGTTGCTTGCCAGTTGAAACTCTTATATTTTAAATAAAAATCAGGGTGACTTGAGGTCAACATGGATATAACAACATATTGGAAAGAGCATGGGATTTGGGCATTCTATCATCAGATTTTCAATAGTATGGATGTCTGAAGAGTTGGAGATTGAAGTAGATTGAAGCCTGTCCATTAAGGTATAAGAATTTTCTATCTTAATATAAACTGAGCACTGATTATATATATATACACACACACATATGGGAGATGATAATCTGGATCAACAGATGAGTGCTGGTTCAGAATGAAATATGTATATTAGTGATTGTTTATCTTTTCTACATATGTGTGGTCATGTGTATTAGAAGTATGAGATAGTATGGATAGTTGAAGGTTGCTTGAAAGTCTGAGTTCAAATCCCCTATATTGACAACTAAGTTCCGGGTATAGAAATACATGTATTTCAAATCTTACACATTAAGCCTGCATTCTGCCCATCCCTCTTCTATGTATTTAAATGGATACTGTCCTATACATGAGGTGTCAGAGTGACTTGAGGTCAACATGGGCATAACAACAATATTGGCATCAGCATAGAATTTTCTATCATCAGATTTTCAATGGTATGGATGGCTGAAGAGTTGGAAGTTGGAGTAGATTGAAGCCTGTCCATTAAGATATAAGGATTTGCTATCTTAATATAAACTGAGCACTGATTATATATGTGTGTGTACAAGATGATAATCTGGACAAACTGATGAGTCCGGATTCAGCACAGAATATGTATGTTGGTAATTATTTATCTTTTCTACATGTCTGTGGTCATGGGTATCAGTAGTATGAAATAGTATGGATAGTTGAAGGTTGCTTGCATCCCCTATATTTATAAAATTCTAATTATAAATTTATTTAAACGCACATTGATTAAAAGCACGCGTGTATAAAATGCGATAATAGGGACCTCTACAGGTCTTAAACCACAAGCTTACTCTTTGGAAGAAAAGAGGTGAACCCTTCTTTACTTCAACCTACTTTCTATTTAAATAGGTGAAGCTGAAGCAGTTCGATCTGACAGTGTGAAGCTATTCAATACTTCACTAATTAAGTCCACATTTCTTATTAAACATTAATACTCGTGAAATCTTTCGATTTACAACGAGTCAATGGAAAGATTTTATAGTGAGAAATCTATTACGATAATTTAAAGTTCTAATTATAAATTTATTTAAACGCACATTGATTACGTAAGTAATATTCATTAAGGCTGTAGCCTCAAGCACATGCGTATAAAAGTATTATGAAACTATGGGATTGAAAAATTACATAGCACTATTTTCTATTTCTCAGTCAATATTTATAAATGGCTGCTATAAAAATAAGTGAATTTCAATTATGCAGTTTCCTTTTTTTGAAATTTTTTTAATTTTCTTTAGTTAAATATAGGAAATTTGAACACAGACTTTCAAGCACCCTTCAACTATTCACACTATCTCATACCACTGATACACATGACCACACCCATGTAGAAAAGACAAATAATCACCAATATACATATTTCATGCTGAACCAGCACTCATCAGTTGGTCCAGATTATACAATTAGTGCTCAGTTTATATCAAGATAGCAAATCTTCATACTTTAAGGGACAGGCTTCAATCTACTCCAACTCTTCAGCCATCTATACCACTGAAAATCTGATGAAGGAAAGCCCAAATCCCATGCTAATTAAATATTAAAATCTTCTGAGTTTTAGATGTGAAAATATATAGATGTATTTATTGGAGTATAAATCATTTTAAAATATTGATATTCTAATTCTGTAAGCAATAAACAAAGAAACTTTCATTTAAGGGATCACATGATCACAATTTCCTATGTTTGCACAAACTGTTAAAACAATAGTAAACTCTCTATACAGTAATGTCATCTAATGCAAGCCACAGTAGTCAATGGAACCTAAGATCTAAGTGCAGTGCTCTCAGATTCAAGGCTCCTCACTGATGAAAAATACAAGCCAGAAACTAGTCTGGGGATAATTGATGAGTAGGCATTAGATAGGAATTTTATGCATATATTGATTACGAAAACTTGCACTGTGTGGCAGTACTGTAAAGAGAATTTGTTATTGCTTTAATAGCTTGTGTAGCATAGGAAATGAGTGATCATATCATATGTGCTATTTCAATTTTTTTATTTTTTTTATCATTTTTTATTACAAAAAAAAATGCCTATAATTACGTGCATTCTTATCGGTCTTATGTCAATCAGAACTCTGTTTCTGCGACACATCCTCAGTGCATGAACATTCCAAAGAAGAAAAGTATTTAAAATAGCACTGAAGAATATTTAAAAAGGCTGGAAAATAATTATAATCTTGAAACAACAGAGATTTAATAAAATCTATATTATCAATTTGATTAAGTGTGTAATTACTATGTTGACTTTTATTAAATTTATCAATGCTTTCTTTTCAATTTTAATTTTGCAATCTGTAATATTAAAAACATATTAAATTATATATATATTTAAAAGTTTAATTGAACGTATATTTGTATTTACTTGTGCGAAAGCAAACATTATTGATTTTTTTTAGTATTCATTACTATACAAAAGTAGATAAAAATTGATATAATTACTTGATTCTGAAAATTTTTCAAAATTATTTGCATCAGATAGCGCCATACTTTGGATTTTGAACCCCCGAACACAAATTTGGAATGGGGCCGCCAGTAAATAAAAAAGTGAATAAATAAATAAAATCTTTCATTTTTAATACAAGAAACATATACAACATTTATTCTATCTAAATATTAATACTTAACTTGTAACACATTAATATAAAAGAAAAACAAAATTAATATAACTTTATTTTGCTTGTTTTAATTTCAGCAAATTTATTTAGTATCTCACTTAAATTTAAATCTTTGCATAATTTATTTTCTATGGAAAGCAACATTAGGTTGGAAAGTCTTTCCTAAGCCCTTGTGTATTTCAAATAGTTTTTTATTATTTTAAGCTTTGCCAAACTACGTTCGGACTCAGTAGTAGTTATCGGAATTGTTAATAAAATTCTTAAGATTATACTTAAAATGGAAAATGCATTTCCTGTTTGGTGATTTTTTTTAAGTCAGTCTAATGGAGACCAATCACTTATTATGTCTTCACACAAAATGTAACAGAACACTTATTTCTTCATAGAGATCATTTCAATACCAAGCTTTAGCTTTATGTATAAAAACTTGCAGCAAATGTTGGTCTCTCAGACTATTTTATTAATGCATAAGATATATATTGTGTTGTTGATTAAAATAAGATAGCTCAGTGTTGAGCCTACTAGTCCCCAAGGTTCCCTGGTATATGCCAGGTGATCTATCTTAAGGATGCTACAGGTATCAGGACCATCCAATTTAATGTAAAGCCTAGTGCAATATATATATATATATATAGAGAGAGAGCCGTCTGTCCAAATATAAAAGAAATAATAACTTAATGAAACATAAATAAAGTCTATTTTTTATAAATTCTAGGAACATAAGTAAGAATTCCCAGTTAAGAGATTATTATATAATATACTTGTACTATATGGTTAGTATGTGTGACAAAATGAGTTATTCTTCTTTCTTCAATTATTTGGTAGCTAAAAGAACTGTTTAACCACAATCACAGTTATATTATTTCCTTCAGTTTGCTACTTTTATAATACTTATTTATTTATTAAATGTAAATGAGATAGAATTCTATTCCCTCTTTTGTTTATAAGTGTGATTACTTATATGTCACACCTCTCTTTCCTTTCCTTTTCTGTTATTGAATTCCAAGCACACTAGTCTAAAGTTTTGAGAATATAAACTGTGCCCATGTTCTTTTTCATGATCTAAGAACACAGATGTATAATCATGGTTTTCTTTAGTGCCTTTGTATGGATACTTGTGCTACACTATGATTGTTACAATGTTGGTCCAAGATTCTCCATAATATATAGCTATGCATTTGGGACCTTGCCCTGAACCTCATAGAATATTTTCAAGATTTATTTCTTTTATAGTTTATCTTAGTCTGTTGAGACTGGATAATACTTGAAAGCTAAGGCTATATTTTTGTTTGCAAATATTTTTATTTTATCAGACAATCCATGATCAATTGTCATCTTGTTATCTTATATTTTCTTTCATTCATCTTTTACTTTTTTGATTAGTGCTTTGCAGTTGTAATCTAAGCTGTATAGATCTTTTACATACTGTTTGATACTTTGCTTTTGATCTGCTTTATATTTGCAGGATGTTAGTGTCTGTTGAGGAATCCTTTTAACCCTCTCATTTTTTTATGCATAAGTTGTATCATTTATTTCCAATGGCTTTATAATCATTTTTGTTTCTATTAATTATTATATCTAAATATTTTTTCCATTTTTGTCATTTTCAATAGACCTGGTACAGTGAGATTTTGTATTTACTTTAGGTCTGTTTGGGTGCTCACACCAATACATTGTTCATGTATTTCTGGTATATAACTTATTAGACTTTCTCTAAAAAGTCTGTGATGATTTTTTTCCTGTTTTTCTTCCAGTGTTAGACTGCATATTATTCTGCTGGTAAGTAGTCTCAATGGCCAGAAATCTTTCATCCTATAACATTCACCAGCAAATTTTTCTATTATGTCATTATCAATCCATTATAGAACCTTGATAATAGCTTTTTTGTTCTTTCAGAAAGTTTTTAATTACATTTTTTTATGTTTATAGGGTACTGATTCATACAGTTCAATTATATCCAACAATATAAGTCTGTACTCAGCCTTTGTATATGCATGTTTAATTGATTGGATGAGCTAAAAGGATTTTGATAGTGCATTTAGAAAATTCTAATTCATTCTTTAGCTATTCTATGATGGGATATGCTTCATCAAATTAATTATAGAGGGTAGTTATTTTTGTATAGTTTGATATTTGAGAATAGCCACAGGGGTATTGCAGCTGACATACATCTTTAAATATTACAATCTTTCACATGAACTATTGATATGTTTTTTAACACAGGGGTTATAAATTTATCTTTCTTAATTTTAATGTGATATGTTGTAGATTTGATGATGTAAGGCACATATCAGTGAATACTGGTGGCATGCTGTTGGAGTCCATTATTAATGACAAATTAGAACCTTAACTATTTTTCATGTCATCTAGAATATAATTTGCTAAGAAAGGCTTATCTACAGTGCAGGTAGCATTTTTTATTCAAAACAGTAATTGACACAGTCGGAAATATAAAAAAGTATAGCCCAGTTGTAGTCCAACTGGATATAAAACCAGCATTTGACATGATCCTGAATGAAACTTCTTATTTATGCCTAAATAAACCCAGTAATACAGAGATCTTTAATATAGTTAATCACTAATCTTTTATTAAGCCAAGTAATATATATTACAGTGAATAGAAAGAGTTCACCCTATTTTGAAGCATAATGTACAATTTGGTTTCTTTCTAAATACTTTTTTTACTATCTATATCAATCTATCACTGAATATAATAGAAAAGAAATTATAAGTAAACACAGAATTACTTCCATATAAATCTGCTTTAATATTTCAACCAGCAGACTGGTTTTCATCAGAAAGCAAAATGGCTGTTTCCAGAATTTAAGCGCTAAAATTTTAAAATATATATATATATACCTAATCTAAAAACAAATATTTTCTGTATTGTTTCTACAGATGATGTTTCTGTTTTTTTAACTTCAAATAAACAGATATCAACTTTACTGAAAAAATTTAGCAGTTACTAAAATAAACATAGGCTGGAATTTAATATGAATAATCCCTGTGCTTGGTCAATATATACTGGACAAGTTCACATTCAACATTTTAAAGGAAAATCTAGTCTTTTTGTAGGATTCCTATTTTATCTGAGCCATTCAGCAGTGGACCTTACAAATATAGAAAAAACTTAAAGATAAAATTGAAAATATAATCAATTCACTTTCAAAATTTAATTACCATTATATTAAAAAGTCTCCTTATTTAATTTACTAATACCTAATTGAATTATATACTATGCCCCAAAGATAATACAACCTGTCTACTAATAAAATAAATTCACTGTAGTAGAGAGTTACTGTGGAGGTAAAAGATTGTCTTTATCTCACTAAAATTTTTCAAGCCCTTCTAATACAAAATGGTTTAGAGCTCCATTCAA
Source organism: Epiperipatus broadwayi (assembly GCA_028023455.1). Classification (NCBI taxonomy): domain Eukaryota; kingdom Metazoa; phylum Onychophora; class Udeonychophora; order Euonychophora; family Peripatidae; genus Epiperipatus; species Epiperipatus broadwayi. The sequence continues at coordinate 1,728,127 of JAQFVV010000186.1, forward strand.
TAAATGTCTTTAAAGTTCAAAAGACATTAAACTTTGTTTTTGCTTGTGCATATATATTATTCATATATTTTTTTTAAATTACCTCCAAAACATAAGCCTCCACCAGCAAATGGTTGTTGGAAAACTTTCATTACTTTGATCTTCAACATATTATTTTATTCATGCCTTCAAATAAATTTAAATATTGGAGAATATACTAGACAATTTACCCATCTTCTATATTAGATGATAAAAGACCAATTATAAACATTAATGATAAACAAATAACCCAAAAATCTAAATTATGGTCATTACAACCCAAATTTTATAATTTTTTGCTAATGTTAAATCTTGAAGCATTTTACTTGCCCTATTTTTGATCATATACATATCATCCATAACCACATTATACAAGCAAAAAATTGTAATATTCAGATTCTTTTATATCAGGTAATTAAAGTGAAAGACTGAAAACCTCTCACATGTGCTTTTAGAATACTTATATGACAGCCAATCAGATGTAATGATGACTGTATAGTGAGTTCTTAAGTCACAACATAAGACAGATTTTATAAGAAAAAGGTGGTTCCACCTTTCTCTTTACTTAAATTTCTATATATATAAGCCAGTCTGAAGCATTTTGACTTAAGAGCATGAAGCTTTAAACATCTTCACATTTAACTCACTGCATATTATTTATAAAACAACAACGCAAAATCTTTCAATTTACTATGAAGTAATTTTTTAAATCTTATGAATTGACAGTAATGTATGTAAATATTATGGCTGTCATATAAGCATTCTAAAAGTGCATGTGAGAGATTTTCAGCCTTTCACTTTAATTACGAACTGCTTGCACTTAATAAATATTTACATACGTTACTGTCAATTCATAAGATCTGAAAAATTATTTCATAATAAATCAAAAGACTTCACGTTATCGATTTATAAATAATATGCAGTAAGTTAAATGTGAAGATGTTTAAAGCTTCAGACTCTTAAGTCAAAATACTTCAGACTGGCATTTATACACATATATAAATTTAAGTAAAGAGAAAGGTGAAACCACTTTTTTCTTATAAAATCTCTGTCTTGTGTTGCGACTTTACGTCAGGTAAGTAATTTCATTTCATTTTTCTGTGGTGAACCATATGCTCTTTTATGTACAATAATAACCCAAGAAAACATCAAAATACATTTTGGAATAAAATGGAATTACTCTGAATAAGTAATGAGAAATTAGCATTTCAAAAAATGTTACAGCTATTTGGTCCATAATGTGACAATGCTTGAGCTTATGACACTATATACCTAACAGTGAATGAAATAATGAAAAACAAAAAGCTGATAAAAAACTAAGTTTTATAACTAAACAAATCCTTACTACATATATATCAAAGGTTAAAGTTTATCTCTATTTAATGGATATTACCTCTTCATTTCTATTCATTATTCTTATAACAATCCCTAGAAACATTTAATTCATCATATACAACTATCTGGGAAAGTTAAAATATATTTTTGCAGAATGTCAAGAAAGTTGCTATTTTTTCATATTCTCACACCTATAAAAATAGCTTTTAAATACATATAAGAACTTAGGTTTAAAGTAAAAGAGGGCCCCTTTTACTTCAACAAAATCTTCCCTCCCAACAAAAGAACTATTATAGGTTTATGAGGAAAACTTGCTCAGCTTCAGGAATTGTCAATTAGTATTAATTGATAATTTCTTGGTAACATCAAAGGTTAAAGTTTATCTCTATCTAACTGATATTATCTCCTTATTTCTATTTATTATATATATAGTAATCATCAGAAAAACAGATGTAAACCTTGAATAAGTAAACAACATGTATACTTTTTGTTTTTCTCATAATAATTGTTAACTATAGTTTTGTTGTATTTTTTTGACTATTTATGTATACACCTGGGTCTCTTTTTATGCGGATTTATTTAACACGATTTTGAAGTTACGTGATTCACGTTTCTTCGAAAGTCAAACTCCGATAATGCGCTATTACTTTAAATAATAAATTCCAAGCACTTATGTCATATTGAAAGTAATAGCACATTATTGGAATGTGACTTTCATCTTAGTAATTTCAATATTTTCAGTGCTTTATAATAGTAAGATTTTATGCAATAATGAAATTAAAATCATGATTTCCACATTATATGTATACCCACATTAAATTTTACAAGATTATAATGTAAATTTGTTCAAACATTGTGCATGTTAATTTTGCATTTTAAATCACATTCTGTTTTTGCTTTTTAAAAAAGAACGTAATCAATTATTAATCATTTAGTGTCCACAAGTTTATTTTTGAAAGGTGAGTAATAGCAGTGGGCACAATTAAATTTGACAATTAAAAATTAAAATCTGATTTTTTACCAGTTTGCAAATGAACCTGTTTATCAGCAAGTAGCGATAATAATTAAAATGTGTATAAAAAAATGTCAATTACTGTACTATAAATTATGCATAAAAATATATTGCTTTGAATAAAATTAAATATTATAGTTAAAAAAAGTTTGTCTTGTATCAATTTTTTTCAAATTTGAAATTTTTTATTAGTCATATTTTATTTCCTTATTTTTTTTTGCGTGAATTTTAAAGTACTTTTACATTGGTGCTTTGCTTTTATGCGATTTTTGAAAAATCACAGTCCATATCCCCCCTTTTTCAAGGTAAGTTACATCTATTTTTGCGCAATTTTGTTTGTGCATGTTTTCTGAGGAACCTATCTATCACAAAAATGAGACCCAGGTGTATGTGCTAAATGAATTATTAATGTAACTATTTCCTGTTAACTGCAATAATTATTTTTGAAAGCAATACTATTAATATAATAAAAAGAAAAAGAATCCATTAAACAAAAGAAAACAATATGAAGAAAATATTTCTCAGAATTAATTTTTAAATTTTCTTCATTTGATAAGTTTTAAAACATTCTGGATTTATTATTTACAAACATTTAATAATATATCAGTAAAAATCATGCAAGTAGAATGAAGATTACAGAGAAGTCATAAACTAAACTGTAACTATACATGCCTTCAATTATACACTATCCAAAAAATGTAAACAAACAAAAAATCATTAAAATTTGAATATTTAATACATTTTATGATATTTGAGCACCCATTTTTCCACCTCTGAACACCATATGTGATCACTTTAAAAAAAAAATTAATAAAATGTATAATCAAATTATACAATATTCTAGCAGCCATTTTTCCATCTCAAAGCCCCCTATGCAAAAATAATTGCTATTACAAATAATGTACAATGTTTATGAAGGTGAGAGGGGGCTTGGAAAAACATAGCAGATATAATGACTCCACTATACTTTCATTTTTAGCATGGAATTGTAGTGTAAATATTCTTAAAATAATGTAAAACTTACCAACTATCTATAAATAGTGCATATGTTTACATATATGTTAAACATTAATAATAACTAGGTACTCTTTAAATGTAAATTACATTATCACAGCCAAAACTCAAATAAACTGTAGAATTGACAATATGCTGGCAACGCTACTTTTATAGGTAAAATATGGATAGAGGTTAGTTACAGTCTTTTTTATTTCAAAGAACACAATCTTACAATCTATTCGGAAATGATCAAGTGATTTTTTTTTTTTAAAAAAAATGTCTTTAAACCTTACTAATAGTTTATGAGATGATTTTCTAAAAGTATTTTATTTTTTAACTCTACTATCTAATAATTTTGCTTCAAAATCTAATTTAATAAAACTAAGCATCGATACTAAAAGTAAGTATTAAAATAAAAGAATGATCAATAGTTTATTGCTCAAAAATTTATAAGTCATTTCACTAGAATATGGGAAATCTGGTACTGGGATTCACAGGGCCTGATATATTTATTAATTACCTGTTAATTGTTATTCTATCACTTTTCAAAAAGTGTTAAAAGTTAAAGCTGCTTTAATCATCATAAGTCTTGAAGAATATGGCACATAGGTATGTTCTATGTATCTATAGACTAAATTGTTTGAATAACATGATTTAAGAAAATTATTCCAGCCAAACATTATTATGTTTGATTTCTATCTTTTGGCATAGATTCCTTTTTAATAATAATCATTGGAGATGATGATGAAGCTTTAATTATAGGATTTTAGACTAAATTAGGTTAAGATATTAACAAACAATCATTGCTAGTGATGAAGATTTTATATATTACTGTGTTGATTATTCACTCTGTTGTGGTAAAGATTATATAAAAATGTAAATTCATATTTGGTTGAAACTTTTTATAAATAAAAATGTTTTTGCTATCAAAATTCTTAATTTATTAGTTTATTCATAATTTCCCCACTGCAATTACAATATTTTTAATTCATTTTTATTAAAAAGGTATATCTTCAAGTTTGCGTTTAGTCTACATAACCCTTCAAACCACATGTACGCTTCAGAATTTTATTTTAAGTAAGATAGCCAACAGTCAATTCGGTTAATCACCAAATAGTAATTGGTAAATGGATAGATATTCTTAATTAAAAAATAAAGATACTTTGATATTTTTAATTAAAAAGTAAAGATACTGTCAAGCGCTGATGGCCTAGCGGTTAGCATAGCTGCCTTCCAAGCAGCCGGCCCGACTGGTTAGATACGTGTGAATATACTGATTGTAATATGCTGTTGTGGCAGCATCCTTACAACTAAATACCATAAAATTATTTATTTATATGTATTAAAAATAATGATGTCAAGCATTGGTGGTCGAGAGGGCAGTGACAGCCGCTTTACAAGCAATTGTCCCGGGATAGCGGGTTCGCTTCCCGGCTGATGGTATGACACATGAGAAAAAAAAATAATGATTTGTTATTTGACATTTAAAGAAAAGTTTGTTTTATTAACGTCTAATCTGATTGGTTGATAATAGTCAGATTTCAGATATCTTAGTGGATTGATGGAGAATATGATAATGGTAATTTTGATTATTAATGCTCAGTTTCTCTTTCAATTAATTGATTTTTTTTTTTCAAATGTTTACAAGGGTGTCAATAAAGCTCTTCAATTTCATCTTCTATTCATGCTTTTTTCAGACGTTGTTTCTATGACAACCAAACTGATGAAAATTATTACAAGAAATATTTATTCACTGACATTAAAAGTAAAATTAAGAAAGTTTATTGTTTCATAAAAAAAATTTGTAAATTATATCAAGCTGAAATATTGACTTTTTTTTTAAAAAAAAGACAAAGATAAAGTTCGTCACTTATTAAAAATTAAATGTCTATTTTAGTAGACCTGTTTTTTATTTAACATTTAAGAGTAGGATCAATTATCTTCTAAGATTTCTAACATTTATTGTACACTATTCATTTTTATAAATGCAGTTAACGAAATTTATTTTTTAAACAATATTTTAATAGGTATTATAAACATTATTCCGTTTTGTAAATACGTGCGTGCACTTTACAAAAATGTGAGAATTTATAAATCAATAAGAAAAGAGGAATAGTTTGCTAATGTGAAAATTTATAAATTTTAGATTACTAAAACTACTTATAACTGAAATACAAGCATTTGAGCGTTCCATCATCAGATTTTCAATTGGATTGACGGTTGAAGAGTTGGAGTGTGGAGTGGATTGAAGCCTGTCCATTAAAGTATGAAGATTGACTATCTTATCTGAGCACTTATTGCATATATGTGTAGAGATAATAATCTGGACCAAGTGATGATTGCTGGTTTAGCATGAAATACATTTATTGGTGATTATTTATCATTTCAAGATATATGTGTTCAAGTGTATCAGTATATGAGATAGAGTGGTGAGCTGTGGGCCGTGTGAAAGTCTGTGCCCATATACCCGATATAAAACTACTTATGTTCATATAATTTATAATTTTGCTTTATCACAATAAGAAAACGTTTTATTTAAATAAACACACACATTTAGACTACTGAATAATTTTGCTTTTATCTATTGCGTTTGTGTTTATATATATATAGACTGCTAAGATCTGGATTACGGATTTAAACTTCCATTTAATGATGATATTTATTTTGTTACTTAAAACTGAATTATTTTTAAGCCATAAAAGATTACATAAAGTAGAATAATTATTTAATATTCAATAAAAAATTACTAGACGGTAAAAAATTTGAAGGAAAGATGAAATGATAAATGATTTGAAAAATAGACATACGCTTTACATGAAAGACACAAATGACAGATTAAAAATGGAATAGAATTCAGTATAAATAAAAGTGGAGATTTATAGTATATGAGCATAATGAAAACATTTAATTTAATGATAGACAACAAACGCAAAAAATATCATGCTTTTATTCCAATATGTTCTCATTTTGCATAGAAAGATATATGATTTTGGAGTATTCTGCAGAATGCTCTTAACAAGATTCATCAATGTTTTAAACTTGTCGTGGGAGATTAAATTCTAGAAATGGAGAATGACTGAAGAAGAGACAGCCATTTTATTAACAATTTTATTACACCTATGCAAAAAGTTTACTAGACTGCTAATTCAAAATGAAATGCATTTTGAGAGTCATTTATTATTTCAGATGACTCTATTACTGTGATTAACGTATATGAGTATATTAAAGATTTATATATAGTAGCAAAAATATTCTAAAGGAAAACATAATTCATTATGTAGAATATTTATGTAAAATATATAAATTTATTGATTAAAATTTTAATATGATGTTACCGGGATATTTTTTTATCTATTATCATTTCTAATACGTTTTACTTGATCTATTTTCATACATTTATTATAACTGCACATTATATATATAAATTTTAACGGTAAATACAATATTATAGTTTAAATTCTTTTGTAGCGCTTTCGATTACGTGATAATCCGCATCAGCTTTAACTGAATTTCAAATTTTTTAAACTTAATGGCTATATTTGCAACTTGCTTATGGAAATATATGTAGCATTAAGTTTAAAAAATTTGAAATTCAGTTAAAGCTGACAAGAATTACCACGTAATCGAAAGCGCTACAAAAGAATTTAAACTATAATATATTGTATTTACCGTTAAAAAATTTATATATATAATATTTTATAAGTACTGTATTTTACATTTAATATATATATCATCAACCATTATCAATCCACTACAGGATGAAGGTCTCTCCAAGTTCAATCCATCTTCTCGATCTTTAGCTTCTCTTCTCCACATCACCCCTGCACACTTTTTTATTTCATCCATCCATCTCACATGTGGTCTCTTTCTGGATCTTTTACAACTCTTGGAATACAGTTTAAGATTTCAATTGTATTATCATCTCTTCTAGCAATATGTCCAGCCCAACTCCACTTCAGTCTTTTAATTTTTTCAATGAGGCCAGTAACACCTGTTGTTCTTTTACTTATATATTGTGTTTTCGATCTCTTCTTGTTACTCCCAACATGCATCTCTCCATACTTCTTTGAGTGGTCTGAAGTCTCTGTTTTGCTCTTCTATTAAGTGTCCTAGTCTCAGATCCAATAAGTAAGAACTGGTAAAACACATTTATTAATAAACTTCCTTTTCAAACACTTAAGCATATTTCCTTTTAGTATTAAATTATTTTTACCAAAAAAACACTCTAGCCATGTTTAATTCTATGATTAATTCCATCCATTATGTTTCCATCTGTATTAATAATCTGACCAAGGTAATTGTAACTGTTAACATCTTCTAACTCATTGTAATCAATCTTTGTTTTCATATTTTGAGAAAATCCATTAAACATTACTTTAGTCTTTTTAACATTTATCTTTGATCCTACTTTCCTACTTTCATCTGATAACTCCTGCAACATTTTCTGCAGCTCTAAAGCATTATTTGCAAAAACAACTACATCCTCTGCAAAATCTAAATGAATTAAATAATCTCCATTTACTTTCACTCCTTTAGCTCCCAAAATAATTCACAAAATACTTCTTGCAGCACTGCTGTAAAAAGTTTTGGAGATATAGAGTCACCCTGTCTTACACCCTTATCAATGTTGACTTTCCTAGTATTGTTATGTAATCTAATTGTTGCTGTTGCATTTTTATAAATATTATCTAAAATATGACAATATCCTGGATCTACATCTTGATGATCCAATGTTTTAAGCACTGAAAAGATGTTTATAGAATCAAATGCCTTTTTATAATCTACAAATCCAAAGCATAATGGCAACTCACATTCATTTGTCTGTTCTATAACTTCTCTCAGTACCTGAATAAGATCTACTGTACTAAAACCACTTTTAAATTCAGCTTGTTCTCTTGGTTGGTAAAAATCAAATGTTCTCGGTAGATGAGTTGTAATTATCATATATCATGTGAGTGTAAATATATAATATTTTTTATTCAAAGAATATATTAGCATATATTTGATTTTTTTTTTCATGTGTCATAGAATCAGCCAGGAAGTGAAACCACTAACCTGGGACAACAGCTTGTAAAGCAGCTGTCGCTGACCTCTCGACCACCAATGCTTGACACATATATTTGATTTTTTTTCCATTTATATAAATTCCTTTGTCAATATACCATTGGGCAATTTTATTGAACATTTCTTAATTTTTAACTGCAACATCATTACTAAACTAATCTCATTCCAAAAGCAGTATCATCATCATAGTGAAATATTGATCAATTAATATAACTACTTATTAATCATTCCAGTCATTTACAGAAACAAAAAGCAACAATATACTAAATATAAAATCTTGTGGAACTCCATATATATGTTTTTTCTTATCATTCAGTATATTAGATATTTTAGTTTCAGCATTTATATTATTTAAATAAATTTTGAATAAGATGAATAATTGAATAAGATGCTTTGGTTACTTTTAACCAAGGCACATTACATAATATTATAGATATATATGATTGAATAATAAATTAGTTTATGTATTGCTCATGCTAAAGAACTCATTTCAATTCCAATTTGGGCACATTCCAGTTAAAATGAACCAATAGAAACTACATTAAATCAGTAACACCTCTATATACATAAATAAATGATATAAAAACTGTCAGATAATGAAAATTATTCTATATGAATAAAGCATGATAAACAGAGCAGCCAAAATGCAAAAAACATTCATTATAAACAACAATTTGCCAAGCGCATTTGGTACTGCATATCAGAATCACGGTGACATATTGGAACTGAATGGTTCAGTAAGTTGCCATGATTCTGGTATACAGTACCGAAAGTGCTTGGCAAATTGTTATTTATAATTAATGTTTTTTGCAATTTGGCTGCTCTGTTTATCCTGTTTTATTCGTGTAGAATAATTTTTTTATATACATAAATGATTAAGAAATTACGTTTGTTATTAATCAGAAAAATCAGATAAGGATTAATCAAAGATTTATCTGAAAATCTCAAAACTATTAATTTCACCATAAATTCTTATATATCAATTTTCATATTAATGGCAAAATCTATGCAGAGTATTGTAATGGTTGAGCTTAATGGCACTGTATAAACTTTTAATGACTTATTATGAAATCAAATAAATGTTTCATATATCCCAGATTTCTGCCACAAATGTCTACTCTTATGAGAAATAATTCTTTCTTATTTGATAACATATTTTCTATTACTTTATTAATGCTTATACACTTTTATATTCATATCATTTTATGCCTTTTTATTTTCACATTAAATTTCAGGAAAAAAATGTATTAGCAAACAAATCTGTACTAACAGTATTGTTGAGAGGAATATTTTACTTCCAGATATGGATGACAATATTGTAGACTGAATTAATAATTAGTTTCACAATATATAGATATGTAAAAAAAACATACTTTTAATTAATTTAATAAATAAATAATACAATTTCTTAATTGAAAGCAAACCAAATGCCTTTATACTATGTTAAGAAAAATGACTAGGTTGGTAATCTTATCATGTTGATTAAAAAAACCTAAGAAAACATCTGTCTTCACATTTTAATATATTAAGTCTTATAGATGTTTAATGTTCTGGAAATAACAAAGATTTCAAACAGATTTGTAATCATTCCTTTATTAGTAAAACTATTGTAAGAATATAGGAAATCACATAGAAGTACATTTCACATCTAGAAAATATATGATAGACCAGATTTTCCAAATAAAAATTATATTTTTGAGATCAATCAATCAGTCAATAGTATTCTGTCCAGTCAACAGGTCCAGAGAGTAGTCATAACATCAATTCATCCATTATTTCATTTTCTTCCTTGCCTATTTCTTCAATTCCACATAAGTCTTCCCATCTTTTATATCATCCAATAATGTCAATTTCTTCCATCCCTTTTTTTAATTTCAAATCACCATTTCCTCCAAAACATCTTTCATTAAACTATAATTTCTTCATAATATATGTCCAATCCAATTTCTCTTTCTCTCTCTGATATTCTCAATCAATCTTCTTTCCTCATTTACTCTGTTCAAAACTTCTTCATTTGTTATTTTACTCATCCAATTGATTTTTCCATTCTTCTCCATGTCCATATCTCAAAGGCTTTCAATCATTTCTTAAATCTATTACTCAATGTCCATGTCTCATAACCATACATTAATACATTCCACACATAATATTTAATTAATCTCTTCCTTAATTCTCTGTCCATATAAACCTTTTATCAAGCATCGTAACTATCATACATTTTTTTAAATGGAATTGAAGAATTATTCTCAGGATGATGATGATGATAATAGCAAGATGCTGATGAAAAATTGTACAAAAAGCTTACAAACTTTTAAAAGTTGTGAATAAAATCTAAAACAATCTAGTGATATATTATTTTGATATTAAATATGAATCTTAGCATAAGGCAACAATTTATGATTGTATCCTTAATGAATATAACTCTTCATCCTTATTTTATATTCATTTAATGTAAACCTGGGTATTGAATAGATACCATATGGCATAATTTCGTAATATCTAGGTTTCCAAACTAATTTTAAATGTTTACTTTCAGTAGTGAGAATTTAGGCTTAAAAGATGAAACTAAAATCCAAATGTAGAACTTAATTTTTACTCCTTTATACTATTCATGATAAATAGCCTAAAATTAGGGGGGAAACCCTACTTAAATAGAAAAGAGAGAAAAAGTCTTATGCTATGTGTGTATTAGTTTCAGCTTTAAGCCTTGAATCCTTACTAATAAATACAAAAACCAGATACTGATCTGGAATATGGATATTATAATAACATACAACCTAGTGCTCATTGATTATCCAGACTTAAAAGAGAGTTGAGTAAACTAATTTTAAAAACATATAACTAAGCATATAAAAAAGTTTCTTAATATTGTTGTTATTTTTAATGGGATATAAATGTGGAAACAGAATTCAGTAGATGGAATGCTCTTTACAATATGTATATATTGTAACCTTAAAGTCTGTCTAGAGGACTCTACATGTGCAAGACAGGACTCTACATGTGCATAATGTGGACATATAAAAAAAAATTTTTTTGAAAGATTTTTATATTTTATTTCTATTTCAACAAATCAATTTATAGGTCAAATATGATGAATAGTTTAAGAAGTTAAAATTTAGTTATAAAACTGTTGTTGGCGGCATTTTTTTGGATAGGTCTAAATAAGAAGTTTAATTAATTCTAAAAATTACAATTAAGTTAATTTTGCAATTTTATATGTCTTAAATCTTTAGAATTCACATTCTTATTAATATATAATTCACTCTTAGTTTAAATTACAATTATACATCAAATGAAGTTAATTTTAAAAAAATGTCAAGTAAACAAGTTATATTAAAACAAATATTTGAAATAATTTTAATATTTCTACAGTATTTCATAATACAAATATTTAGTTATAATTTGTTTAGATATTTCTAATTGACATTTTAAATATTGCTGGATCCCATGTGTATATAATAGTTATTTTGACCGAGAGAAAAATTTAAAAAAAAACTGATTGCATTATTTAAAGGAGTTTGTATTTAAAAACATCTAAACTGTAATATTGTTAAAAAATTATAATTTTCCATAATATTATATTTAAATTTTGAAAACTTCTTTAAAAATTTTTGTAAATTAATTTATCACTATTGTAATATTTTGATTTATTAATAATTTGTATATTTTAAATATAATATTAATTTATTATGTCTAGAAATTCAGAAATTTTTTTTAAAAATCTATTGTTAGAACATATGCCTTTACAACAGCTTCAGCTCTCAAATCAAAATGCTTTAGATTCGCCTATATAATTAATAAGTAGGTCGAAAATAAGAGTGGCCACTCCTATCTTTTAAAGTCATTATTCTTGTGTTAAGATTTGTAGAGGTCCCTACTATCACATTTAGGTGCATGGTCTTAAGGTTATGGCCTTAATATATATTACTTAAGTAATGAGTATGAAAATGCGCTTAACAAATTATTAATTACAACTTTAAATACTTCAATCACTATTTCTCAATGTTGAAATGGTGTATTTGATAACATTTATTAGTAATATTTCATCAGATTATGTTGAATATATATTTTATTCTTCAATTTAGCAGTGATAGAAAAAAATTATTATTATTATTATTATTATTATTGATGTTATTATTAAAAATGTTATTAATAAATATATACACATGTGATATATGTGTATGCAATCATTAAATATCAACAAATATTTATAAATAAGGCATAAATAACAATAGAATGGTTTATTTCTCAAATGATCATAAAAAGTTCATCAGAAAGGATAGCTGAAGAGTGAACCATTCACCTTGAGCTCCAAAGTCTACTCTTCTGTGGGTCACAAGTTCAAAATATTAATTTGTATACTCTTAAGTTTCCAGTACCCTGATGGACTAAAAGATAAACTAAAATTACCCAGATTGCTACTTACCTTGCCATATCTGATATTTTTACAACATATGACCTCTTTAACATGATATAGTAGATTACTGTTTTTATTTAAATCTAATTTACATATACTATATATATATAAAAACAATAATTGAACATATTGTTTTCACTTATTATATCAATATCTATTATTTGAGTTAAACAAAAGAAATTAGAATTTATATATAATAAATATTCTTTATATCTATTTACATATAGCATAAGATAAAAACCTTTGAATTTTTTTTAATGTTATATTTTTTCTTATTTTGAAAATGTGGAAAAAAAAGGCACATGATATGTGGTGAAGTATTTTAAAATTTAATACCATTCCTAAAATTAATTCATAATAAATCGATGAAATATTTTCTAATACACAATAAATCGAAAAGCTTTCTAGAACCTTTTTTTTATTACTATACTAAATATTTTGAAATATGAAATTTCTCTACAGTACAGTGTTTTTCATTATGTAATATATAGGAGGTTTGACCTCAGACTTTCACATGACTCTCAACTATCTATGCTATCTCATACTGCTGTTACACTTGATTACCTACACGTCGAAAAAATAAAGAATCACCAATATATGTATTTCATGTTAAACCAGCATTCGTCAGTTGGTCCACATTATCATCTCCACACATATATACAGTCAATGCTCAGCTTTATATTAAGATAGCCAATCTTCATACTTTAATGGACAGGCTTCAAACCACTCCACCCCATAATTTACTAAACAATAAATATATATTTTTAAAACTGATAATTTCTTTATCTCAATCTGACGAATGAATTACGTGGACAAGCAAAACTCACGATGGGACTTGATGAAATACCAAGAAGAGATCTTTTTTTTTTCATGTATCAAAGCATCGGCCGGGAAGCGAACCCGGGACAACTGCTTGGAAGGCAGCTGTGCTAACCACTCGGCCACCAACGCTTGACATGCCGAGAAGAGAAGTTGTAAAGGAAAAATATGGATTTTATAAAATAAAAATTAATGTAGTTTTTTTCATGTAAATTATCGGAGATATGTAAAAAATAATTAAAAAATTACATCTATGTTTGTATAAAATTTACAACTATTTTTAGAAATATTTTGTTGATATTTAATTAAAAACAATTTCAGTTGTTGGTCAATAAAGTGTTAACCAAGCTAAGACAAAAGTTCATTTATGTTCTGCAAGAATAATCATAATGATTTCTTCAATTTTTTTTACTAAATTTCAATTTAAAAATAGTTGATTATATACATAAGCAAATATAGTTTGCGTATATTCTCTCTTTCTCTTTATGTATATAAATTAACTGAAATGACCATACTTTCTTTCCAGCTATACAGTACAAATAATAACACTCTGCGAATGAAAATAAATCATTCTCTCTCAAGATAAGAATAAATAACACTTTGTATGATAACAAATCGTAAATAATAGACTGGAACCATCTATTATTAAACTTTTTAATGATTGTAAGCGTCTAGGTATAACGTTTAAGCAAAATATAAACAAAGGATAAATAGTATCTTTTAAAAATCCTGAATATTTGAACCCAGTATGACTGCATATAAAAAAAACATTAAGAAGTAACATTTTTTAATATTAAATCTTACAAAGTACAGAATATTGAAAAGCAAAAACAATTAGAGATAGACAAATAAAAAATAAAAAAAGGTACTGTGAGTACACAAACCTAATGTGATAGTTTAAAAACATGATGCAAAAAGTAGACTTTTTTTAGAACTACAGAAAACAAAGTGGATATTTTATTTAAACTTTTGTTATACCTAACATTCAAATGAGACAATCTAGTGAGTTGGTAAAGAAAAATTCTGTAACAAGGAATGAAAGTAAATTTTTCAACATTAAATGATTGTGCTGAAAACAAAAGAAATTAATACTCACATCAGGAAACTTCCAAAAAATGTTCAACATAGAAATTGCTAATAGATTGTAATAATAATTTAAATAAAAATAAAATAACACAGAATATTCCACATATAATTTGAATTAAATGTGCATCATCAATAATTTGAATCAGATAAAATTGGTCTGTACACAATAAGATCATGGAAGGAAATTGGACTCAAACTCTGCCCATTATTTTCAAAGATTGAATGCCTTATCATTTCCTCAAAGAGAATAAAATGTTTGATTATATTATCAGTTAAGACAATATTTCAGGCCCCTGCACAGTATTTTTAATAGTTATATTCTTACAAATAGCTATTGCATCTTTATTCAGCTTTAAAAATATTAATTATTTAATATTTATTAGATGAAAAAAAAAGTTTTAAATTTGATTAAAAATTATAAAAAAGTAACAATGTGGAGATCATAAAACAATTTCATAGTACAGAATGTTGTCTAACACAGTTTATTTATCATTAAGTTTTCTCTGTGTGTTGGTATTTTTCATTTCATGTTTTTTTTTTTTAAAAAAATAAAATAACAGCTTTTAAATAAAGACCTGGACTATAAAGTAGCAGCTATTTTAGTCCATATAGCAAATAATGTTTATTTATTAAGTAAATCAATCTTTTGAATTAATACATAATATTTTTCTACTTCCATCCAGACCATTTACATAAAAGCAATTTTATGTAATTAAATTGGATACTGATTTTAAAATGGAATTCATAATCAGCAAATAATATTAGCATTGATATTCCAGTTAAATTTTGAATTACCACACAATATAAATAAGTTTTTTTTTCATTTCATATTATCTACATGATCCACATCTTCCAAATTAGGGGTGGAACAACTCATAGAAGTCATAGCGGAATCCTTTGTTTTTAAACTGCTTTATTTTTATTTTAGAACATATGCCTAAAAGTGAGATTTCAGAGTTCTAAGGTTGTTTGAGAAATTCTTCTAAAATATAATACAGTATTAATTGCAAACTTTAGAAAACAAACAATTGAATGACATCGTTATGAATACATATCTTAGGCTTTAGCAAAATTAAATACACATAGAAATGAGAAATTTAGTAAAACTCATTCACTTCAATAAAATTTAATCAGTAAAAATATAATATAAATAAATTGTATGTATTAAACCTAGTTTTTTTTTTTTTTTTGGCAAACTATTCATTTCATTTGGATGAAAAGAGTATAATATTATTGCAGTCAGAAATGAGTACTATATTTAGAACATAAGCAAATTAGGTATTTCATTGGTAATTAATTACAAAATAAATTATAAGAAAATAAACTTGGTAGGGAATTAAATTCCTAAAAAAGAAGAAAGGCAAGCTGTGACAAGATAAATGTGCAGGAAATAAACTATAGAATATAAAAGGTGACCCTGAACACATTTGGAAAAAAGAAAAGATTAGTAGTAGTTTTTTGTGGGCAATGCTTGCATTCTTTGTCAGATGGCAAATCAAATATAAAACACTCATAGAATGATATATGTAGATTTATTGCATGGTTGCCTTTACCTCAGAGAAGCCACCAACTGAATGCATCGCTAAGCCATCAGATATGGTCATTGATGCTTTCTTTCTATCCTGCTGTCAAGATGATGCTTTGATTCAATCTGCTTTGTCTATATCACATTAGGAATCCAAACAAGCCAAGAAGAAACCACTTCACCCTGAAGTTGGATCAATGAGAGCTCTTTATATCCATTTAACTTTTGATTAAAATTTATAAACTCTTAAGAGATTGACTAGGTTGTTTAATAATTATGATTAAGAAGAACTTTATTATAACTATTAATTTCTAAGATTACTTTTGTAGTTTGTAATTTTTTATTAATATTTATTCTTAATAATGTATATGTTAGTAATGTTTAGTAAGAATATGAATGAATAATTTGTATTTTGATTATTTGTTATTTATTAAATACTATTATAAAACTGAAATTAATTTCCTCGATGAAAGAATGCTAATGTGCTTAATTATTTAAACTATATAAGCATAGGGAAGGATTTCTTACAAAAAATAATAATTTTGAATTAATTAATTTTGTGATAGTGTGTTCAGTTAAAAGTCCACTGAACACTGGTACTTGTAAAAAAAAAAATAAAAGCTATTGCAAGTTTTTTTTTTTTTAGAGCTACAACTGCTAGTATAGAAAAATAGAATATAAAATATTATTTGTAGTTTGGATGGCCAAGAAATATAATCATATTTTGTAGTTACTTCTCAATTTAGTTGTAAAAGAGATGTGATTAAGTCATACAAAAAATCATTAATCATATACCTGCACGTAATATTCAATAAATAGAATAAAACTATATAGACACGCAAGTGAGTGACATATGTATATGCATATTATAGTAAATTGTGTTAAAACCCTGTAGTAACTGGATATTGTATAAACTATAGTCCTATACAACATATATGTATGAATGTTATATTCTACATGTAAAATATGTTTGTATTTATTGATACCAAATACTAAACAAACAATTTGAAGAAATTGATAATCATTAAATAATGCGCAATAAATTCAAGCTACCATGTAACATATTTCAAGTATATGTGATGGAATGGAGGTTTTTAAATGCATCTATATCTGTAAATTTAGCATACATCATTTAACGTGTTTATACAAATGTAAATTAGTCTCTTTTATCTGCTTATATTTACTTAATTGTCAAGTGGTTGCTCTCTGACATAATAAAAAAAAAAAAAACAGAATTAAATCAATTCTTCTTTTGTACACATTGATTATTATTAACCCTTAGAATTCCACAAAGGTATTTTCTATTTAACTTTATTAATTTCTGTTCTTAATAAAATATATTAAAGTTTATTTTGAAGACGGTCTATTCTTTAATTTTATTTGATTTTAAATACATGCTCGTGTGTGTGTGTGTGTGTGTGTGTGTGTGTGTGTGTGTGTGTGTGTGTGTGTGTGTGTGTGTGTGTGTGTGCTTGTATGTGTGTGTGTGTGTGTGTGTGTGTGTAGGAATAGATTCAGACACACGTTATTACATGTCTAAACTTATGTTATATTATCAATACTAAAAATAACTTTTTATAAAAAAAATCTAATGTATATTTTTCATAAGTAGCCTCTTCATTTAAAAAAGATAAAATAGATTTATTCATTTATAAACAACAACTGAATTTCTGTTAAGGCGATTTATATCAGCATGACAATACAAACGGATTTATATTTTTATAATATGCTAATAACTAACAATTAAGGATTTTATTTTATTATTATCAAGCTGATTATTTCATATTTTTAAAAAATAATATTTAATAAAAGGTTTTATTTTAAAACGTCAAAATAGAATATAATACCAGTATCTTAGTCAAACGAGTAACATTTTCTGGATAAATAAATAGTCAAAATTGGCCACAAAGGCAATTCCAATTGAAGGAAAATGAAACCATATCAAAAAAATATATCCCAAAGATCTTCTGCACCAATGGCAAAGAGATAAAGAGACTGATGATTAAAAGATAATATGATAAGCTAAGCGCGGACAATTAAATTTAAAATTATATGCTAGAATATCATAACTGCTAATGTAATAATATAATTATAATAAATTATTTGGAAAAAACATCATTTCAAAAATCAAAAGTGATTACATTTTCTATTTAATAATGTATCAGAAATTAGTATTCCACTATGAAGGAAAGACAGTTCTTCAGCTTCTATGAATAAAATGTATATATTTGTTGAATCCGAATTAGCAATATCTATTCATGCATACCATTTGAAATTAACTTTAAAGAAAAAAAAGCAAAGACATTCTTTATTTAAGCCTCTGTTTTTAATATGAATTAATCCCCAAAAAAAAAAAAAAAAACGACTACAAAAGCAATCTTTCTTTATGCAAATGTAAATAATGAAGTTATATAAAGAGCTCACAAATAAGCTCTTAACAAGCTTTGCAAAATATCCCCAACTCCCAACCAGTTTCTGCTACTGGCTTCCTCAGTGAGGTGCTAGGATATTCAAGCATTAGATTTAAAATACCAGGACAAGCCCAGTACTTGATCTAAAACCAGTGCAAAGCTTGTTAAGATCTTACTTGTGAGCTCTTTATATAACATTTGTAATACATGCTTATTAAATTAGGTCATGTGACATATGACTTGATTTCTTTGTAAATAATGAAGTTGTATGTTTACTTGCATTAATATAATTAATGTAGTACATTTTTATTGGCTATGACTTTGATCAATCTTATCAAAATATAGCAATATTCATAATTAATCTATAATAATGATATTTAAATTTTTAATGTTCAGAGAAAAATCTGTGTGATCACCAAAAAATCACTTGACTTGAATTTACATAAAGCTTTCTAAAGATTTGAATAGACAAGTAAGTACTGGATAGAAATTTATTAAACACTGCCATATACCATCTATCGGTTAGTCAGGCTTACACTAAGTGACATGGCTGAGGTGAGAGAAAGTGGTTTTGCTAAAATCTTAATGAGGTAGATACCCTTAAGTCAAACTAAAAGCTTATATTGATAGAAGAATTTGTATGCAAATATTACATAAAAATAGTCTACAGAAAATAATTTACTATTAAGTAAATTAAGAGTCTTTGATTTCTTTTTGATTTCTTAAAGAAATCCAGTAGGACATTCTGAATGTCCACTCCAAATAGTGTTGTTGCAGGTCATAATATTATATGGTTATTTAGATAGTAAAGAAACATGGACTATCTGCTCACTATTATGTTAGCCAGTGTAGTGATTTTATTGGTTTTAACCTGAATAAATGTTCTTACTTCAATGTTGACTGAAGTTGAATTTTTTAAAGACAGTATTGAATGTGGATAGGAATAAGCTTTACTTTCATATAACATGTAAAACTAAAATATGGCTCTTTTTTTCAGGAGGATGTAAAATCAGCAATTAGGGTAGAAATTAGTATAGACAAAGACTGGATAATTAAGATTCCTCTGCCATTCAATGATGACCTTTTATTTAAATATAATTGCAAATCATTTTGAAATGAAGGAAGATTGCAGAAATGGGAATAAGTGTTGTCTAATATTAAATGGATATTGTTAAACTTTGTGAAATTAGAAGTAAAGCTCAAGAAACAATTGATTTAAAAAGTGAACATATATTTTACTACAAAGGCACAAATATTGGAAGCACATGTAGAGTCTGATTCATTATAAATAAAAAGTGAAAGAACAACATTATGGAGATTGATGCATACCAAGTAAAGAAGCAACATTAGTTATTCAAATTAATATATGATACCAAATGCAAATATCTCAACAAGTTCTCACTATACTGAAAAAATAAAGAATTTTTATATGGATTTACAAAATTATTTTTATCAGATTAAACAATGTTTTAAAGTTTTCAAAGGAGACATAAATATTAGAATTGTAAATGATTGAAAGATATCATGGGTAAATTGGGTTATGTTGATAAAAGTGACAGATGTGGAATTCACAGAAATATTATATATCATGAATTCTTTCTTTGAGAAATATGCTAAGCAGAAATGAACATGGAAGCTTCCAAATGAAGATTCAGAAGAATTGAATTATATTTGGACTAGCAGTAAATTCGAATTTCATGATCATAATGTTCCTAATAGATTCTACACAGGAAGTGATCATCTAAAAATGAGATGTAAGATACACATCACTATAAAACTAGAGAGACAAAAATGACTAAGCAAAACAATATTCACAGTTGATATTCCTAACCTTCAGAAAGATTCAAATGAATATAAATTAGAACTTGCAAATCATTTAAAAATATTAATAGATTTAGAAGATTTTTCAGACTTGAATGAAATCAATAATATGATAAATTCATCTAAACCACTTTGAACACTTTTTAGCAAAACCCTTTATTTGTACATACATACATACACCTATGTTTTGACTGTTCTGCAGTCTTCATCAGAGCCAGTTCACTTTAATCTCTTATAAAGTAAACGGGCTCTAAAGAAAACTACAGAACAATTGAAATGTAGGTGTATGTATATATGTACAAATAAAGGGTTTTGCAAAAAAGTGTTTAAAGTGGTTTGGATAAATTGTATTTATATAAGATACTACATCAAAATAAAGAAAAGAGTGATTTTGTTAATATTTCTGAATCATATGATAACTGATACATTATTAAGAACTGCAAGAAGATACCTGGTACTATCAGCAACAATTTACCAGTGATTTTTCTACTGAGACAATGCAATATATTAAAAAAAGAAGGTACCAATTTTAAAAAAAATATCCATTAAGAAGAATTGAATATTTAGTTTTGTAAAATAGTATAAAAAAGAGTTAATAAAAATATATAAGAAAATACAAAATTGTGAATTGGCAAAGAAACCTTTGTAATGAGTAAAAGTTTTAAAAAGTGTAAAACAATATTTTATTATGGAAAAATTATTTCTGCAATAAGAAAAAAAGATGAAACTATTACAAAAAAGAGAAATAACGTCATCAAATGCTTGGAAGAGTTCTTTAAAGATTTATATAAAAGAACAAAAAAACACAGTATCTACTACAGTTACCACTTTTGAATTTTCCAGTGTTTTAGATAAAGAAATAAAACATGCATGAGGGATAAATGAACATTAGATGGAGAGTTTGCTTCTCATTGTTGAAGATGATTTTGAAGATTTTGTTAGTGATCATATAGTGTTCATTAATTATAGATATAATAAACACCTCCATACTTCCCCATTCCTTTTAAATTCATATAAATAAAGGTATAATAAAAGACAAATGACCCCTAAGATGCATTTCGTGCTGAACCAGCACTCATCAGTTGACCCAGGTCACTATCTCTCATATATATCTCTATTATATGCAAAGTATTTATCTAGAATAAATTGTTACATTTCATTTACCATTGTCAATCGCCCTCCACTCACAACTTTGACGCCATCCATTTCAGATAAATACACTAATGATTATTACTAATCACCTTCGAAACCAGAGATTATCTCTAGCACAGATATAAGCTTTAAATCTCAGTTAAAGATTAATATATCTGTTGTTTTTTTTTAAATTTACGTACACGGAATTATTCACCTTTCTCTGTTCCGATCATTATGGATCAAAGTGCACATGTTAAATAGGAGTCTAGAGTCATATGATATTTTAGAATGTAGATTGGTAATTAAAAAAATACAGATATTTAAATATCTATTGTTATCTTTTTTCCCTCTCATTTAATGGCTATTCAAAATTATTTGAAATAATAATTGTTAAATTCATAATAAAATTTTAAAAAATCTGAAAGTAATACTGAAAATAAAAACGTTATAAAAAATAATAAAAAAGATCAAGTTAAAAAAAAAGTATATAAAAAGTTAAGTATTTTATACTCTAAGCACATTATTTTTTGAAAATTAAATTTATGATTTAATTTTTTTTTTGTTTCAGCAACTGTAACTCAATTTTAACACATTAGCCATGTGTATTAAGAAACGATTATATTCGATCCACAAATAATATTCTTAGCATGCTTTCAACTATTATATAGTAATATTCATAGCAATATAAAATTATGGCAAATGACATCTGTTATACCAGGGAGGTATTTAAACATTCTCTGCAAAAATGCAAATGATTTAATTTACATAATTCACTTTCTTGACAGAGGAATACAAGTCTCTTTCTCATTAATAGCATAAACTGCAGCTTTCAAATTGTTTGCAATACAGAATGCAACAATTTTCTTTGCAAGGTCTTTGATGAATCATGTGCAAACATTTCATCTAGGGTTTCTCAACACCGATATCCTTATAGCCATACAAAAACTAATACAGAATCCCAGTCTATATTTTTGTAACATGAGATCAAATATGGTCATATCTTTGAGCCAATGGAGACTAATATAGTGTATTCTGAGAGAAATGGCAGAAAACACAAAGTTAAGGAAGCATGGCACATAGCCAATAATGTACACACCACTAACAAGAAAAATGCTTATATCCCTTTGTTGAAGAAGTGAATTATATAATTAAATCATTTGCATTTTTGCAGAGAATATTTAAATACCTCCCTGGTATAACAGACATCACTTACTATGATTTTATATTGCTATCAATATGGCAACATCAGAAGTCTTTATCAGAGCTTATCCTGATGAAGACTGCTGGACAGTCGAAACTGTAAGGAAAATATAGAAGTTTTTTTAAGAAAATTTGTTTGCATTGAAGTGTATATAAAAGAAGTATTATAAGAAATATATGTATGAATATGACTACATAATAGATGAAAGCATTCTATGCATATTATTTGGGGTTAAAACATATATTTTTAATATACATGGTGTATGTGTTTTTATTGAGTTAAATTAATGATTATGATAAAAAAAGATATCTATTTTAATGATATAAGTTGCATATGTAAATTCTAGATCTCAGTGATAGTTATAATGCAATTCTACATATAAAAAAATTGTCTGAACATGATAAAAAAAATGGAGTCTCAAATAAATTACCCATTTTGCTGCCTTTTAATAACTATTTTCAAAGATCCAAATATACAAACAATAGAAAAAACTGGATGAATTCATATTGTAATTCAAAATAAGTGTCCATTGATGTTATAAAGCAGTCATCTAATTAATGAGCATTTTTTTCTAATTATATCATGGATTCACCTAATTATTTTTATTATTTATACCTTAATTATTCATGAAAATATTTATCATGCAAATACATAGTTTCATATATTTGATAAAATGTCAGCAAAAGATAACAATCCTATAGAGTATTTTTTTCTCATGTGTCATAGTATCAGCCAGGAAATGAACCCACTAACCCAGGACAACTAATTGTAAAGCAGCTGTTGCTGACCTCTTGACCATAGCTTCACAAATAACTAAGTTTCTTTATTAGATTTAAAAAATTTAATCAGTTAATATTTATAAAAGGAAAAAAAATGTTTTAAATTTAATTTGGAAATTTAATTTAAATGCTAAAAATTTACCCATGTGGATTTCACAAAAAAAATGTTATGGTACATAATATTATCAGTGGTAGTTTCTTTATTACTAATCCTGTGTGCTTGTATTTTTCACTTCAATTTACAGTTTAAAAAAGGAATCATAGTTCTGAACCATCTTGTGTAAATTTTCCTACATGAAAAGCAGAGTTTGAACTAATAGCTATGGAATATTCTGTGAAAAACAGATTTTTTTCTAAGTAAAGACCACAGTACATAAATAATGTTAACATCTATATTTAAATATTTTTAACTATTGTAAAGTTACAAATAGCTAAGTTCTTTACCTAGTTTTAAAAAAAATAATTATTTCATATTTATGAGAGGAAAAAATGTTGCAGTATGTAAATGACTTTAGCACATACAAGTATACCATTTATCTTCATGGTCTAAAGTTTGCAAATAAGAAAATGATAATACACCATAAGAGTATTTCATATTTATTTTAAAGAGCAGGATTAGAGTTGCTAATCTAGAGTGCATATCTAAAGGGGGAAGTTAATGAACATTTATAAAATAGAATATTGATATTTAATTATAAACTTTAATAAAAGAGTTAAAAAAATAATCACATAATTAATTGCTTTGTAAATCATGTGACATTCATTACCAGAGAAATGGCATTCAACCTAAATTCAGAAATATTTACTTTCATATCTGTCACTCAGATACCAAACTGAACCATGCAGCGCTATAAAAAAATTAAATGAAGATAAAAAATATTTGATACATTTTTTTAAAGAAATAGCTGTAGTGATTATTAATTTATTTTTTTTCAAAAAGTATCCCATTAAAATATCTGTCTATTTAAATTTTGATTTACACTATTTAGCATATTATTCCATCATAGGTTAAGTTATAAAATAGACTTCATGTCTATAATTCATGATTCATACATGCTAGCACCATAAAGTTTTTGTGGCTAATGGCTAGACTATGTTGCTATGTAAAACTTGAGTTGATTCAGAGATGGCTCTGCAGTCAGCTTAAAGACGATCACCTTTTCACTGATATATGCTGTGTATACATGAAATTTACATAAAAACCAATTATTTAGGACCAAGATCTTTTTTTACAGTTTTTATATAAATTTTGATGAATAAAATTATCTAAAATTTCATATTTTTATTAGTTTATTTAATCTTGCAGATTGATTAATGCCAGAAGTATGATAATCTTCCACAAACACCCTGGTTACAATATGCTTAACTAGTCACATCTTATGTATTTCGTGTGTTTATTTACATGGATATTATTATATATAGAAAATATTATTTGTTTTGATCTATTTTTAGTTTTAATTTAATTTTGATTGATAATAAAATCAATTATCTCTGAGCAAATGTGTACTTTTAAAATATTAACAGACTTTTTTTTTAATCATTGTCATTTATTTTACAGATATATATAATAGTATCATTATAACTGTTATTAAATAACTTTAATAAAGCTGCTTTTACTTATAGATTGTTTTTCTGAAAAGTTGAAAGTACCACTTAGTGACGCTAATTTTTAAAGATATAGACCATATTTTTACTTTGTTAATAAATTTGTTGAATTTATTAATATTTTCACACATGCTTATCTAATTCTTCAAAAATAAAATAACTCAACTAAGAATTTTAATAACATCCACAAAAGATTGTTGAGTCTGACAAGGTCGCACTTCCAATTTTGCTAATGAAATGGATGGCGTCAAAGTTGTGAGTGGAGGAAGTTTGACAATGGTAAATGAAAATGTAACAATCTAAAGAATTAACTAGAAAAAGTTTAGATTAATAAGCATATCAAAAATAAATAAATGTTTATCTTCAGTTATTATTATCATTGTTAATTATTTTCAAAATTCTAGTCCTTTGCCAAACAAAAATACTTTTCCAACCTTTGCACAACTCTTCAATTATTCCTTTCTTCATTAATCTCATGTGATCAATGATTCTTTTGCCACTTTTATTTTCTATAGATCCTTGTAATATATATATTAAAATGTATTGGTCTCAAAGTACATGTCTACACCATCATTTTATTCTTCTCGGAATTTCTATAATAAATAATTATCTTTTATCTATTTATTTCCATACTTATACTAAGTTAATTTTGTGTTTCTAAATAATTTTTATTGTCCAAATCAATATTTCGTTCTTTTTTCTCCTTATTTTTAATTGCATATAAATCTTCTCCATAGAAGCTGAAATATAAATAAAATAACATTTAACAAATATCAATAACTGAAAGCAATTAATATTTATATGTTAATTAACAAAATCTAATTTTATTTTGAACTTTCAAAGTTATTCTTATATTTCTTATTTGCATGAGACAAAATTAACTGCTACTCTCTTTGATTTTGTTTGTCTTCTAGCTTTAAACTGTGCAGTGAATTCTAGCTGGACTGTATGGCATTATTTAAAATAAAATTACACGATAATTATGTCAAAATTTATTTCAATTTGTTTTAATGTGCGTTTCATTAATTATTTATTGTTATACATTTAATCATGTTTTATGTATTTCTACAGATATTAATTAGTTTTATTCTTTGTTTAATGCCAGTCACAATTTTATCACAACTTTGTGAAGTCAGAGAGAGTTATCGTTTACAGATTAAACTAATTACACTTTTAAATGTCAAATACAACCTTCAATGATAGTAACGCTTTTCCAAAAATCAAGAGATTTATAAAGTCATTTAATGAGGTGAGATAACCGGAATACTGATAATAAAATCAACTGTTGTTTGTGTGTGTGTTCCTTTTCACAATAAAATTTTTATTTACTATATATATTTAACTTAACAAATAGTCATATATTTATTCATGGTTTGTTAGAAATTAAGCGCAGTGGATTTGAAATGGATCTTTGTATTATCCATTACGTCACTGTTTTCAGAAGCATTCAGAAATCTTATAATAAAAAAACTTATTACAAATAATGAAGAAGATTTCAGCTAATGAAATATATTTAGTTTTCATCTTATTAATATCAGGCTCAAAACTTAATATGCTAAATTTATGTGGAAAATTGAATAACAATCTATAGAAAATTGTTACTTGAGCAAATATATCACCACAGTATATATTGTTAAAAACCATAACAATCTTTTCACTAATGTTTTTATCACTTCTAAAAATACATCTGTGGTTAATCAAAAGTAGCCAAGAGACTATGTGTAGTTTGACAATTGGGTAAAATCTGAAACGTTTTATTGAATAAAATCAAAGAAAAGTGCATAAAAGCATCAGTAAATGAAATGAAATTATATTCACTAACAACCATTGTTTTTATCAGATTGGTTTTAGAAGAACATTGTGGAAAAGGAGCTTACAGTTCTACTCTAATGACACTTTTTCATTTTATTAATCTTTGGATTAGAAGTTTGATATATAAGAATGACAACTTGGTTAGGAGCGATAATAATAATTTCTTTAAAATTATTCATTAAGCGTAGGTAAGAGTTCAAGGCCTCATGACAAATCTTTGTAATAAATCTTCTCCATGCCTTTTCCATTTTTCTTTTCTTGCATCTTTCAATGATCTTACAAATTTGTTGGTAATTTCTGAATTATTTTTTATAAACAAAAATTGACTATGAAGAGCATCGCAGGTTTATGAACATCACATATGAGTGCTCTTAATATACTAATATATTTATATACTTTATACTTTAGAAGACATGCTTTAATATCTGATTGATCCCTCTTGCTATAATTCATTTTACAAATTCATTATAATACCAGTGAATAACTACATAACTCCATTATCTTCAGATTTAGCAATCGATAAAAAAATAAAATATTGACTAAATTACCTTAGCTTTAAATAACTATGTAATTCCATCATCTTTATGTTAACAAATTATAAAAAAATTGAATTGACTTTCTATGCTTTTGATGATAATAAGTTTGTTTGATCAACTATAGTTATATACTTGATTCACAGGTAGAGGGAGTCATCTTCTATATTATTTTAAAAAGCCATTGAGTAGAAAAACATTATGTTGTGAAAATGGGGTGGAGCAGGAAGGAGAAGAATATGGGAAAACTTAGGGTGGGAAATGGAAATGGAAGTCAAAGTGGCTAACATATTTCTCTGGGCATAGTTGCTGAGAAATTCCTGATTCCGTGTAAGGAGAAGTCACAATACATCACATCATCACATCGATACAATGATTTAGTAAATGTTTCTACATTTAACAACAGAATGGGATTTTTTTATGTTACAGATATTTATTTTATTCAGCAAAGCACTTTCAATATTGAAACATATTATAATCATTGCATTATGCAATTAAAGATCATTGAACTCTCATTTTAAAGTTGTTTTGCATATTATAGATCAAATTAACATAAAATTACACTTTAGAAATTAATTTAAGTTCTAATAACTGTACTCAAAGTTATCTAATGGTTCTGAGTATTGATATAATCCCCACAATTTTGATTTGTACTTAGTTTTATAGTTATGAAAGTACTAATATATATATATGATATTTTCATATTATTAGTATTTTCGGGATATTCTGTGAGGTAAAATAGCTAAATAGCTGATGTTTCGCTACAATAACAAGTACCTTTTACAAAGCATTCTCTTTCTCAAATCATAGGAATGCGTGTGAAATTTAAAATCATTTTTATCTCTTTGTTTCTCCTCATACTTAAATTCTATTGGTTGAGAAGTTTTAAATTTTATGTTGTCTTCCAATAGCTTCTTCCAAATGTTGTTAATCTTCTTTAATTCACACCTAAATTTTATTTTGTCTTCCAATAGCTTCTTCCAAATGTGGGTAATCTTCTTTAATTCACACCTTAGGTGTGAATTAAAAAAGATTAACAACATTTGGAAGAAGCTATTGGAAGACAAAATAAAATTTAAAACTTCTCAACCAATAGAATTTAAGTATGAGGAGAAACAAAGAGATAAAAATGATTTTTAGGTGTGAATTAAAGAAGATTAACCACATTTGGAAGAAGCTATTGGAAGACAAAATAAAATTTAAAACTTCTCAACCAATAGAATTTAAGTATGAGGAGAAACAAAGAGATAAAAATGATTTTAAATCTCACATAATTCCTATGATTTGAAAAAGAGAACACTTTGAAAAAGGTACTTGTTATTGTACTGAAACATCAGCTATTTAGCTATTTTACCACATGGAATATCCCAAAAGTACTAATAATATGAAATCATCATTTATCCATGAA
The DNA here is from genome assembly GCA_028023455.1 of Epiperipatus broadwayi. Lineage (NCBI taxonomy): Eukaryota > Metazoa > Onychophora > Udeonychophora > Euonychophora > Peripatidae > Epiperipatus > Epiperipatus broadwayi. The sequence goes on from JAQFVV010000186.1 coordinate 1,757,103, forward strand.
AATATTAGAATTAACATATATATATATGCATGCAATAAGAAATACTGATGATTGGTCTTTTATACTATAATAGCTTATTAATGATTAGCTTAAGATTTTATAGTATGAATCTATCTAACCCAATCACAAAAAACAATAGTTTATGATTTTTTGTTGCTGATTTTATGTTTATTACTTAAATTTGCTTTCTTACTGCATTTAATAAAAGTTCCACTTAGTATTTATTTATTACCCACACTTATCCCCTAATTACACTACATACTACCATTACAATATATATATATATATTAATAAACAGTACTGTTTTAATATTATTTATATATATATATATATATATACTATATATAATATATATATATATATATATATATATAAAACCAAAACTGTCTAACACTATACTAGCAAAAAATAAAAATGCAAAACCATAAAACAATACAGTACTAGATTAAATTCAAAATTTTACCAAAATCCTTACACAACCATGGTTTCATCTACTACAAATAGACCTTCTCAAGTGAAAATCAACCTAAAGGAAAACATATATATATACAAACAAACAAACCTTCCCATAATTCATTTCAAACTCCACCTTCCCTTAATATCAAAAGAAGTCTTCATAAGATTGATAGCCTCAGAATCAAGGAGTTTTATCATCAAAGTCTCCTTTATTCTTCTTTAATCTAGTACTGTATTGTTTTATGGTTTTGCATATATATATATATATATTAATAAACAGTACTATTTTACTAATATTTTAACAGGATCATCATCATTATCATTTATCCACTGCAGAATGAAGGGCCTTTTGAGATTTAATCCAGTTTTCCAATTCTTAGTCTTTCTTATCCATAATACAACACACCAATAACCTTTTTTGTTACATCCATCCACCTCAACTGTAAACTTTTGCTAGATCTTTTACAGTCATCTGGGATTTAATTTAAAACTTTAACTGTCTATCTATTATCATCTCTATCTATTATCATCTCTATCTACTATCATCTCTATCTATTATCATCTCTATCTATTATCATCTCTATCTGTTATCATCTCTATCTATTATCATCTCTATCTATTATCATCTCTATCTATTATCATCTCTATCTATTATCAGCCCTTGTTATGAATAACCATCCACTTCCATTCAGTCTCTTAATTATTTCAATATTAATTATACAAATTTGTTTTCTCACCCATCTATTTTATATTTGACATTTTATTCATAAGTAAAGACAGATTAAAGATATCTATTAAAACCTTTTTTCCAAATGCATAGTTATTATTTTTATCAAAAGTCCTTTCAAATTTAATTTTGTGATTAATTTCATCTACAGGGTTTTCTTTTATATCAGTAATGTGATGGTTTTTGTTTTTGTTAACATCTTCTAATTCACAATTTTTCTTTCTTTCTTTTGAGAAATCCATTAAACATTATTCTTTTTAGCATTTATCTTTAGTTCTATTTTCTTACTTTCATCTGATAACTCTTGCAACATTTCCTGAAGCTCTGAAGCATTATTTGCAATAATAATCACATCTTTTCAAAATAAATACATGCAAATGTATATAGAGAAAAGCTTTAATTAATACATATATTTGCATGTATTTATTTTGATCAACATTTCCTGAGAAAAGTTTTAAAATCATATCATTTGTACAATCTATATTAATTTTAAGGAACTTCATTTAAGACATCTTAAATGTCATAATATCAATAAAATCTTATTCTACAATTTTGTAGAGATACTGCAAGCAATATATGAAGCAAGATTATGTGTTCATACAAGAAGAAATATATAAATAATAAAAGAGTGAGTGAAAGCAGGTGAAAAATCTGAAAAAAAAATATCAATTGTTTTGGGTAATGGGTTTTTAAAAAAAAAAATTTTAAATAGGATGTAATTTAAATATATCATTATATTTTTTGATATAGATTAGTCTTTTGAGAATTTTAATTGTCTTTCTAAAGTTTGTTTTGGTAGTGAGTATTTCATTTGGATAGCTTTCTGGTATCAGAAAAATGTATAAAGTGATCAATGTTCATAATATAGAGAGATAATATTAATATTGTTTACTGTTTTACTTCATAATTATACTCATACAATAAATATCCATACTTAAATAAAAAAGTGCCACAAACTTCATATACAATTTCATAAACTTCCCCTGAACTTCAGAAGTTGTTGATTTCTTAGGTTTGAATAAAATTTCTAATTTTTGATAAGTAATTGTGATGATCGCACATACGGCGATCACATATATATATATATTTAACATTTAAAGAATATTAAATATTGTGTTTGGAATACTAAAAAGTGAGTTTAAAAAAATTATATACAAAGAAATGTTTTAATTAAGAAAAGAGAGGGAATTAGAATCGAAAAGATTCTTATCTTTTACCCTCCAAATTTAAGATTTTGAAAAAAAAAAAAAAATTAAAGTTAGAAATATTGAAACTGTATATTAGTGGAATGAATAGTGATAAAAAAATATAAATAAAATACAAATTAAAATACGATTTAGAAAAAAGGGTAAAGTTGAAAGCCTTAAACAGAGTAAAATAGAAATTTAAAACATGACCAAAAGATAAGGATCTGGGTTATAAAAATACACAATTGACGATAAAACGAAATGCGTGTATGGAATATATATATGAAGTGTGATAAAGACAGAAAAATTTAATGCTTGTCAAAATAAAAAAAACATTTTATTAAAATATCTGTTTAATTAGAAGAAAAAAATAAATAAACAAATGTACATAGTGCTACGAAATTATGTAAAGGCAAATCTATATAAATGGCCGAAGGCAGATTCAGAAAAGGAAAGGTGTGAACAAAAGCGAAAACAAAGGATCGAAAGGACAAAGAACTGGGGAATTTTAATTAAAAAGTATTATTAGTGATTAGTAGAGTTAGAGACTTCTTGTCGAGACGTTGCTGGAAATACTGCTCCGATAATAAGCAGCCATAATTAACAAGATATGATTTCTAACGTGACTTATCAAGGATGGCTGGCTAAGGGCCGTCGTGATCGCTTGCCGATTCAAACTCCCCGTGCTGTAATGGTTCCCATCTAGATGTAACAACTGCCGATGTAGCGCCTGCCGGAGGGTTCATTTTGCCTTGTCCTTGATGTCCTAAATACGGAGGAGTTCCCACAACCAAAATCTAACCTAAGAGCGACCGTTCCCTGCTAAAGAAGTGGAGAAATTCCACGTGGCGATCAGCAAGACTTCAAGTTAATTCAGAGACTTAATAACCTAGGTAAATATGTATACTACAGTTTATATTCACATGTGCACATACCTTTAATTTAGGCAATGGCCAAATTCTTCCTTTGAATGATATAGACATTCTTTAACTTTTTTATATATACACGGAATGACAATTATAAATGTACAATCATTTATAGAATCCTTTTATTTTGTTTTACTCCTAGCATTATAGCAAATAATCTGTTTTTTATTGTATGTAAATGATTTAAAGTATTTATTTTATTGTTTAAGTTATTGTATTAAATATCTTTTATTGATTTAAATCTGTTTCATCTCGTTCTTCGCCATTCCAAAAAGTAATATAGTCTTAGGGTTTGGAGTACTGAATTAGCACGTGAAGCTAGTGGTGCAGTATTTTGATCCCATTAAAATTTATAAATATCCAAGCGCTGTAACTGTTAAATCTTACAGCAGTCGAGAGACAGTTGACCGGAAAAAATAACCTGGGGCTATACCCGTATAGTTACAGATTCGGTCAAGTACGGATATAGACTCATTTATGTCCGTATGTTCTCTCTGTTTGCGGTAGCGGAAAGTGGACGATCTTGAATTTTGAGAATTCCCCATTATATATAAATAAAAAGGAAGTTAAGCTTTCGATCGGCGTGTTTCCGTTACAGTATGTTATGTTGCATTAGTTAAAATGCATTGACCGGTCTGGATCAGAACCTGGTGCTTGAATTAAAGAGAAACTTGGAAAAATTTTTCATGCAGTGATAATTTCTAGGCAAATATTTTTTTTTCTGACAGCTAGCCCATGACCAACAAAACTAACTATCCAGTCATTGATCAATAAATGATTATTCTTAATTAATTAAAAAACTGGATTAGTATATTACTGATAATGTGATTGTCAATAAACTGATGATTAAACAAAGTATACGTTTGAAATAAAGCATCTAATACAGCCTTACTTTTACAGTCATCGAATCCATAACTTGCCTTTACTTTACATGATTAGATAAGTAATACTAGATGCTTATCACGTATACATTTGAGGTATATATTTATATGATTTAATTGGCAGTGTTTTTAAAACATTTTATAAACATTTTAACTTATTTATCTAGTTGCAATTATCTAACATTTCTTTAGAGGATTTGAGCATAATCGAAATCTATTTTCAATGATTATATTCACTGTATGAAATAAAAATAATTTTACATTTTAAAGTACATTTTATTAGCATGATAAAAAAATTATAATCATAAAGCTCTGAAACTAATTTGAAAAGAGAAACTGAAATAAAGAATAATAAAATGATATTAATAATTCCAAATAAATAACTATAAATAATTGATTAAAGTTTGAACTAAAAGCTGTTAACATTATCATAGGAATTTAGAGTGAAATAGGAATAAACAAAGTAGATATTTTTAATATTACGTATCTTTTTAATAAATGTCGAAGTACAAAGTGTAAAATTTCTTATAACAAATTTAAGAAAAGTTGTGAAATTGAGAATAATGGCCTCCGATGAATGCAGAGAGCAGAATGGTAAGTATTTGTAATCATAAATCCTTTTTATTAGAAACAGTATAGCATAAAAAAGTTTAAAACCATCAAATAACATATAGGAATACTAAACAAGTACAAATCTCTAATGCTTCATAATAAATTTTAAACATGGCCTTAAAAAAAATAAATGGAAAATATAATAGCATGTATGCTAGACGGGATGGGGTGTTTCGATTATAAATAAAGTAGATAATCAAAGAGCTATTTGAATATTATGTGGCAATTTACTATACTATAGTTTAAAATTTTATTTAAACTTTAATAAAAAAAATATTTTCAGTACAGAAAATAAATTTATCTTTTATTAAGTTACGAAAATAATTAATGAAACTATTTCTTAATAATGTAATAAATAAACAATGTAAATAAACTTGAAACAAACAATTATATTTCCATTTTTTATTTTTTTTTTTTTTCAAAATAATCTTTATTTGCACAAAAAGTAAAATATACATTGTAATATAGAATTCATGTTTACAATCATGTCTGACACATTAAAGACTAATTAGTTATTAAATTAGATGATGAGTACAGGATTAAAAGTAAAATTTTATGTTATGTTACTTATCAGGGATGATCTAATTTGGCATATAAATCCCATGGCGTGTAAAGTTTGAGTGTCATGAATAAATAATATACATGGCCATTGCTAAATATGTAATTGACTCCATGTTTGCTCAGCAAGGCTAGGCAGGCATGTTCTTGGATCACTTTCTTTAGCTTTATATAAAAACTTTAGGAAAATGTCTTCAATAGAACCAGCCAACTCTCTATCAAATAATACCTTACATTTAATCTTCCATATCACAAAATTTATGAAAGTGGCCAGGCAGATGGAACCAAAATTTCCATTTTTGAATGCATCATTGAGGTAGATATTTGAAGAATTGTAATCTGTAACCCTCTACATGGCAATATTTCAAAACCAAGTCCACCATTCATAATTATTTAATTATAATAATCATTATTAAATAAAATTGAATAATAGTAAATATAATTGGTTGTTTGTTTTGATTTTATTCAGATTGATTATTATATTAAGTATATATCTATAACAATATTGTAGACACAATTTTTTTCTATTGGATATTTGACTGTGCTATATAAATTTCTTAATATTTATTTCCTCATTTACCATATTGAATAAATTACTGGAAAGAAGTAAAAGTTAATCTACTTAAAGCGCTGGTCTATGTTAAATTAATAATAAAAAGTTTTGTATTATATCTTTGGTGCATAAACAATTCATGATTGCATATATAGTCAACAAATCTCACTGACATATGCATATATTATAATATTTTAAGTGCTAAAGATATTGATAAAACAAAATATTCTTGGATATCAATATCATTTATTTGCAACAAACAAATGAAATTTATAAAACAAATTTATAAAATATATGTAACGTTGCATTTTATGCTACTACGAATTTAAATAGATTGATAAATAATTCAAAAAATAGGTATAATAATATTTTAAATGAAAGTTGTGTGATATATAAATGGATTTGTGTTTGTCGAAAAGCATATATAGGTGAATCTTGGTGTACATTGGAGAAGAGATCAAAGGATGCATTTATTGTTGTATAAACGAGTACAAAAATCAAGACAAGTGAGTGCCAAAAATTATGACATCACCTTCAGTATTTTTTGATCATAATGTTATACATAATTATGATTTCAATTTTGATTTTATAAAGTTAAGATTATATGTATTAACTGAAACACACAGGCTTATTATATACCAGTGTCTATATATGTAATATATATTATATGTATTGAAAGAAATAATAATAAACATAAAATTAGGGAAGCTGTGTTAATAAAATATGGAAAGCAGCATTTAATAAATAAACAAGCTGCTAAAAATTAATGAATTGTGGGGAAATTGATTTATGATGTAATTGTTTTTGTATACATTTGTAACGATTTTTATAATGGAATTTGAATATAGTTGATAAAGACAATCTAGATTGTTAAAAGTACTTCTATTTAAATTATAGGAGATATTTTTTTTTTTTTTAAAAATTGTTTACTGTATTAATTATTGTATTGGTTTGAGGAATATATATATATATGTGTGTGTATGTGTGCAAGTTAAATTCTAATTTTACCATTTGATTATAATAATAAATAGGCATTCATAAATGAGAATGGTTATTTTATACCCCCTCCCCCAAGGAGAAGAATGAAAAAAAACTGGTCTAAAAATGAGTTTTGCGATGACTATACAAACCGAACTACAACCCACAAATACATTCTACATATAGAACATGATCCATTTTTCTGTTTACTTGATATTTTTCTATGTTGTATTTTAATTAATTTCATCAATGGAAAACGTTTTTTTCTGAAATACATTAACACCATGACTAATTGTAGCTCTCCAATATAATCTACTCGCTGCTATAAATTGAAGCACTTTAAAAGAATGCCTTTAAGATAATCTTTATACTGTAGACAGAGTCTCCCTCTACCGTGAAAATACACCTTATGAAAAAATTTACATTATTTATTCATTTTAAATGTCCAATCTATCAAAGGTGTGATTTTGCACTTTGATTGGTGTTATGATATAGCCATTATATTGTCAAAATTTATAGAACATCCTTAAAAGAACTTTCTTTAATGTTTTTATATTGCACTGATAAAATGTCTATGACTCACTTCTGTACAATAAATAAGATAAAGTAACATCTCTCTATATAGCTAAGTTAAATGCAGTAGTATAGTAACATGATCAAAGGAATAGACTGACTCAAACACATGCCAGATAGCAAACTTTTATAACAGCTTTCTTGCATCTTACAAGGATAATGAATAAAACAAAATGCAGCATGAGAAAGCCAATTCACTCAGCTATACAAATGTCAATATATGATTCAAGGATGATACTGCTTGTTAATATCTCCAAAGATACAACCCCACTTCAGCTAAAGCTCAGGGATTTACAATTGTTTTGGCAATTCATGGTGAGAACAATGAGAATTCTACCAGTGATAAACATTACAAAATATTACTAATAAATTAAAAGAGGAGGAGAAATCTCGACTCACTCTTGCAACACTTTAATAACATTGGTAATCCCCACATAAATCATCAACAGCATGGTTACAATTTCTTTCTGACAAGAAATTTTCTACAATCTCTTTTTCCAATAAACTTTACCGACTTTACATTTTCTACATTATTGTAATATCATGATCAGATATGCACAGAATAAACAGTTAAGTCCTATCAATCTTATTGATTCATAATGCCACATTAATACTCTAACAATAAATTTATGAGCTCTTAATTCAAAATTGGAATAGTATGGTCTCAGGGATTTTGTATAGAATGCAAAATTTCTACTGATGATTCTAGGAATTTGTTGTTGACCGATGAATGCTATCCTAGCGATTAGCCTAAGTAGAAATACAATTAATTTACAAGCTAATATCTACTTTTCATTAACCAATAATAATATTTTTTTTATAAATTAATAAATAGTTAACTAATATAAAATATTCTCTCGACTTTAAATTTTGAACTATATTACTATCAACTGGGAGCACAGTGGAATACCAGGAATGGGAAAGGAATTTTATGTTCACTCAAGATATCAGTCAACAACAAAATAAATTTATTAAATAAAAATAACAATTAATTTGAAGGTAAATCTTCCATATATTTGCAGTTTAAGTACAATAATTTGTAAATCAAATTATGAATGTTTTTTTTAAAGTAAATTTCATATTATCTAAGAATTATCAATTAAACAGTTAAACCTTTATTATGTGTCTGTACCTGAATAAGCATTGGAATATTTATTTAAGATTGTGTAGTATTAAGATTTCTGGATTCTATGGGTACCAGAAACACTAAGACACTACATCAAAATTCAATTAACAAAATAACATTTATTAACCAAAATTATATTGTAAATTTATAAACTTTAATATAAAATAAGATCATAGCAATCTAATAATAAACTTAACAACAACAACAAAAAAAGATATTTACAGCAGATTTTACAATCCCTTTGGAGAATACGATCCCACTTCTTTTGCATTTACATTGTATGTCATTACTTACATGCCTTTACTATTTAGTAACCTTGCATGGTCTTAACTTAAATAGGTCAACTAGTTAAATTGATTCTATTTAAACATTTTCCTTTCACTGTAAGCATAAATAATTATTTCATACATGGGTATGTAAAAATAAACAATTTACGAGATAAAATTTTTAACTAATTCTGTCCAACAGAAATATATATGCCTTTTAATGCTACTGACTTAATATTAGCTTTAGAAGCAACACCCTAGACATTATTTTCTCACCTATAGACAAACTACATTAATTAATGGCTGTGATTTGAATTTATAGCTTTAATTACCTTTTTTTAAATCATTCTCAGTTTGTTCACTTTATACTGTTGACTTTCTAATGATAAGCAAAACTTTCATTTCTCTCAGAGGTCACACATACATTTTCACATGCCTAATGTTTTGTATGTCACAGCAATGAGTAATGAACACTCTTACGCTCACCACTCCAGTGATGACTTGCACATCTGTGATCTGCTAGTTGTGATGTGCATCACTTATTTAAGCTACTAACACTACTTTTAAATTTAGAATGTTTAACAGTTTTATAAATGATTGAGAACAAAGCTCAGCCAAATGCATTATGCATCAATCCCTCATATACACTTAAAAAATTAAAAAGTGCCCCTGAAGTAAGTTATGCACTTCAAATATAAAATTTCAGATAGTGACCAGCCATTTAAATTCACAACTTCTTACACAGTAGAAAATATTACTATGAAGATATATTCACGAGGAAAAGGGCTTGTGATGGCATGAACCCAGAGGGCTCTCCTACTATCTGATGGCAATAACATATGTTAGGACTAAGTCACTACACATAAAAAATGTAGGAATGCACTGATCATTACTCCAACTATAATATGAAACATAGCTTCCATGGAATATATTAACTATGGAGATGGAAAGTAATCTTTAATCTCCTAATAACCCAATTAAAAATACCTAACCCCAATAATTGTGAGAACTCTGCTGAATCTCAACCCTCAAGGTAGCAATAACCTGGTGTACCTTGGATAAACAATGGTCATTTACAAATATCACTTGGTCTTGAGAGAACTGGGTTTGAACTCTCATTAAACAATAATATTTATGCATAAAACTAATAATACAATAATTGTCAATTATAACTAGAATAAAATTATCTTAGCCATAATAATAAAAAAATAAAATAAGAAATGTGCATTCATGACATATAACATTTAGCATTATATTTCTCACAACCCAGGACATAGCGATATTTAAAACTTTTATACTACATAATTAATATGATATAGCATTACTAATGTTAAAATTCAGTAATAAACATAAAAGAAAAATATATACATGAACCTCTTGTGTAAATATTCAATATCTCTCACACATACAAGTTATTATTATTATCATAGGATCATGATTAATCTGTAGTGATACTCAAAAGTATATTCCACCCTACTATGACCTAACTTCGATACAGGGTATATCAATTAATATATCATAAATAATTTAATTAAAATTAAAAATATATATACCCTTCAATAACACATAATGAAATAAATGAATGATAATAATCAAAGGAAGGTTATACTTAAAAGTCCTCAACATCAGCCTCTAATTCACAATCCAGCGATCTATTCACTGTGATTATCTTGCATTATCTGCATCATCCAAACGATTTATTAAGTCAGTTCCACACAGATTATATACACAAACACACATGACAAATATCTAACACATGAAGACAAACAAATGGCCATTTTCTGTGAATTGTATATGTACACACAAACAGATTAATCCACATTTGATCAATATTAGATTTTTATAAAATTTTTACTTAGCACAATTCTTTTCCATTCAGACAATCTTTAATATCCTTAGGAGGTAAATGCACTATTTCTTTTATTCTATAAGGCTTTCACACACTTTCTTAGAAAACATCGAATATTTTAGTAGATCATTTACTACACCATCTGACTTGCAAAAATTATTTATAGATTTTCGGTAGCAATTGAATAAATTCTATCATTCCAGGATATTTATAATTTTAACATTTAATTTCAAATATATTCAATTCCGATTTTACTCATCATCACAATGGAATTTTACGATTAAATCTAGAAATTTTCCTTTTCCCAACTAATAAATAGTAATTCATTAATATTTCATGATCTTTCATACAAAGAAACAGTTTCTCTTACACTATAGAGATAAAAAGCATTGGAAAGTTTTTAATTTCCTACTTTTAAAGTAGTTTTAGCATAAGTTCAAGATGACAGATATCTCTTTTTCTTCCAAAACATCCACTCAAGTAATTCATATAAAATAACGGTTCTATAAAAATTATGATATGCGATACCAGTGATATTTTAAACTTAGGAAGGCAGGAGGCTCATTTTAGATGTACCATCTGACAACACATTGGACATAAATTCTTTAGCAATGGGTTCCGATCCTTGATCAACTCTGAGGTTAGAAATGCATACCCAATTTAAGATTTTACATTGACATTCTTACAAAACTTATTAAAACTTTACTTTTCTAATACAAAACCTTCATAGAATTTTTAATGAAGAAACAGCAACAACACATGTAGAAGAAGAGCGACCCACCAACTACAAGCAACAACAATAACCAACAAAACCAGCTAACAACCTCAAAACAGGTGCATGTTTTTTATAACCTCCTGTTGTCAGTCACCCTCAAACATGCCTCTTTCACCTGCTCCACTCTTATATTAATTTCCTATTGACTAAGATTCGTAATTTTGACATTGATTAATTCACATTATCTAAATGGTCATGTGATTTACTTAAAATTTTCTCGGTTTTAAATGATATTAAAAAAAAAAGATAAAAAATGTAGCCAAGTGAAAGTAAAATATAATTTTAATAAATGATTTAAATTAAATCGATTTTCAGACTGAGTGTTTTGAAATATTTCTTTAAAATTAATTAAAATTTTTAACTCTTTCAATTTGTTTTTAAATTGTACCAAATATGACATATGGATTTTATAATTTTCCCAATAAATAAAATTATATTTATATAGGCACGCACAGATCCAGACACATCTATATCCAATCCAGCTGAACTATAAAGATTACAGCTAGTAATAAACCTATTCAATGATCTGAAATTTACTGAGCTAATCAAATAAATTGATTGCTAAATTCTATAACTACTTGCAAGTTAAAATTTACGATTGAAACTTAAACATCTGTCTCTTTAAATCAAATACATTATTCTATTAAATGACTATTAATTACCGATTTTAAAACCTAATCCTCCTACTCAGGTGATTCATCCTATACCAACAATCAAGGCTATCTAGATTCACTGGTTGATAGACTTTAAACTGTATGCAAACATCTAAACATAACTATGCATTGATTTTTAAATATTATACATCTATAATTTTTAAATATTATATGTCTACCACAAGCTTTCTGATCATCAGCTAGAATAATCTAAACTGATGTTGGTTATGAATCTATTAAATTTACTAGATTCTTCTGTAAAAAAAAAAAAAAAAATTCTTTTTTCAATGAATGCTGCATCTACCACGAAACAAACTATCTTTGGATTAAGCCAAAGGTAACAATATATAAATTAAACACTGTCTAAAGTATATGTTATATATATATACGTGTGTGTGTGTTTTGTGACCTCATTTGTTTTTTTTTTCTTATCAAGCCTTAAATTAATAATTATATTGAATTATTTTTTTTCTTATAATTATTTTTTTAACTAAATTATTTTAATGCAGGAAAAATTGAAATTTATAATTTTATCTATTCATTAAAAAACAATGTCAACTCCCTAAAATACAACTGTCTAAAAATAAATATAACATGATCTTATTGTTTTTCATCTTTGTTTTTTTTATTAAACTAAAAAAATGTAGAAACTTTACTTATTTTTTTGTTTTTAGATCTATTTTTTAATTAATCTGCAGATCTTCTTATATTGGTATTTAAAGTACAATGGAGTTGCAAAAGCAAATTGTTAACAAGCAAAAAAAATTATTAAAATTCACAAATTTTACACATTCAAGCATAAATTTTTATTTTCTGAGCATTATATGCAATTATGTTTAAAAAAATTGTAAATAAATTTTGAAATATACCAATAGCTATTTTTCAGTCTTGGAAAACCACACATCATTATATATCAAGACTTTGCTATGTCTCAAATATATATATGTATGCAAGCTAAAATTTTACTTTTAAATTAATTTAGAAAATTTTGTAATATTTTTTAAATGTGTGGGTTCATATGAAGGTGGAAAATATTTCTGTTATTTATTAAAAGTAATGTAATATTTTTAAGAAAAGAGAACATTATAAATAAATTTTCTTACCTTTTATATAAGATTCTTTTTAATGTTGTACAACAATGCAAAATCTACAAAAAAGTTTTAACCTATTGTGATAACAAAATCTAAAAGTTAAATGTTGTTTTGGATAAGTCATGTAATTGAATTAATTAGTGTGGAATGCAAAAATTTCTTAATTAAAAACCTTATTCTTGAAATATGTAGAAGAATGTCTTAATTAAAAATGTGGCTTATTTTAAAGATGTGAATGTAGAAAATTCTAGAAAGTTTGTGTATAAGAATAATCAACCATGATGTGTATAAAAGCTCCCCAAAATCTATTGTATTTCATTCACTGGATTCATTTATTAGTTTCTTTCAAACTTTTCTAGTTAAAATCACATTTGAGATGCTGGGACTTTTCATTCTGCTAGTCAAGCTGCACTCATTGCCAGCTGTCAAAATTATTAATACCCTGCAAACAGTTTTCAACAAGTGGCCTACAGTTATAAAATGAACATACAAATTATTCCTAGTGGTATTCTCCAAAATATACATGGCTAAACACTTTAACAAGATAAACTTCATGCTCTAAGCCTAACTTCATCTGCCAGCATGACTTAAATTCATAAACTCATAAAAATCTGACCTCTTAAAATGCCAATCTCAACAAACTGACAATGAGATACAACTACAAAATGCACAAGAGTAGATAGCTACTCCTACAATGACTTTGCAGAAAGCAAAAGTGACACACTGATAGATGTTAATGTTATATAAATTTTCTTATACCTTAAACAAGCCAGGTGTGATTATAATTGTTTTCATTATGTATATGTGCATTTTAACAGTAATGTTAGATTTAAATATTTTATTTTTATTTTATGTATATACTATTTTATAACATTAATGTCATTTATGAATGTTTTACTATTTTATTAGAATATGGATTAAATTGGAATTTGTTACATTTAACAAAAATAATTAGTGAAGAAATTCTCTTTTCTTTCATTGAGAGTTTTGAGTTATTAATGAAATCTTAATTTTGAATGAGTCAATTATTATTGTAAAGTTATTTGATCTTCTCCCTTCCTCTCTTTGAATATTTAAACCTAAGTATGCTTCTTTTGATAAGGAAAGCAAGTCTGAAGTTTAAAAGCAGACAGAATAACTTGTTTAAATTAATTTTTTCTTTCCAAATAGTGATAATCAGTTTATTTTATATATATATGTGGAATATAATTTTAGATTTGTTAAGATATTTTTACACTTATATATAGCATGCTATTATATAAAGCTATTGATCTACTTGTGTAAAGGACACAAAATAAATCCATATGAGAATCACTTTCATTTTCTAGGGCTTTCCTTTTACTTTACCAATGTTTGCTATGTCTCTACTTAGTTGATATTATTCTGTATTACCTCTGGTTACCTGGGTCATCTATTGTTTTAATCACAGTCTATTTACTCTGGCATGGCCAATCTTTGGAATTGCTATCACATTTGCTGTTTTATATTATCACTATATATTGGTGAATTTCAAGAGCCTCTGATCCACCAATTTCAGTTAATCTCATATTCTTTTAAACTGTGTCCCAGTGCTTGGAATTTTTGGCCTCTTTATTTATGCATTGGCCAGCTCTGAAAGAGCTTCTCATGCCTCTCCCATATTTAATAGCCTTGATTATTTTCCATATAATTATCTGGTGGAATGGATCTGGAAACACACACATGTCTTTATAGTAAGTGCATAAATGCACAGGCATTTGATGAGATGAATATTTTTCTTTGTTATTTTAAATAAAAGTTATTCATTCATATATCACATATCATAGGAATTGCTTTTAAAAGATTATTTAATATAATCAAATTAATTAAAAAGGGAAGAACAAATTAACTGTCAAGTCTTTTCAATAAATAAAGTACTCTATCAAGACATCCATAGATGAAGTATTTATCAATTTCTTTTATTTTTTAATTTTAATAAATGTTGTCATTATTAAATTAATGTGATTGATTTTGGTTGCTGTTATCTGGCTATTAATTGTTTAATAATAATGAGTCTCATACTTTAAGCTAAGCTAGTGTCCAGGGCAAGCAATTTATTTTTAGTTAGGACCTGTTCATCATTCTTAGTGGAAGTCAGACCACCCAAAATAAATTCTCTAGGCTCATAAGTAACCTGGTAATGCCCTCAAGTGACCAATATTTTAAGGGATGGAGTGTGTGTCAGGTACAATATATTAATAAAATTTCTTGAATTTATGTTAAAAGCATATACATTTTATTTTTTATTACCCTTCCTGAATTTGATGTGCAGTTTTCTGCACAGTAAAATATTTTCTGAGTGTAATGCTAAAAGTTTTACAAAATTTTAGAACATCTTAAAAGTTGATACTGATTTTAAAAAAATATCAATTCAGTTAGAAAGATCCTAATTTCTTGATAACAAAACCAAGAGAGAAAAGTTATTGAAAAAAAAAGTTGATCAACAAGAGCATATTTAATAGCAGCGAAAATATGACAGTTTTTTTTATTATTCTTTTTGCTTCAATGAATGCATGAATGATCACACAGTAATATATATATATATATATATGTCCCCTCAATTTATTATTACTAATTATATCAACATTATTTTTTAAAATTTCATTTATATTATAATCTTGATATATATTTAATATTTAAATACAAGTATAATTTATATACTTGGAATTTATATGTAATATATAATGGATTTGAACACAGATTTTCAAGCTCCCTTCAGCTATCTGCTTTATCTCATATAACCAATACACATGACCACACACATGTGAAATAGAAATATGATCTTCATTATACATATTTTGTGCTGAACTAACACTTATCTGTTAGTATAGATCATCATTTCCTATATATATATGTTGATATGAAGATTTTCACGGTTTGCATATATAAAAAACATATTTTTGTGATTTTATCCATGTTAAAAAATTTAAATATTGATATACTGACATTTCAACTTGATTACACAAGTCATCTACTGGGTGATAAAAGGTAGAAAGATGGTTATAGAGGCGCTACAATCACTGATTTGAAAAAAAAAATGTTAAAGTTCCACCAATAGCAAAAATGTTAAGAATGTTTTTTAAAAAAATATTTCTAAACGTCAGTATATCAATATTTAAATTTTTTAACATGGATGAATCCGCAAAATATATTATATATAATCAGTGCTCAATTTTTATTAAGATATCAAATCTTCAACCTTAATGGATAGACTTCAATCTACTTCACTCTCCCACTCTTCAGTCCTCCATACCATTGAAAATTTGATAACATATATATATATATCAATCCTCTTTTTACATATTTAATTCCTTTATTATTAAACTAATGCTCATACAATCATTTCTTGACAGTTAACAATTTTGATTGCCCCTGCAATCTTCCTCAGAACTACAAAATATATATATTAACAATTTATTAAACTGTTTATTAAAATAAATGCATTCTTAATTTAAATATAAGTTGAAATATATTTATACAAAAACAAATATCATTTTTTTCTTACTAAGCCCTAGTTGCACTTTTATGTAAAATGTTTTATAACATTATATAGATTTACATGTAATTTTATATACATTCTATACATACAAAAAAGCAACTGTCTCTTATCTATGAATGTTGAAAAATATTGAATATTTCAATAAACAGTTACATTTTCAATTCTGATCAATGTTTATCAACAAAATGTGAATTATTATATCCTATAGATGTTTAAATGCAAGCATGGCTTGGAACAAAATATTGCATAAAATTCAAGATTTCACCATATTGCAAAATTTTAGTCATTTATTCATTCAAACATTTTCTCCTCAATTATGTACTTAAAATATTGTTTTTTCTGAAGCTTTGTGATGTTGGTGTTTTAGTTGTATTTTATATTGGACTATTTCCATCATCTAATATGATTATTGAATGAACTTTTATTTAACATTCAACTGTTAGTAATAGCACACCAAACAGGTTAGAATATGCACAATGTGTTGAGAGGTATTATTCTTCCCTCTTCTTCAGGTGTTGTTAGCCTGACCAGTGACAGTACTTGTATAGGATTTGAACCTGGACCCTTAGATTCTTGAATATTGAATTTAAGGTACTGTTCTAACCAACTGAGCCATTCTGCCAAATGCAACAATCAGTAGAAATTTTATACACTTATTTCTGATGTTTTTTTTTCTGATTTCTCCACTTTTCCCTAAGAGCAAATGGAATCCACTAATCAACTTTGCTTTTAGGTAAAAGTGGAGAAATCATGAGGAACCTCATAGATAAGTATATGAAATTTCTATTGGCTATTGCCTTTAGCAGGATGGCTCAGTTGATTAGAGTGTTACCTTAAATTCAATACTCAAGAATCTAAGGGTCTGGGTTCGAATACCATGCAAGTACTATCACTGGTCAGGCCAGCAACTACTGAAGAAGAGAAAAGAAAAATATCTCTTGAAATGTTGGAAACATATACCAACCTGTTTGATGTGCTATTACCAACAATCTAATGTATTGGGAATATTTAAATAAAAGTTACATTTTTTTAAAGACATTCAATACTCATATTAGATGATGGAAATAGTCCAATATAAAAATACAATGTACTTAAATACTTTTTTCTTTTTTAAAAAAAAATTTCTTCTGATATCAAAATTAATTTCTTACAGTATTTTTACTCACATAGTATTATTTTTATTAGTGACATTTTACAGAATTTTGAAGCTTTTTTTTTTCTTTTACTCCACTTCAAACACTATTTGAAACCAACACTTCCATGTGCAAGCCTGCAAGACAACCATGAAATATATATGAAAAATCTATTTCAATATATATATATAAAATACATATTTTGTGGGTTCATCCATGTTAAAAACTTTTAATATTAATATACTAATGATGGAAAGTGATGGGTCATCTGAAAGTCTGTGCTCATATACCTTATATTACATATATAGACACAGGTATATAATAAGCCTGTGTTTCAGTTATTACATTGTAGAGATGTCTACCCATCCTTGCATATGTATTAAAATGGATTATGTCCTGTACATGTGGGGTTCAGATTGACCTTATGTCAACAAGGGTGTGACAAGAATCTCAGCCTCAGGATGGCCTTCAAGCATTCCATCATCAGATTTTTAATTGGATGGATAGTTGAAGAGTTGGAGGGTGTAGTAGATTGGAACCTGTCCATTAAAGTATGAAGATTGTCTATCTTAATATATATCTGAGCACTTATAGTATATATGTGTGGGAGATGATAATCTGGACCAACTGATGATTGATGGTTTAGCATGAAATATGTATATTGGTGATTATTTATCTTTTCAGCATATATGTGCTTGAGTGTATCAGTGTTATTAGATAGAGTGGAGAGTGATGGGTCATCTGAAAGTATGTGCTCATATACCCTATATTACATATATAGACACAGGTATATAATAAGCCTGTGTTTCAGTTAATATAATATAAATAAAAACTCATAAAGAAATATTTTCGATTATATTCATAATCATTTTCAACTCAACTTTCAAAATGGAATCATCATTTATTTTGTTTTATATATATGTGTGTGTGTGTGTGTGTATAATTTTTGCTTTGATAATCAAAAGTTATAGTGATTCAAATTATCTAAACAAACCAAATGGAAAGTTTTACAATATATATATATATATTGCAATTGATTTCATTTACAAGAATATTTAGCAAATTTGAATTAGGAGCATAATAATTTATATCACCCACATCTATTATATGGCTACCATATGACTCACAAAAAATTAACATCCATGTTAATAGAGTATAAATATTTTAGTTTTTATTTTGTGTTTTATTTAATCTAATTTTTAGCCTATTTGATAAGTTTCTCAGAAAAGAGATTCTAAAAACAAAGATAATATCCTTTCATCTATGGTTAATTGCTAAACAAAAGACATATTTGGTTGTATAAGGAATTCATCAAGATTTAAAAATTATTATGAATATTCAAATTGAAATAAAGGATAAATATAACTCAAAAAATTAGTGTAATATTATCAAAATAATTTTATTTTTCTTATAGCTTTGCCAAATCCATATAATATTAATATCATAAAAATAATTAATGTATGGACAATCTGTTTCATGTTTTGATGTTATGTTCATTACAGTTGGCAAAAAAAATTGTAAGACAAAGTAGGAATCCTTATAATACTTTTTATGGTGATCTGAACAAGTTTACAAACTGTACTCCACTTTTTCAAATGAAGTGTTGATTAAATAATTAAAAATAGATGACTTACTCTAATTATAAATGATAAGTATTATGATATAAAAAATATTCCTTTCACATTTTATAAAAATATTGCATTTATTTTATATGAATCACATAACTTTTACACATGATGTTATCTTACATGTAGATTTTATTGTCAGTCATCATCATCATCACATTTAATCATTATCAGTCCATTACAGAATGAAGTTCTCTGTATTTAACATGTTTTTATTGATTCACAGCTTGTTTTAGCCACAACATAACGACAATTTTTTCCATCTATTTATCTCACAAAATAGTTTATCAAGGGTTTATGTGATCTAGAAAGTAAATTAAACATAAATGTAAATTTGATTTTTAAAAAAAAAAACAAGTTAAATCTGTTTTTGTTGATTCTGTTGGTTATAGCATTTGCCTTAAATTCGATATTCAAGAATCTAAAGGTGGGAGTTCAACTTCTATGGAAATACTGTTACTGTGCATGCATATCAGGCCAGCAACACCTGAGGAAGAGTGGAGAATAATACTACTCGAAACGTTGTATAATTACTAACCTGTGATGTCTAATTGTGAGTTATTACTAACAAGTTGTTTGTATTTGAATAGTTTAAATAAAGTTAAAAATTTTCTGTGCATTCAACATTCACTCATAGATGATGGAAATAGTCCAACATTATCATATTTTATTTGTTTATCTTTATTATGAGTCATATATCTTTTTAATGTATTATCTATATGTACATTCACATACAAATACATATATATATACACTGTGTATATATAATATATAGGGTATATGAGCACAGACTTTCAGACGACCCATCACTCTCCACTCTATCTAATAACACCGATACACTCAAGCACATATATGCTGAAAAGATAAATAATCACCAATATACGTATTTCATGCTAAACCAGCAATTATCAGTTGGTCCAAATTATCATCTCCCACACATATATACTATAAGTGCTCAGATATATATTAAGATAGACAATCTTCATACTTTAATGGACAGGCTCCAATCTACTACACACTCCAACTCTTCAATCGTCCATGCAATTGAAAATCTGATGTTGAAATGCTCAAAGGCCACCCTGAGGCCGAGATTCTTGTCACACCCATGTTGATCTAAGGTCAATTGGATGGACGGTTGAAGAGTTGGAGTGTGTAGTAGATTGGAGCCTGTCCATTAAAGTATGAAGATTGTCTATCTTAATATATATCTGAGCACTTATAGTATATATGTGTGGGAGATGATAATCTCGACCAACTGATGATTGCTGGTTTAGCATGAAATACGTATATTGGTGATTATTTATCTTTTCAGCATTTATGTGCTTGAGTGTATCGGTGTTATTAGATAGTGTGGAGAGTGATGGGTCGTCTGAAAATCTGTGCTCATGTACCCTATATATTACATATATAGACACAGGTATATAACAAGCCTGTTTTCAGTTATTACACTGTGTATATAGTAAAAACAACTATTTTTTTTATTACTGTATTAAAATTAACAATATGTCCAATACCAATTGAAATAAATAATTGCATTTCAATTTTTTAGCAAAGATAAAAGAATAATAATGAAATAGAATTGATTTACAATTAAAAGTAAATATCTATTAGCCAAGTAATGTTAATCTCAAGTCTAATCACTATTTTTAGAAATGCAGTCTACTATTTTAATAATGTGGCATTTTAAATTAAAACAGATCAAAATTAATCCGAATTAGAATGTTTAGACAATAAAAAAATTCTTTTAAAAACAATAATTTTTTTGTTTATCTGAAAATTTTAATCTTATAATCATTTGAGATAGCTAAAAGCTTTAAAAAAAAAAAATTGAATTATTTCTGGAAATGCATAAATTATATCATTAACTGGATTCTTTAGTTTTGATCGGAAAATTTTTGGATCTTTTTTTAATTGCCTTTAAACAATATATTTTTCTCTTTTCAAATAATTTTATTTGACCTATGAGCGAATACAAAGAAAACAACAGAAAATATCTAGTTGATGTTACAGAGTGATGTATACAAAGAAAGATTGATTTAAAAAATCAGTAGGTTATAAAAGAAGTGTTAATAAATCGTTAAAAGTTGGATGCGGGGTGGATAGATGATTCGTCTTGCCTATATTCAAATACAAGTGTTAATAAGCTTTGTTTTGGTGAGTAATGAGTGATGGATTTTATTGACCCTTAATTGTTATTTTCTAACAGTCTATTTAGGGGGTGGTTGATCAGGTGCTGTCTAAGCCAGTTGGGGGTTCCCAGATTAGTAAAACTTCATGACATTTAGTCCTTAATTCATAAACAGAGTGAACCAAAAATAAGTATGTAGTAGTATACAATACTTTTATTTTTCAGTTTATTTTTTCTTATTTTGCATATGCTGAAGAGTATGGTAGGATATCTGAATAAAGAATGAAGAAAGTGGATTCTGAAGCAATATTAAAAGACTGAAAATGCCAACAAGATATACAGAGCAAAGCAAGCAAGATCTAATATCACTTCCAACACAAATAATAACATCATAACAGAAATAAGTTTGATGTAATAGTTTTAAACATTAATACATTAAAATCTAGCTTCCTTGAACAGCCCACACAGAAGAATATGAGAGTGATTCTGATATTGATGAACATCCAGAAAAAAAAATCCATGAGACATGTATCTCAGGAATTATCTTTATGTAAATATTCTTAATATTCTGCAATGCTTAATGCATAAATTAAAATTAAAGCATACCATCATTCATAACTTAGTTTGTTTTAATGATAGGGGAACTGCCTTTGCAAAATCTTTCCACTGCATTGAATTTGGTGATAGACAGCACTTATGGATTTCCACTTTTACTTGACTTCACATCTATCTTTTTGTGAAAGAATAGGATTTATTTTGAGAAAAATTTTCTTACAATAGAACTGATTTCACAAGAATTTATCATATTGGTGCTAAATGAAAATTGCATGTTACTAAATATCACAGAATCAATCAGAGACAGGTTCTAAAAATAATGCAATATAGATGGAAGAGATTCCTTCAAGTGTCAAAGTATTCTAATTAAATGTATCCTAGTCAACACTATATAATAAATTATTACATTTTGATTTAATATTTGAATACAATATAATATTAACAGATACATAAACTTCCCTTAAATGAATAATAATATATTTATATGTGCTGACACACAATTAAAGGCGAAACATTTCTCGAAAACACTAAACCACCTTAATATTATAAATTCCCATTTCAGTTTTATTTTAACTGCATGTTAGCACATATAAATATATATTTGAATACAAATACAATTTATATACTTGAAAATTTATTTGTAATTATAAGGGAACTTGAAAAGTCTGTGCTCAAATATCTTACAATTACATCTATAACTCCAAGAATATAAATTATACTTGTATTCAAATATTACAGATTCAGTCTGAATCCTGCCTATCCCTTTTCTGTGTACTTAAATGGACAAGGTTCTATACATGAAGGGTTAGAATTATTTAAAGTCAACATGGGAATGACAATAACACTGGCATCAACAAGAGATTTAACTTTTCCATCATCAGATTTTCAATGGTATGGATAGCTGAAGAATTTGAGGTTGGAATAGACTGAAGCCTGTTCAATAAAATTTGAAGATTTTCTATCTTAATATAAATTGAGAACTGATTCAGAATAGAATACATATATTGGATGTCATTCAACTTTTTCACATGTGTGTGGTCATGTGTATGTTGTATGAGGTGGCTAAAGGGAGTTTGAAATGTCTGTGTTCTAATTCCTTATAACTATATTTTGATTTACAAGTACCAAACTTACTCCACCCACAATTTTGATATGATCTGCTCTAGATAAATATAGTAATGATTATTTTAATTAAACATGCACACATGGAATAATTCAACTTCATTTTTCTTTTTCCATGCATATCTTTTATAGATAAGTAAAAAAATTATTTTATTTTAATCATGAATAAAATTATGTATTGAGTTAATCACATAACATATAATTAGTTTTGGCATTCATTTTATATTGTAAATTGTATTCATGTCCTGCATTAAAAATTGAAAGTTGTTTTATTGCAGTATTAAGTTTAATTTACTGTATATATATTGTACCATCCATCGGTATCTTAGGGTTTATATGATTTATGTTTTTCATATTCGGTGACCAAATCACATTTGCTTTGATAATTTCCTCATTAGAATATACCAGCTAATTTTATCGAATGCAATTATTTTTCCTGGTCACAAAACCCACTTAATATAACTAAACTTGAATAACAGTTGAGGACAGAACCAGTTTTTAATTATACTTGAAAGGCACCAGAATTCTGTACAAGAATCGACTGGCCTACCCCTCTATCTTTATTAGTTATTAATATAAAATCCTTTGCTACACCCAGATGATTTGTATTTTCTAATAGAACATTGGAAATTTATTTGTAAAGTAGTAATTGTCGAATTTAAATAATTTTATCCAATTAATAATAAACATCCAAATAGACTACAATGCAAGTTATATTCCTATGATTTATTAACTTATAATTATGATTATTTTAAAAACTAAATAGAGAACAGCAGTTTGAAACAAATAAATGGCTATTAAACACTGCTGTTTTTAAAATGTTGATTCTTATTTTATATAGTCTGATGTAACTCAGCATTTTCTATTCTTAAAGTTCAAGAAAGTGATCACTTAAATGATAAAATAAAGTATCTTATCAGTAAGTTGGATTGTTCAATTTATAACACTGTGAGGGATCAATTAGACTCTCTTATTGCAGCTTGTCGGTAGTCCAGCTTTCAAGATTTAGGTAGGTGATGGGTTCACTCTGGAAGAAATATCGGCAAATGAACTTTCTCTACTCACACATATTATCATGATTCACTATGCTTGGTGAGAATAACTTTTTATGACTTCATAGATTCAATTTTATAGTAAACTATTTTTTTTAGAAGGTGAAGATCTAAGATGCAAGATGCATGACGTATTTGCTTTTATACCCCTCCCTGATTTTAGTCATCCATGCACATCCTATTGACACCTTTTAACATTGACAAATTTTAAAAGTAATTTTGTTCCCAAAGTCATCTTTTTCCCCTTTGGTGACCATCTTTGATATTAGTGATAGAATTCTGTGACTTTAGCTTTCAAGTATTCGCTAATTAATTTGCAATAAAAATTATATCCTTATCTTAGCAAAAATCCAAGTAAGGTCTGGTTATTCTCTTTATCTTAAAAAATATATAACCTATGTTGTATAAAAAAATACAATTAGATAAAGATTTGAAAAGGAAAAAAATATTTTTTTTGTTAATTTGATAATTTACCAATTTTTATTTCCCAATGCAAAACTTATACCAAAAATATGGTACAATACCTCTGCTGGTAGGGACAAAAATAAAATAGGGTGTTTAACATTTTTTCAATTCTTAATAACATTTAACTTTCCCAATTAATCATCCTAATACTGAATTTTATTCAGTAATGTATATCTGGGGTCTTCAGGGTTTAAGTCCATACTGTTTATTCTACAGAGCAGCTATCTGTTCAGATAACTTGCCCTCTAATGCCTAAATGCACTAACATTGTATGTTTCCTCCTCTCCCCTTTCATTTGTGAGAGTAAATGCATTTGGGCCATTCTCCCTAACTATCTGACATGGTCCTTCATACAAATTCTGAAACTTTTTAGATACCCTTCTCTGTTTGGATTACTGGGTTTATTCTAATCCATACCTTGTTCCCTTTATTGAAACTGATGGTTTATGGACCCTTCCTATCTTCTTATGTCAGCAGCATGCCTTATCGTCAACATTTCCTTCTTCTTATTGATCTCTTTATTGATACATTTGGGGGTGACTGATAACTTGGCTTTGTACAGTCTCAGCACAAGTTGTCGGAACTGTAGTTCAATAGATGCAAAATCTATGTATTTTTTATCAGTCCAGTTGATGTAATTAACCACCCATGGCAACTGTTTTACCCACTCCCTGTGATTCAATCATGTGTATACTCTAAAAAGACATCCCAATTCTCTCATCACCCATTCACATTGGTTTAACTGAGGATTATGAATAGATGATAACATGTACTGTATTTTCATTCCCTCTATCCACTCCCATGATTCAGTCACTATAAAAGGAGTCTCATAGTCAGATAAAACAGCCCTCCATTTATCTACTTTAGGAAAATGTTGCATCTTTAATATTTGTATGGTGTTTCTTGCATTAGCCTGCAACATAGGGTATGCAGACATCCACTTTGAAAAAATATCATATATTGCTAATACCTATCTCATTCTTTGGAACACGGGTAGTGACCTGTAAAAATCAATAGCTATCACATCATCAGGTTTTTTAGAAATTATTAAGTTCAATGTATCGACATATGATCTGCTGCAGGTCTGGTTTTCTGGCACACTTCACATTCTTTCAATGCATTGGCTATCTGATGCGCTATCTGATATTTCATACTTGGCCAGTAAAATCATGTTTTCAACAATCATTCTACTTTACAAACTCCATAATGCCCATATGGGCAGTGGGTATACATAGTTAACTTATCTCTTAAGCCCTTAGGCACTATTATTTTCCATGTTTCGTCTTTATTATCCATTATGTACCACAACATCCTCTCTATAAAGCAATACCTTTTCCCATTTTTTTCAGAGTAACTTTCTGAATCCATCTTCACTTTCTGCTATTTCTAGATTATCTATAATTCTTTGGTATCTGGAACCTTGTTTCTGTTTGTCACCTAAGGGTCTAAGTTCATCTTCAATGAATATATTTATTTCTACTATGCCTAGTACCCCAGACTTATGTCTTCAATCTACAAATTGCTAGAGACCTCAGGACCCGGATTGCAACTTAAAAGCATCTGCCACCTCATTTTCTATTTCTTTACAACATTGTAAAGAGTAGTTAAATTTTTGAAGAAAAAAGTTCCAATGAACTAACCTACTATTGGTCAGATAACTGTGGTTAAGAATTCCAGACTATGACCCTATCAGAAATTGCTAAAATCTCTGGAATTCCCATATCACTATCAATGTCCCCTTCTCTGTTACAGAATAATTAATCTCTGCCCCCTTTAAGAGTCTGATAATTAAATACATTATACCTTGGCTACCATCTTCCTGAGTTTGCATCAGTGCTGTCCCCAACCCATATTCACTGTTGCTGACTTGCACTATGAAAGGTTTTTTTTAAAAGTTAGGATAGATCAACATCACCTGGCTCAAAATTTTCTTCTTGTTCATTTTGAATATGGCTTCATGTGTGTCCATCCATTCCCATGGAATATTTTTTCATAATAGCTGCAGCAAAGGCTTCATCTGTTGCAAAGTTCCGGTAAAATTTGCAATAAATATTACAAAGCCCTAAGAATGACCAACTTGTCTTATTGACCTAGGGGATGGGAATTCCCTAATTGATTGTATTTTATAGTTTAATTTCTTTTCTGATGATCCAATGTTCTAAAAAAACTTACTTCTGCTGCAGCTATACAACTTTTTTGTAAATTAATTTGAATGTCCTTAACCTCAACATTGTTGTAAAAACATTTGAAGCTTAAATGCTCTGTTGGGATTTTTGATGCAATGATGACATCATACACATAAATGGTAACCAAATTATTTATTTCTGGAGATAGTACCCTATCCAAATCTTTCAACAACTTGGCCTCACTGTTGTTTAAACCCAATGGCATTCTGTTAAACTGGTAAGATATGCCATTATATCTGAAAGCCATATACTTGTGGTCTGCTGGGGATAGTTTGATCTGCCAATACCTGGAAGTCAGGTCTAATATTGAAAAAAAATTTTCATCATGGAACCTGTTTAATAATTCATTTTTGAGTGGAGGGACATTCTGATCAAGCCAGATAATCCTATTTAACTGTCTACCATCTAAACTTAGTCTTACTGACACATTTTTTACTATTACTAACAGGTTGTTATATATGATGATGATCCCTTCATTATAACCCCCATTCTTCAATTTTTGACAAATTTTCAACCTCTGTTCTATGTTGATGAGGTATGAGATAAGATCATGCTTGGCATGGTGTTCTATCAATAATCTTAATTCAGTGTTCATACCCCTTAATTATCCCCAGCCTATCTGAAAATTTTGTGCTACATCTTTAATAATTTTTTCAATGGTTTTTCCCACTCATCTTTATTGGTTTTCCCCTTGTTCCATATCTTTGCTTGTGCCCTCTCTGTTTTACATTGGATACTACATACTTCTCTCAGCAATGTTCTTCCTTTCATCTAAACTTGACTAATTTTTATGAAACTTGACTACTTTTTATGTGATATTGACTTCTTTATAGTTGATCAGACACCCTGTTTTACACATGAAATCTGATCTAATTATATCATATACAAGTCCCTTCAATATCAGAAAAAACATGTTGGATATCTCTCGTTACTACTCTTATTCGTACCCACACCTGTTTTATCTCTAGATGGGCCTTTTATTATATTTTAACTGCAAAACACATGGAGAAAATAATTCAAGGGAAATTGAAAATTTTATTATTGTAGTCAATTAGGCAGGTTTAGGTTATTATTTTCTTAAGACTCTTAATATTAAATATTCTCTGCATTGTCTTAAAATTTACACTGAAGCAAAACTGGATATGTCATCTTAGAATTTCCAGTGGCAAGTGAAATTGGCACATTTATTAAACTGAATTACAGAATTTCACTAATATTGAATCAAATGTCAACCCAATTTTTGATTTATTAATGTATGTGTTAATCACATTGTGAATTGAACTTATAATGTGTTAATTATTAAACAGTTCCCTTAACTAATAAATATATGAAATCCATATATGTGATAAAAATAAAAAGCAATGTTTATCCTCAACTTCTTTAATTTCCGAAATATTCAAAGCATTTAGAGTTAACAGAAGAAAACTACTATTATTTATTAATCCAGAAACATATTAGAATTACTCATGTGGTGAAAAATATTCATCACTTATATAATGCTGCAGATTTCAAATGGATGCAATCAAGATTTCATTCTCTTTGTTTCACAAGAAGAAATGTGAATAAAGGTTTATGTAATGATCGTTTATTATTATTAATATATTGCTTATAACACTTTTTCTTATACACTTTAATGCAATAAATTTTCTTAAAAACTTCTTTATTCTCCTTACAGTTTCGACTGTCCAGCAGTCTTTATCAGAGCTATAATATTATATGTATTGTAATATTATATACATTATAGATATAAAAACTAGTTTGTGTAGATAATGAAACTCATGATATAAATATAAACTTGTTCTGAATATATAAAAAAAAGGTAAGGGTAATCTTATTTAGTGTAAATTTTGTTCATATTCTGAATATGAACACAGATAAAAAAGTTTAAATATCTCACAATAAATTATTACAATTTTATCTTGGAATATTTTTCTTTCTAGTTGATAAAAGCTACAATTGGTGAATAGTAATAAATGGGTAATATCCAACTCTAGTTAATTTAAGTGCATTAGATATGGTATTTGAGATGTAACACTTAACTAATTAATAGCTAATAACATTTATAGTTGTGGGTCATTCTCGAATAGATTATGATAATTATAATTTTTATGTGTTAAACAGTAATATATTTTATTTAATTGTACAGAATAAGGGGGTAACAGGGATAGAAAAACATCACCAATAAATGAATAAATATGAATACAGTAAGTGAAGATGAGAAAAGATTCAGCATCTGAACTAAATAATAAGCAACATGTGACCTAATAAACATAATAACATCAAGAGTAATAATCAAGAGTTAATAGTAATCAGTAGTAACTAGATTTAAGAGTGATACACTATAAAATCTTAGACTACTCATTATCTGGCAATGCCAAACTTAGGATATAATATTATAAAAGCAATTGTTAATATTTCAACTGCATACATATACGTACATAAGTGCTAATGATAATTCTACATCAAAAATGCTGGGTTTATATCAGGGTAGAACATCATTATAATGCTAGCATACATAAGTGCTAATGATAATTCTACATCAAAAATGCTAGGTTTATATCAGGGTAGAACATCATTATAATGCTAAGAATTAACTGGTATTTAAGTATACTGGTATTAGACCATCAAACATCACATGATCACCATCTCTATACTAGCACATAATTTGTTGTAAACAAAGGCAAAACTCCCCATACAGTAGTGCCACCCTGTGCCAAACAGAGTAATCAATGGATGCCAGAAGGCTTGTGCATAAAATCCCTATCTAGTACCTACTCATCCAATATCCCCAGACTAGTTTCTGGCTTGTGGCCATCATCAGTGAGGAGCCTTGGATCTGAGAGCACTGCACCTAGATCTTAGGATCTAATGCAACTCTCAGCAGCCAACTTTTAACTCTAATTTACTACAAAACTATGAGAATAAAATTGAAAGCATTGTTAATATCTTCAATCTAAGCTCAATAGTTTATATAATTATATGGGTCTGAACTCAATTCAGCACCCATACATTTTGGTGTCTTTGGCTCTTAAACAACCATAGCCACCACTATCCTATTAGGCAGGATTGGTGTTAAACCATCAAACATCACATGATCACCATCTCTATACTAGCACATAATTTGTTGTAAACAAAGGCAAAACTCCCCATACAGTAGTGCCACCTTGTGCCAAACAGAGTAATCAATGGTACTACTGTATGGGGAGTTTTGCCTTTGTTTACAACAAATTATGTGCTAGTATAGAGATGGTGATCATGTGATGTTTGATGGTTTAACACCAATCCTACCTAATAGGATAGTGGTGGCTATGGTTGTTTAAGAGCCAAAGACAACAAAATGTATGGGTGCTGAATTGAGTTCAGACCCATATGACTATATAAGCTATTGAGCTTAGATTGAAGATATTAACAATGTTTTCAATTTTATTCTCATAGTTTTGTAGTAAAGTAGAGTTAAAAGGTGGCTGCTGGAGGGTTGCATTAGATCCTAAGATCTAGGTGCAGTGCTCTCAGATCCAAGGCTCCTCACTGATGATGGCCACAAGCCAGAAACTAGTCTGGGGATATTGGATGAGTAGGCACTAGATAGGGATTTTATGACAAGCCTTCTGGCATCCATTGATTACTCTGTTTAGCACAGGGTCGCACTACTGTATGGCGAGTTTTGCCTTTGTTTAGTATATTGGTAATAAATAAATTAGTTATTATCATAAAATCTATCAAGTGTTTGAATTTGTAACTTTTATGACTTTGGCACCATCCAAATAAATCTAAAAAGCATCAGATGGAATCCACAGTATACTTGTGCGTATTTCAATTAAGTTTTAATTTTAACTTTGGGGTCACAAGGATCCTGATAAGAGTGAACAAGAAAAAATAAATACAATAATTAGCCCATTTTAGCATTTAATAACTTCACAGAAATAACTTTAAATCACGGGGAAATAATTAAATTTATCAATTAAACATAATAATAAAATGAAAGACCTGATCAAATATTCTACAGTACAAACAGATTATTCTGATTTTGACTAGTCACAAATAGATTGAAAAACTAAACTATTCATTAACAGTATTTAAATTGTAGTTTACAGATATATAAATTGTAATAAGTAATAAATAAACATGTATATGTATGTACACTTGTGCATTTCTAATAACATAAAATATTCCAATCGTTAATAAACCAATAATTATTATTTTATTTTAACCAAATATAAATTATTCAATGTTTAACATATATATGTAAGAGATATTAAAACAGGCAAAAATCTCCATACAGTAATGCACTCAGTGTAAGCCAGAGTAATCAATGGATGCCAGAAGGCTTGTGCATAAAATCCCATCTAGTGCCTACTGATCCAATATCCCCAGACTAGTTTCTGGCTTGTGGCTGACAAAGCCTTGAATTTGAGAGCACTGCACCTAGAAGAAATGGTGATCATGTGATATATGTAAGTGCACACATGCATGCATATTCGAATATAAAAATAAAATGTTTCAGTTACTAATTTTTTTATCTTGCAAATGCAGTTATTATTTCTGATAAACATTTTAGCAGAAAGAAACTTTTATTCAGCTTTTTGAATGTCCTGCTTGAATGTTTCTTGGTTTTAGCTTTTGACTTTAACATACAAACATAAAGAAAAATTTCTGAATTTATTTTTATAATTCCAAAAATCTTTCATGATAATAAATTCTAAGATAATAACTAGAGTTTTAATTCTTTAAAGACTTAAAACTGTTCAATCACTTTTCTTTTTTTTCTTGAATATTTTTCTCATTAGCTAGATAATTTATTCAACAATTATTTACTTTTAAAAAAAATCAATATTATAATGAATAAACACTTTTTCTTAGGCAGTAAAAAGAAATAGATTTTCATTTATATCAGAATTAATAATTGAAATCATAAATCATTATTAATACATATATTACTTACTTAACAATTTCTTCTATATGTGCTTTATATATTAGTGTACTCTATTTTAGGCATTTACAATATATATATATATATATATATATATATATATATATATATTGTCTGTATCTTCATGCACATATAAAGTAGCATATGAATAAAATACATGGGAATTTCAAGATTAGTAGGTTATCATTTTATTGTATCTTATCTGGGTTTATATATATTTATAGTAATGCTGGAAGGCTTCAACTCTGTTCAGCTTCTGTATGATTTCATAAATTTTAGCCAGGTAAGAAGTCTAGTGCACACATATGAGCTTTGAAACACTACAGAATATAACATTCCTTATTTATCTGGGTGTTCAAACTTGACCAATGTGGAAACTAGTAGCAAGCACACATTTCTGTCCTCTTTCAAATCTAATCTCTAATTAAAAATCAATTCACTATTTATAGTGTATAGTGAAATTTAAAAAGAAAGCAATTACAATAAGTTATTTCATCCTGATTAATTAAAACAAGATAATAATTTTAATTACCAGAAATATTACCAAAATCAACTTTTTCTTTATTTTTGCTATAATATCTTATATAAATCCAATTTATCCAAATCACTTCACACACGTTTTAGCAAAAACCTTTTATTATACATATATACACACATACACCTATGTTTTGACTGTCCTGCAGTCTTCTTCAGAACTGAAAAAGCTACAGGATAGTCAAAGCATAGATGTATGTGTGTACATGTTCTGAAGAAGACTGCAGGGCTGTTGAAACATAGGTGTATGTGTATATATATAATAAAAGTTTTTTGCTAAAGTATTCAAAGTGATTTGAATAAATTGAATTTTAATTACCATTGTTCTTCCCTAAAAATAATTTTTTTTTGTTGCATTAAAATTTAATTTTTTAAATTAAAATCAGAGATAGATTAAATAAAATATTTGCACTAAAATAGACTCTTTTTTATATTTGATTTTATATACTATGCAGCATTTTAAAATATAAAATATCACTACTTAATCTATGTTTAAGTCACTCCAGATTTTATTTTAAATAATTATATGTAAATTTTGTCTGTGTTTATTTTTTTCTTTCAAGCATTAAATATATGTGTGCACACACACTATGTTGCATACCATTAGACAAATTTCTCAATATATCATATCTATTATTCTTTTCCTAATTAGCATTAATGTAATACCTTTCTTTTATAATTAAGTTTACAATTGATTTATATAACATTAAATCTGCAAGTGGTAACTATTTCAATGAACATGGCTGAAAAAGGCAAGTAGAAAACTTTTTTAGAAAAGTTATAAGATTATAAAATTGGGTACATTAATACAGTTGTGTCTGCCCTTAGCCTTCAACAAAAAATCAACTGGCCTTGCCTGGAACTAATGCCCAGAATAAATGCCTAGATTGTAAATAGATGCTTCCACATACTCTCTCTTTCTCATTGTTTGATAAAAACCTGGAAGGAAAGCCATGAAGCCATCGATAGACAATCAAAAAACCAATCAGTTGGAATCAAAACAAATGTAAAATACTTACAAATGAAAACCTGGGTGAATATACTTTTAAATAACGGTCTAGACACTTTATTTTAAATTAATAAACTTTAATAAAGGACTATGGTAAAATTTATCCTGATTAATCACTTCTATTTTTTTATGTAAATTTTTGTATTATTGTTATTCTATATTATGTTAGATATGTCTGTGCATGAATAAATATTAATGTTTGCTTTAGTATTATTTGGTCTATTCTCTCTCTCTCTCTCTCTCTCTCTCTCTCATTGCTGCATCACCATTTATTTAAAGAGAACAGAGATGTGTTAAGTAAATGTGCTGGACCCTGGTTAAGAATATGAGCTA
Organism: Epiperipatus broadwayi; assembly: GCA_028023455.1. NCBI lineage: Eukaryota > Metazoa > Onychophora > Udeonychophora > Euonychophora > Peripatidae > Epiperipatus > Epiperipatus broadwayi. The sequence continues at coordinate 1,790,903 of JAQFVV010000186.1, forward strand.
GCCTGGGATATGTCAAGTGCTGTATTATGTTTCTGTCATCCAAAGCATGCTGTCTATAACATATGGTTGGTGGAATCTGAGTTTGATCATCATGTTTTGGATGGCAGGATTTGAAACCAGCAGTCAACATGGACCATAGTCTGGAAATATGATCATGTTATGCCTTGCATAGCCAATATGGCATGGGTATCATTGATGGCTATGCTATCATTGGTATTCTCCCCTCTGCATGAAGGTTGCTCCATTTTGATTCCAAAAGACATTAAAGCTATATGTTAAAAGATATTTAAAACCACAAAGAATAAGCAAACTTCAATGGGCCCAGTTCAATATATATATATATATTATAACGGGACAGCCTATTTGATAGCCTTAGTTGAGGCATCAAATATAACGGAACGGCATTTAATCATCCCAGTTGATGTATTAATTGTAATATAATCAATTATATTTAATGTTTAGAAATCATTAACTTAATGCTTCATAGTTAGGTTCGCCAAATATAACAGAATGGATTATATTTAAAATCTAAGTTGGTCTTGTTAAATATAAAGAGATGATTAAATTCCTTAGAAAGAGGATACGCATTTCACTACAATCGGACTTTGGGTCTTCAAGTAGAATGCTAGAAATGAATCGATGAAATACCAAGTCCATGATTATATATACCTCTATTATGCTAGCTCATTAATCTTTAAATAAGTTTAAATACAATTTAGACCAGGACATCCATCTTTCATCCCTCTTTCAGTCACCATTATGCCACGATATTTAAACTCACGGAGAATTTGCAATCAGCTCTTTTCAGGAATAATTTCAAAAAACAAGTTATTTCATATGCCTCTATATAAGCATTAATTATAACTATTATTCATATGACACTTATAATACTAGCATATATATAATATAATTCAATAATGATTAGACAAAGAGATCACGTTAACAAATCAATATTTAATAAACAATAAAAATATAATAGAATAGATAATAAAATATTAATAAATAAATACGGATGAATTTTATCATTTTAAAAGAATATTAATAAATGATATTTTTTTATTTAATACCCTATGATAAAACTCAATACTATAATAAACTTTCAAAAATTAAAGAAAATAGCTTAAATTAACAGATATATAAAAACAGTATCTGGGTTCAAAAATTAATAATTTATGTAACTTATTAATTTATTTACCGTTCTTATTTATATGCTTCACAATTACCCATATATAAGTATTATTTGCTATTGTATAACTTATATATTATATGTATTTTTAATAAATAAAAATACATTAAACGTTTACAATATTACGTAGTAAACACAATACAATCCTGTTTAAGATATCTGTCAAATAATAACTATTTTTTATATCCCTCTTCTAATTTAATGAATTATGTTAAGCTTTCAATTAATTATATTTAATAATAAATATAATTTTCCTTTTAAGATATATATGATGCGATGCCAAATTTGAAATAAAAATAATAATAATAATAATAATAAACATATTAAAATAATATAAGCATTATTATAATATATGTAAATAAATAGTAAAGGAAACTTAGTTATAAGTGAGTTGAGAGTAGATATTGAAGTCTATAGTTCATCATCCCAATGAAGATCTCTTACGAAGCATATCACCAATCCATTTGTACAATGATGATTCCATTTATCCTTAAACGATAAACTGTTAATAACATCCAATGACCGGATTAATGTGAAATAAAATAAATATTCTTCGAATGTAGATGTTCTTAATCTTCATTTCTCTATTATCACTAGACGTTCTATATATTCAATATTTCAAAATATTTTAAAATAGCATGCAAGGTTGGTTTCGAAACCTTTTACGATATAATGAGTGTACTACTCAGTGCACATTGTTTTATCCTTAATATATATAATTATCTTAAATTTATATATATCCGAAGAATAATGGAAGAGTTAAAACAACGTAGTTTCAAAACTTAAACAGACGTTCTTTTCCTTTATATTGCTATTCCTTTAAGATTAAGTAGAAAATTAAATATATTTTCCTTGCAGACTTTGAATCCACAAATTATTTTAATTTAAAAAAGTTAATATTTAAATTCCAATCGCTAAATAGTAGTATTGATAGAAGAAAAATGATATTTTTAAAGAGAAAAGATTTTCTTTTTCTTTCGTTTTTTTTTTATTTTCCAGAGCACGAACGAATCTGCTCGTGTGTTATATAAGTTCATGTTTAATTCAACTATCAATTGTTCCACTGACATTAAGATTTAATAATAAAATAAAAAAATATATAAGTATTTATTCTTAACTTCAAATCTGGCATTTTACTCAAAAGCTTAAGGTATATATTATTTAAAACTTAAATGTATATATAAATAGTACATATATGTTACATAATAAAATAGTCAAATAAAAATTTATATTTATAAATAATTTCACAAGAGATAAAACACGCTAGACTAATAATAACAACTGTAAGTTACTATTATAATATATATATATATATGTACATTGAAGAAAATAATGAACTATTATTGTTTGATTATTAACTCATTTAAATATTGTTATATATATATTATTCTTTAAACAATTTAAATATATCAATTCATCAATAACAAACTTCTGCCAATTTTGACATCACCATTGAATGATGTATGATGTTGAGAAATTAATTCATGCATTCACAATAATAATAATCATGTAATAATAACGGATCCAGTGACAGGAACATATGGAATGGACATTATAAATTTGTTTTGATTAGTTTCTTTAAGATCTCAAAGTGAATTGAAAAAGATTTTTTTATTCCTTTAATTTTCTTTGGAAGCTTTTATTACTTTGTTTTATATACAAAGTTTTATTTTACAGAATTTATTATTTTTATAATGATATTTATGTACTTATTGTTTCTTTTTTTTTTTTTTTACTTATATACAAATTTAAGTTTCTATTATCATGTTGTACAATTTATATTTAATGGTTTAATTAAGAGATATGAATATGAGTAAGCTTTATTTTTTATGTTAACCATGAATACTTATACCAATAAGAATGCATCTAAACATCACATGATCACCATCTCTTATGCCAGCACATAACTGTTATTAAACAGGCAAACTCTCCATACAGTAGTGCCACCCTGTGCCAACCAGAGTAATCAATGGATGCCAGAAGGCACTAGATGGGGATTTTATGCACAAGCCTTCTGCCATCCATTGATTACTCTGGTTGGCACAGGATGGCACTACTGTATGGAGAGTTTTGCCTGTTTAAGAATGCATCTATAAACATAGCTAGAAAATTATATTATGATCTTTTCCATGTCTAAATTTTATATAGACTTTTGTTTTGCTAATTATAGTACCTATTATATTTTCATATAAATTAACACTACTTCTATTTTCATTATTGTAGTTATAAAATATTTTAAATTACTCAGATAAGTTTCGTAGTGTCTCTAATATAAAAAAAATGCATTCATTTTCTTTTTTTACACATTCAACTGATTTTACAATGTTTTATTGATTATCATAGTTTTAATTGTACTTTTGCTGAAAAATTTGTTAAAGAAACATTTTTTTATCAAGTTATATAACTATGGACTTTAGACCTTTTTCTTTAATCATTCTTTGTTTTATAAAAGAATGATGTTAAATTCTATCTATTATTTTCATCTTTAGATATTCTATTTATTATTTATGTTTATTTACAGTAGTATTGTTTTTCAATAAGATTTATTTCTAATCTTTCTGGTTTTGTTAAACTACAGATAGCAAAATTTATATGCCATTTGTATAATTTAGCATCTATTGTCTTGATAGTATATCTATATGAGGAATCATTGAACTTTCTATAAAAATAAATTCAGAGATATATTTATATAGATTAATGATAAGATTTATTCATTGTTATACTGTTAAGATAACATTACTTTATTTTTAAAATTTATCTAAATAATGATTTTAATTGTTACATCATTATCACATTATTAAATTGTAAAAAAAAATATTATCAAATTTTAAATCGTAATACATTTCAATTAAAATAGTAAAATACATTTTAAATGGTTGTAAAATTACTCTTATTTCAAATAATCAATTGCATTAGCAGTAATTTTAATTAATAAAATTAAAATAATAAAAAATATGCAATTTGATTCATATAATAAATTTATTTTCTTTTTTTTTAAGTAAATAAGTAACTCAGACGTTTTAAATTTAAATATGAACTTTAAATCCTAATTTGTAATTTCTAAATGTAATTTGTCTAGAAATTAGCTTGTAATGACGTATTACTTGAATTAAAAAAAGGAAAGGAATAAATATAACTCCCTGTAAGCAAATTGTAAACTAGTATGTAAAGATTCTCAGATCTTGTTTAATAATGATTAGTTTCTAGTGTATATTTTTGAAAAATAATATATAAGAAAAGAAAATATATTAAAAATAGCAAATTATTGTAAAGTAAGATCTATATATAACAATCGTATTCTTTTTCTATCTGGACTTTCAGTAAAAAAACATATAAGGGTTAAAATTTTCTTTTAGCTTTGATTTTACCAAAAAAATTATTTTTTTTTTTAAATGGACCTTTGCAGAATTTTTAGATAATGACATGTCAGATAAGTATTTTTTGCAATAATAATAATATGAGTGGTATCTTTATCAAATGTCAGAATCCTTATAGATAAAACTATAATTAGCTTTGGATTTAATTTTAAGAAACTATATATGCAATTATAGATACATATATTTGCTGTGCATAAATGAATAACAGATGAACATATTAAAGTTTGGTGAATATATTAATTATTGAGTACAACAATTTAATCAGTTATATACCAAAACAAACTATCACATGACTCTAGAATATAATTATGTGGAGTGGATTACCTCACTTTATATACTATTAAAATTGACTTTTTATAATACAGTGAAGCCACAGAGTATGCTATATCTAATTATATATCTTTAATTTTACACTAATCAAAGAGAAATGTAAATAAACAAACAAAAATGTAAATAAATAAAAAACATCAAAATCTGGAAATTTTACAATATTCAGTAGCCATTTTTCCTTATCAGAGCACCATACACTATCATGTTTTTTAAAAAAGTAAAATTTGTCAATAAATTTTATAATAATCCAGTAGCCATTTTTTGATCTTGGAATTATATATATTAATAAAATTTCTTTGCTTTACATTGGAAGCACATATATTTTATTCTTTCTTTATTATTCTTTCTGAATTTGATGTTCATAACAACATATTTCCTATGAATAATTGTTAAAAGTTTTACAAAATTTTAAAATAAATGTAAAGTTAATACTGCTTTAAAATCATTAAAATAATTAGAGAGATCATAATTTCATGATAGAGAGACTAGCCTACTACGTTTCTATAAATTGAAAAAAAAAAAAGAATATCATCTAGAACATATTTAATAATGACAACAGACAGTCATTTCACTATTTTCTTTATTATAAAAATATGCTAGTTAGTTTTTTTATTCTTATAGTATCACTCAATGCATGAGTGAACACCCACTCTGTAAAATATATATAAATGTGACCTCTCATTTTATTAATAAATATATTAAAATTTAGTTTATATATGCATAGTATACATATAAAAAGCATCTGTGTCATATATATATATTGAAGCAGATGATCTGATGCTCAGATCCTGCTTCACAGCCCACATCCAATCTCCTACCATCTAACTATGTTCAAACCCATCCTTACGCATATATATATATATATATATATATATATATTAATACATGTATTTCTTTTGCTTTAGTATTTTACATAAATAACGTGGATATTTATATATCTTAATATAAAAACACTTAATAAATAAATATTTAATACCATTTTCATGTGTATATGTGCGTAAATGATAAATCTATATATATTTCAGTGTAGGAGATTGCTAATAAATCATTAAAATTATGTTATATATAAATTGTATTTAAAATCATATATGAAACTCATTATTTTCTATATTTAATTTAGCAGTCAGAAATGATGCAATTCTTTTAAAAAGCCTCTCGAAAACAATTACCCAGAAAAGCCCTTAGTTAAAAGTAAAAGATTACAATTTTGTAATAATAAAATAAACCCATTAGTGGAAATTTTGTCCATGCCAGCTTGTTTTAAAATCATAAGACTTATTTTAAAACAATCGTTCGAGAAACTGATAACAGAATTGCATTGTTTCAAAAGTCTTACCAGATAAGAAAGTATCCGGTCAGCCGATTCTAGATGTACGTTAAGTGCTTAAACCGCCTCAGGTCCAGCAGTAGTTGCTATGTGACAGCACCAAAATAGAAGTATAAATACTGCTGGATTTGAATCCAAAAAGAGGAGAGACAACCAAAGTATGATGATGCCAAACCAAATCCACATCAATTTTAATTTTCATTCAATGTGCCATGAGTAGGGGAAATTTCACCTTCCCCTCCATTCCAATATGCTTTTCCCATAGCGAAGCTCTGGATCCCATACTGATGAACTCTAAATGCCTGCCGATAAAGTAAATGCTGCCTATCATGTCATATATTTAAACCCTAGATCTAGTGAACTAATGATGATGAACATTATGCTTATCAAAGACTGCTATTCCAGATATCAAGGTAAAAGAACTTTAGCCACTCTTGATTATCCAATTCCACTTTCTTTATAATCCTGATGCTCTGTTCTGATACTAAATTTAAATGTTTTCATATTATGTAACTTTCTATAACTGATCCTCATTAAGCCTCTTTTAATATGTTTTCTTTCTTTATTTCCATGCGGCAAATAATTCTAATTTAATATATTTATGTATTTATGTTTTCTTTAAAATGCCAATAATAATTTCCAAAATCGCTAACACATATTTTATTTCTATTTTTCCTACCCTTTACTTACGGGGTAATTAAGAACGTAAATTAATTAAAAACAAGTCTTATTCATTTGTGCAGATGTTTGCGATTTTGGAAAATAAAGTCATTAAATTATAAAAATTTACTATAGAAAACAGATCAACATCTGTTTTCCTAAAATGTTTATTTTTTCTTTCTAAATAATAATGCGCTATTTTAACTTTAATGTATCTTATATATATATAAAATCTATATTTTATCCCAACTATTACCACCATCCCAGTTATTTATGTATCAATTTTATTTACTTTCAAAAAGCATTTATTAACCAAGATTGATATTTATGAAGTGTGTGGGGAGTTATGAATAACTTAAAGTAAAAGGGAGGGGACTCTTTATATCTTAAAATTATATATGTTTAGTTAAATCTATCATCCATGCCTGTTTAGTAATTAATTTACACTATTACGCAGGGTATTCTATAATTTATGGGTATTAAATAAGTAAGATAGTCTATAAAGCTATTTATGCTTCATTATTCTCAAGCATTGCATGCATACAGGCTATTTTGTTTATATATATTTGTGCTTCTCTCTTATATGGAGGTATTCGCTAAGTCGAGCCCCATTGTCATTCTCCATGTCCTTGAACCAGGCTGTAAAACCACCCTGGGGACATATTTGTTTGTACATGTGTGCTTTATATGGGAATCGCTCTGGAAAAACCAGCCCAATAAATGCATTGCTGACCACTTTTCATTCCTAAACCGATCCTGCCAACATTTGCAGAGTAAATCGGTAATCCTCGTTCAATAAACTTCATGAAGCACACTCCAGGATCCATAATTGGACCACCCAAGCCTGCTGCCATGCACATACCACCTTTCATGATATTTCTAGTAAACCCATGAACATCCATAAGCTGTAATGATGTGACTTTGCTAAAACAGACATCTATGCCCATTATTTAATATTCGTGTCATTGCGACAAACTTATTATTAATATAAATATTCATTAGCTGTCCCACACATCTGCCACTTTATAAACCAATTTAATAATTACATTCTATAAAAATGTAATATTTGCTTGTTCAACTATTCTTTTTCAAATCGGTTAAATGCTATTTTCGTTTCTCTGGGGGTGGAATAGTATGTTAAAAACACGTTTCCCATAGCGCTAATTCTGTAAGGTATTTATTATTGGCATAGCCACAAATCTTAGCACAGTTATGATAAAATCTGAATTCTATTATATAATATTTATGAGGCTAGTGTCTGACAAACAATCAGACCTATTTATTTATGTTATTAATATAATAAATCTTAAAATATATATATCAACTTTCGAATCATTGCTTTCTTTTATTTAAGTTATTATTAATTTATCAGTTATGCTCATAATGACTAGATGATCTCCGCTAAAATACATAATTAATATGCAAGGTCATGAGCCTTCATTGCTCCTAAAGTATGGTTCATTTTTAAGTTAGTCTATCATTAAAGTTAGCTTAGAGTCTTTTTGTGTCTCCGATGAGCGATGCCAGCGGAGAGAAGTAAAATTAGATCGATATCATCAGGATTGTTGCTCATAATGTTATAGATCTGGGAAATAGGGCAGAATTCATGAGTGTTCCTGACTTATGTATCTTGCGCACGATTGGATTTGAGGTACTTTTGCCTAGATACTAGATCTTGTTATGTGAACATACAAATTCGACTGGTACAATATATATATATATTAAAAAGTACTGTATACTTGCAATTCAATAAATAATGTTTTTTTTTATTCTAATCAATGTTTATCAACAAATGTGAGCTATAAATATTATTTATCCATAGCGTACAAGGTAGTTGATTATAAATGAATAGTTGAAATCTCAAACTGGATTCCACAATATTGTAAAAAACCTAACAAGAGACCAAATGTGAGCTGTATTGATAAAAATAAGGAAGTTTACTGAGGTAATATGGAGAACAGAGACTAGAGATCTGGGAATATGCATTGAACTTAGAGAGATCTTCATCCTGCACTGAATTGATAATGATTGAAAATGATGATGATGATGGTGATGATGTAAATACAGAAGACAGGCTAGAGATCTGAGAAAATAGATTGAACTTGGAGAGATATTTATCCTGTAGTGGATTGATAATTGTTGAAAATGATGATGATGATATATATTGTAAAAAGTCAATTATGAGTTCAAAACTATGAACCATAACTTTATTAATCATTAAAATTACATTATAGTATTTTTGATTATTTATACACAATACAAATTGTATAAACTCATATTTAATTGATATTTAATTTACTATTCAATTAAGAACATCTAAATACCAATTTACTGATCAATATTTGAATGAATAAGTACATTGGATATGAATCAACTACTTAAAAAAATCCAATAATAATGGAAAAAGCTCCAGCTATCTAAAAACATTTCTAAACTTTAGTTCAGATTTGCTTGCAAGTAACAGGATAATGCACTAATGACCATGAAGTTTTTAATGAGTAATAGTAACCATGAATTATGCATCTATAAGTGTGTGATATTTACAGTTATTGAAAGAGATATCACATTAAAATCATGTTTTATATTTATAGATAATGTATGGATATTATCTAATTCTCATTAAATAATCAATCTAACATTATGGATAAATAAATTATTTTGGATATTTGACCATTATAGTTATTTATTTCCCATTTATTAAATACTATTGGATTACCAATTTATGGATCTATTTTTAAAAAGCCTCTTAACTTGTTCAAAAAAGCTTCACATGTCTGATAGACATCTTCATTAATCAAAACAATAGAAACAATTGACAGAATCAGCCCTAAGCACTAATCACAAGTAACATATTCATGAAAGATATTGATACAATTGAGCATATATCAGTCATCATCCAATGTCAATGTGCGTAACACATAAGTACACATTTCTGCAGCAATTCTCAAGTAGTTATCAGTTAATAGCAAAGCATAAGTAGAAAAAGTTACACATGGATTGCTGTGAATATTTTAGAATTAATAATAAAAGTATAAATATATTATATGTATTATGACAATAGAAATGTTAATTAGGTTGTTCCATAGCTAACATATCATTTAAGAAATAACTGTTTTGCTATAGTCAGAATAAATCTAGTTTTACAGTATAATTTAAAGTGAAAGACTGATAGATGACATATAAAAATTTAAAATAAGTTTCTGATTTAGAAATAAAGTTTTTTATTCAGAAGTTGTACATATAAATTACTACAGTATTTTTTAATTCAAGAGATATATTTGATGATTTTAGGTAGGACAGATCAATGTTTTGAAATATGCACCTAAAAACATTCAGTCTCACTATCATAAACTATCCACTAAAAGCAGATTTCAAACCCACAGTAAAACAAGATTAGTTTTATGCTGTAATGCTATCTACCTTAAGCTTGAATAATTAGTGGTCACTAGCTGTATTTAAACTCTATTTCTATGGGTTTTATCTTTTTGCCTTTATCATTGAAACTTTGGATGTAAAGTTAGAATAAATCAAATCGTCGAGCTGTATAGTTTACACTTAATATTGTTTTAAACTTTATGTAAAATTTATTTCTAGATGTTACCTTGTCTAAATAATTCCTTTATAATTTTTGAACCCTTATTTATTCCTTATTTTCATGTTATTGTTTTACAAAAACTAATCACTATTTATCTCTATAGTTTTTACCCCGAATCTATAATCTTTTATAATGTTATCAATGCTTTCTTATCCCATTATAGTGTTATAATTTCTTATTATCATTATATAATTACTTTTGTATTCTCTTAATTTGTTGTACATGATGTTTACCTCCAAAATTAAGATGGTGGAATAAATTAATGTTAAGAGAGAATAAAGTTCCACTGAAAATGATCACTTGGTTATAGTTTATGGAAAGTAGCATCTAACCTATCTTTGGCCAGAGAATTTAATATACATACGATTTTTTATATAGTTATGGCGATTATTGTATTAATTTTAATTTAACCAAATTTCAAAAAAAAGTGAAACTATTATTTTCTTGTTTTTTAATTGTAACAATAGATTTAATTGTAGCTTATAGCACGTTTTTTTTTTAATTTGTTACGTTTCAATTTACTGAAGAATTGTTTTGTTTTTTTTTTATAATAATTTTTGTTATACTAACATTGATTTACTTTTAACTGTGGTAATTAAGTTAAGAAAATGTTTTGTTTTGCATTTTATTTTTAAGATCGCATGTTAATTGTTTTAAATTAAGAGATAATTTTGTTAAATATATATAGTTTTTAAGTTTGTTTTATTGAAATATCTATTTAGAGTTTTTTAAGTCGATATTTAAGTTTACTCTTTTTTTTTTTATCTTAATTTTTAAATATATATATATATTACATATGTTTTCCACCGCTTTTCCAACATTGTTTTAAATACATTATAATTAATAACATTAAATGAATAAATCATTTTATTTACATTTAAATGGTTAAATTTTGAAATTAAATGCATTACTGCAGAATTTAAATATATATATATTTAAAAACGTATTTAAATTCAATTTGTTAAAAGTTTTTATTTTTTCATTTATTATATATAGGAAATATATATAATACAAAATATTTCAAGGCATATAGCTAGCTGAAAATTATGTAGAAAATATTTAAACTACCTTTCCAAATATTATAATACTTCTGCAACACCCTCTGAGAATAAATATATAGTCTCAACTTCAAACACCCAACTTAGAAGGATTCTCTCTTGAATCATATGCTGTAATGATGTTTTATATTGAAATTCAGACTTATTCAAACAAAGAGTGTGGAATTAAATTAGTAATGATCATAAATTGCTAATAAACAAACACCTTTAACTTACTTGTGTGCACATTTTAAACTTTGCTATCTTCCAACATAAATATATAAGAAAATATTCTAATGCATATTGCTAGCTGAAAATTAAATTAAAAATATTCAAATCACCAGCCGAAACATTATGATATTTTATCAATGGCCTCTATGAATAAATATATAATGTACAGTTTACAATTCAACAGATTTTTCTTTTGAATTGGCTGTTTGAAGTTTAGACTTTTCATTTGTTCACAGAGGGTGGAGCTGAAATATGGGAGAATGATTTGAATATACACCTGGTTCTCATTTTATGCGGATTTATTTAATGCGATTTTGAAGTTATGTGATTCATGTTTCTTCTTAATATCTTTGTATGTGGTTTTCTTTTATGTGATAATAATTATTAGATCAGAAGTCGAGCTCCGATAATGCACTATTACTTTAAATATCATAAATTTCATGCACTGACACGTCATATTTAAAGTAATAGTGCATTAATGGAGTTCGACATTTCTCTAATAATTTCAATATTTTCAGCACTTTATAATAGTACTATAATAGATTTTATGCAATAAAGAAGTTTATAATTCACTTACAATCAGAATTTCCCTATTTTATATACACACATTAAATTTTAAAAGATTAATTCAAACGTTATAGATGCCTATATTATGCATTTAAATTACATTCTATTTTTGTTTTTTAAAAAAAAAGTACATAATCAATTAATCATTTAGTGGCAAGTTTATTTTTAAAAGGTGAGTTATAGCAATGGGCACAATTAAATTTGACAATTAAAATCCGATTTTTAATTATAATTAACAATTTAAAAATTATGTAACATGATCTGAAATTAATGTGATGCAAAACAATGAAATTTAATTTATAAACGGAATTGAAAATTAAGGACAAATATAAGAATTTAATTTTTAATTGTTAGTTTTAATTAAATCTTGTTCAACAGTGGTGAGTCAGTGTCTTTTTATTATTGTAAGTCTAAGTTTTTATTTTTATTTTAAACTTTTAGTTTACTCTAATGAAGAAAAAAAAAACACCCAAGAAAATGAATTTCTTTGCTAACAAAAATTTCAATTTTAGATCACTTAGCACAATCGAAAGGATCAACAGCGATTTGAAAACATTTATTTTAGGCAAGTCCACGATAAAACCAATTAAAAAAATGAAGTTGGCAATAGTTGTATTTCCTCTTGTTTCTCTGGACATAATTGCTGAGAGATTTCTGACTTCATTTAAGGAGAAGCCACAACACATCACATCACATCACATGACAAATCCGATGTTTGCAAATGAACTTACTTATTGTCAAATAGTGATAATAATTAAAATGCTGTACATGTATGAAAAAATGAAAAATACTATAAATTACACATAAAAATATATTGTTTTAAATAAAATTAAATACTGTAGTTAATAAATAAGTAAAAAAAGGTTGTCTTGTATCAATTTTTTTCAAATTTGAAATTTTTTATTAGTCATATTTTATTTCTTTATTTTTTTGTGCGAATTTCAAAGTAATTTTACGTTGTTGCTTTGTTTTTATGCAATTTTTGAAAATTACAGTAACCTATCCCCCATTTTTCAAGGTAAGTTAAGTCTATTTTTGTGTAATTTCTTTTGTGCATATTTTCTGAGGAACCTATCTACTGCATAAAACGAGACCCAGGTGTAATTCAAAATACAGAAATAATTATGAATAGTTGCAAAACTACTGCTAATATAAGACCAAGTGTGAGGCAAGGCTGTCCATTGTCACCCTATTTGTTCACTTCATTTCTTGAGAACAGAATGGGTGTCATAAAAATGAAAATTAAAGGATCTAATACTAATGGTTAACATATTCTTTGTATTCATTAAGCAGATGATAATGTATTATTTATAGACTCAGAAAAAGAAATTAATATATGAATTAAGATATAGAATATGTTTGTAGAATCTTTTAAATTAAAGATAAATAATAGTAAAACTAGGTTGATGATGGAGACAAACAAAAAAATAAAAACTGATTGACATGAGGATAAACAATATACCTTTAGAAAAAATTAAGGAATTTTATTATCTAGACAGTGTGATTTGTGATGCCAATAGTTGTCTTGTTGAGATTAAAAGGCGAATAATATTAGCAAAGCATTCTTTTCAAAATAAAAAATATTTACTATTAAATGATACAAAGAATTAAATTTATTAAAACATTTATTTGGAATGTATTGATTTATGATTATGAGATATGGTTATTAGAAAAATAGGAAAGAAAAATGTTGAAAAGAATAGAAATGTGTTTTGAAGAAGATTAACTAGAATAAGGTGAATGGAAAAGAAGACTTATGGTCAAATATTAATAGAACTGGAATAAAAAGAGACCTACTGAATATGATAAAAATGAAAAAGATTAAGTTTTTAGATCAGATTTTAAGATGTGATATGTTTTTGCAAAATATTTTGGAAAGCAAAAATTTTACAAAGAAGTCTAAGGGGCAAACCAAGAATATCATATATTTAAAATGTGATTAGTGAAATTGAATGTTTGATATATGCAAATACAAAACAAATTGCTGAAGATAGAATGGTGTGAGGGCAATGGCAAGGCATTGCAAACTGATGATGATTATATAAGGCATTTATAGGCACATTATCGTTTAGATAATTGCTCTAATTCAATGTGAATTAAGTTTAATATAGTTAAATTTTAACGACAAAGTCTGTTAGCTGTAAACAGATTAAACTTTAAAAAAAAATCTGTTACTAGTGTTCAGTTGCAAAGTTAGGTTGCACAAAAATTCAAAAGAAAATACTCCATTGGAATTATGTATTCTCAGAATTGACTACATTAATTCATTGATCAGAATATACCTGATTGGACTATGAACAAGCCAGAGCAGATAATAAATTTTATCATAAATAAAAAAAGACAAAAATCCATGCTGATGCAAAATAATGTCATGAAAAGACTGAAAAAGGCATATTATAGCTTGCTGCTAATTGTTAGACTTAAAGCGATTTCAAAAGGTCTGGGATTACTTAAATACACGTATAATCTCGTGATATAATAAAGAGGTAAAAATCGTGTATAACAAATTAAAAGAGAATACAAGAACAGTTATATAAATATAATAAGAAACTGTAACACTATGGTGGGATAAGAAAGCATTGATAATATTGTAGAAGATTATAGATTAGGGGTAAAAACTTTTAAAAAGAGTAAAGTTGATAATCACACGCATTTCTTGGATAGCAATTAATTATAGTCCATAGATTTATTTTGGCTAAGGCTATCATGAGAGGCACGAATCAGGAATTAAAAATTAATTTAGATAGACCACCTAAAAAAAAAAGGTTAGTATTAATCAGAATTAGTCTTGGAAATAATAATTATTTTATAGAAGTGGGAATATTTTTTTAGCTTTATTTTTATTGCGAACTGAATAAAAAAAAAAAAGAATTAGTTCCAATAGCTGAATAGGCAAAGCGATTTCTTTTTTTATATATACGTATATAGTTTGTCTTGAAGCAAACAATATAAAATCGTTACTACTGCTAGAAAGAAGGGATGGGGAAATTTTCTCTCCTGGTAATGCGATAATATGCCGACAGCAGGACTCTTGCTTAAAATTTTACGCAATTTTATTTTCTTTAATTAATTTTCACGTTTTAAGTATTGCCATAAAAACTTAAGCCTGGTAAACACTATAATTTTCATTCTAATATATAATTTACTGTGTATAATTGAAACCTTACAAAAATTCATTAACAAATTTAATTAATTAGTTACTTAGTTATTCATTATTTAAAGGTACTAATACTAATGGCAGAATATCACCTAATTTTGATTAAGATTGGAAATACTGTATATAGAAACTGATATAACAATTATAATAAATTTTGCTTCCTTTTTTTTTTTTTTAAAGACGTTATTGTTTATACCTGTGATGACAGGTAGTTCTGATTAATTGATGGAGTGGCAGCCATTATGACTCAGATAATCATTACTTTTGAGTGAGAATAACCTTTTAATTCTATATCAAATAACGCTTTTAAAAACTAAAAAAAAATGACTTGAAAATGTGTTAAATTACACTACAAAATAATAGAAAAAAAGAAGGTAAAATTTAAAGTACAGATATACTTTAATAAAAAATAGTAAAGGAAGATGTGATTGGCGGGGGGGGGGGGCAGGGATTTAGATCAATAATGCACAAACAAAAGAATTCAATATTGACTTTTAAAAACCAAATTAAATATATGGTTATATTGCTGAGAGGTTTATAATAAGTTCAAGCAATCGGAAGAGACAACTGGAATCGATTCTAGGATTTTTATGTTCCAGAGTCTGACGGTCTATGACTGCTAAACCACATAGGGCAAAATAATAGAATGACAAGTACTTGATGACTTTTCCAGTAAACCAAGATAGCAGGCCATGTTTTGATAAATTTACAGTTTCGGGGGGCCCCCAAAAAAAATGTTTGCAAAAAAATGACTGCTAGGAAATATCGTATTTAATAATTACATTTTATTTTATATTATTGTTATTTTAAAAAAGAAATCACTGTGGAAAAATTAACTACAATATTTAAGTTTTCTTTTTTTAAATGAACTTATTCATGTTGGCAGCATGCAATATATAGTGACCATTAACGGATATTTTTCAGGAGGGCAGGTTCATGTATTTTGGAAATAGTCCACTGCATCTATTCTGTGACAGGAAGGTCCCTAATGTTTATCATTATGACAATTTATCAAAAAAATGTAATAATCTGCTGACAAAAACAAATATACTGAACAACAATTGTAAGAGCATCCTACTTATAAGGAAAAATAAAAAAAATTGAAATAAAGTTTCTTAATGAAATTTAATGTATTCCTTTTTTAAAATTTTAAAAATTTATTAATTTTGTTTTAATTTAACAGTTAACACATTTTAGGTAGATTATGGACACTTGAAACTGTATATTGATCAAAAATATGGGGTGCCATCTTAGTTTATTTGCAAACTCGCAATACTGAATGGCTTTCTTGTTGAGGAGTTTGTAAGATTTTGGAGGCATTTGGAAATAAGATGATCATGCATGTCTACGTGATTTGTTGATCATTTAAAATGCAATTTCTGGTACCAGCATTCATAAAAACTAATTTAGCACTAGTCTATTAACCAATAGATTCTATTATGACTCAGTCATATTATTATTATTATTTTTAAAAAAAGGCTGTTTTCTCTTAGTGTGTTGAAACCAGTTGAGGGTGTAATTTCAATACAAATGCACAGAAATATGCCATTTAAGTGGCCATGCCACTATATAACATTCTATTCCAATGGTTAAGCATAGAAAGTCTGTTTACTTGTCTGTGGTGCCTATTTCTATGCTACAGCATATAGGATGTTTATTCTGCCGCAGAGGACACCGCCACTTACGGTGAACTTTGTGTTATGCAATTTATATAAACAATCTAATTTTAAATTTAGCTACAGTATCTATTTCTATGCTACAGCATAGAAATGGGATGTATTATTCTGCCACAGTTTATATGAAGAATCCCATTATTAACATTTCGGATACAGGTATTTACAGTGCAGAAGTAGGGTGTTTATTCTGCCACAGCGGCTGCTGCTGCTTGTGGTGATCTTTGAGTTATGCAGTTTCTAGGAACAATTCCATTTTAAATTTCACTACAGTATTTTGTGAGAGTGTCTGTAATTGAGATTGTCAAAAGTCTTCAAATTCGCATGCCCAAGTCATTATTTTTCAAATCCAATGATGTAGTATGAAGTAATAAAAATTGTGGAAACTTTGCCCTGCTTCTCTAGACAATAGTAACCCTTTAATCAATTGTCAAAGGGGTGGTATAAGGGTGATTTTTATGAAATCACACTAAAATTCATGTTTGTGTGAGATAAATTGCGAGACCAATCAAAAATACCAGCTTTATTTTTGGCCACGAAGTTGTTTTAAATAAATTCTTTCTTTTTATTCTTATTAAAATTACAAATTATATTTGCATGGCCACAATATTGTTTGGGGGAAATTACTTCTTTTTATTCTTGTTAAAATTAACAATTTTATTTGTATGGCCATGATGTTTTTGTTTTGGAAAAATTATTTATTTTTCTTCATGTTAAAATTTGATTTGTGTCGCCACAATATTGTTTTTATTTGTTTTTATTCTTGTTAAAATTACAAATTTCATTTTAGAAAAATAAAAATTTAAAAAAAAAGGTTTATACAATTTATTTTTTATTTATTTTAGATAAATTTCATTATTTATTATTTCATTGTAAATCAAAAAAAGTACTATAAAATTGAAAAACAAAGAACAACAGCCCAGTAACATTATAATTCTGCTTGTTTACATAGAAATTACACTCTCAAGTGGTTTCAACATGCTAAGAGAAAAACAAATATTCGAAAATATGTAAATGGTCATCTTCATTGCTATTATTGGATTGAAGTTATGAAAAAAATAATATTCACAGTTTTTCTTTATTTTGCTAGTTTTGCATTCATTTAATGGCAGAGATTGGAACTAAAATTTATATTGATTTATTAATTTTAAAAAAAACCTGAAGATGTCAGCATCATACAGATATCAAATTTCAAAGGAACTGAAAATTCCACTGATAAGTAGTATCATAAAAAAACCAAAATCACTAGTGATTGGTAGATTGTTTGTTCTCAATCTTTGAGAGTGAGATTTTACACTTTTATAATTATATATACAAAATATTTGTAAAATTTATTTTAAAACAAAAATATTCATGAGCGTGATTATATTTCACTTGAAAGATTTTTTAAGAAAGCAAATCAAGTGAAACTGTAATTATGATAAAGAAGAAATTATCCACTTATCTTCTGTTTTCATTGGATCACTCTCACACAAGATAGAGAGAATTTTCTATCTGCTTTTAACTACCCTTATGGAAGAATAAAATCATAAATATATGACCAAAGACATAAAAAAGATCTTTGATCCCTGAGATGCACATTTTATACTAAACAAGCATTCCTAAGTTGCCTAATTCACAATTTCTTACACATATCTTTATCAATGTTCAGTATATAGATATTTAGATAGATAGATAGAGAGAGAGAGATAATTACTACAGTTTAATTGATGTGTCAAAACTATTACTCTTATTATTAATAATTTATATTAGTAATTCATTATATTAGAGATTATCCACTTAATGAATAACATTTCCGTAGTGTAATTTTCATTACACCACTCTAATGCAAGGTATGTATTAATTTCTAATCACTTTTAATATCTTGTGGAGGGGTGTAATTATAAACATATGACCAAAGACATGTGAAAAAGAGGTATTATTTCTATTATATTACTCCACAAGATGTTAAAAGCAGAAACTAGTACTTACCTTATGTGAGATTTGTGTAGCAAAACTTACACTACAGAAATATTATTCAGTAGGTGGATAATCTCTAGTTTAATGAATAATGTATAGAAATTATTAAGTAATTTATCGACTCTATTTTCAACACTTTTTAGCAAAAAAACTTTTTATTGTACTTAGAGTTTGCTGTTAACTGAAAAAAGAATCTTTGATTTCTTTTGGAGGATTTAAAGGAACCAAGTAGGCAAATCCTCCAATGTCCACTACAATACATTCTTGTCATTGCAACTGTTATTACTATGTGATTATTTATATAGTATATGAACATGGATGGGTTGCTCACCAACATACATTAGCCAAAGTGATGATTTTATTGGCTTTTTACCTCTTCTTCTCAGTTATCTAATGAGGCAGAATGAGTGTGTGTGTGAATGAATTAATAGATTTATACAATCATGACAGACAAAAATAAACCATGGCCCTCATTTTCAGAAGGTTGTAAAGTCACCAACCAAGACAATAATTGGTGGCCAAAAGTGGAGGGTGCTAAGCATCTCCTGACTGTGGACCCAAGCTGCCATTTGATGGTGACTTTTTATTTAGGTACTTCCAACTGCAGATCACTTTCAAGTGAAAGCCAATTGTAAGAATTATAAGAACTTTCTCATATTAAATGTGTCATTATTGGACTTTGTGAAATTAGAAGAAAAGTAAAAAGTGAACATGTACTCTACTACAAAGGCACAAATATTGAAAGTATAAGTGGAGTAGGATTCATTGTAAATAAAGAGTGTAGGACAATATTGTGGAGATAGTTGGTATATCAGATAGAGTTGCAAGATTGGTTATTCAACTGCCCCAACAAGTTTTCCTAGTGATAAAGTAGTCAAACTAAACAACATTTTAAAATTGTTATGGGAGACTTTAATGCTAGAATTGGTAAACAAATGAAAGATAAAAGTGTTATTGATAAATTTGGTGATGGTAATAGAAATGAAAGAGGACATAGACTTGTGGAGGTCACAGAAAAGGAAAAATTTTATATTATGATTTTTTTTGACTACTTTATCACTAGGAGAACTTGTTGTGGTATAAATCCAATTAATAAATAATCTTGGTTGGAGTGCTTTTGGTATAAATAACTTGATACTAAAAGGAAATATGCCTACATATTTGAAAAGAACGATTTTTAATAAATGGGTTTTACCAGTTCTTACTTATGGATCTGAGACTTGGACACTTAATAGAAGAGCAATACAGAGACTTCAGACCACTCAATGAAGTATGGAGAGATGCATGTTAGGAGTAACAAGAAGAGATCGAAAATGCAATATATGGGTAAGAGAACAAACAGATGTTACTGACCTCATTGAAAAAATTAAAAGACTGAAGTGGAATTGGGCTGGACATATTGCTAGAAGAGATGATAATAGATAGACAATTTAAATTTTAAACTGGATTCCAAGAGATTGTAGAAGATCCAGAAAGAGACTATATGTGAGATGGATGGATGAAATGAGAAAATTGCAAGGGTGATGTGGAGAAGAGAGAATAGAGATCAGAGAAGATGGATTAAACTTGGAGAAACCTTCATCCTGCAGTGGATTGATAATAATGATGATGATATATATTTAAAAAAATCACTTTAGCATTTGAACTATATGGAGTAGATATCCATTTTTTATTAACAGGCTTCAAACTCCTTGGAATTATTATAACTCTTTTTAAATTGACATAAAATATTGTTAATCTGTTCAATATTATAACAAACTTCAAGCAATTCCTTGTCAAATATCTCAATATTTTTTCATTTATTACCTGGTAATGCCATAATTTTTTATTATGAAACAAAAAGAAAATCTAAAACTTGCCATTTTATGCATAATTGGTACTTTTGTTTTACAATTTATTTATCCCCTTTTTGAAATGGTTTGATTATTAATTTATAACTTAACATTCTATTATCTCTTATAAGAAATACATCCAAATATTTAATAATTTTGTCCTGTTCTTTTTCAATAGTCCATTTTAAGCCATTCAAATTATTTAATTACTTTATAAGCAAATTTGTAGCATTGATATTTCCATAAATAAAAACATCATCAACATACCTTTTATAAATTTTAATATATTTAAAAGTTTGCATATCTAAAATACTACTCTCATATGTAGACAAAACAAAATCACAAACTTGTGCAACAACAATCTGATCTATAAGCCAATCTTTAGACATTGTATAATATCCATCTTCAAAAGAAAAAACAATGTTATCATCAAAAAATTTTAAAGAATCAATAACAAATTTTATAAGTATTTACAAACACCTTCACTTTTTAATGCATATTCAATTATTTTATAATCCATTTTATCAATAGAACTATATGTTTCTGTCACATCTAATAAAGCAATAACATCACTCATCAATTTCTATATTTTTACTATCTACAAAATATTTCACCCAAATCCTAAAATTTCTTGTAACAGCTTACCAATATTCATTTGAAGTGTTTACTGGTGAAAGTCATATTACTGGTAAAATTATAAAGAAAATTAATTACCATAAATTCAATGTGATTTCATATGAAATTTATGGGGAATGGCCATTTTGGAAATTAAACAGAAGCTGAAAAATGATATGATTTGTTGGAAAGAAGATAAAAGGCTGAGGATGTGTTTAATGCCAACATGTCAGTATATTGAAAAAGTTGAAATGCAAATGAATCAAACACGATTTATTTGTGATTGAAGAATATAATATGGATTGTCAGAGAAAATGTATTAACAATATTTCTAAAAAAGCAAATAATAAAGCCTTAAGTAATAATGTGGACTACAAGACATATCCTTCTTGTGCTATATGTTCTTGTATTTTTGCATATATAAAGGTACATAAAAAGGTACTCCTTTGTAAATTATGATTGATTTTGATGCTTCATTTATATATCAAACTTCTAAATATATTGGTAAACTGTTATTTTAGGATTTGAGGAAAATACTATTGCTTCATCTTTTGATTTTATAAATAGAATTAAAAATATAAAGATTGATGAATGATTTTAATGTTTTATTAGATGTGACAGAAATGCGTAGTTCTATTGATAAAGTGGATTCCTTAAAATAACAATATGCATTAAAAAGTAAAGATGTTTGTAAATACATTATAAAATTTGTTATTAATTCTTTTTTTGATGATAACATCATTGCTTCTTTTGAAGATGGATATTATAAAATGTCTAAAGGTGGGCCTATGGGTCTGCCTGTTGTTGCACAAGTTTGCAATTTTGTTTTGTCTAGATATGAGTGTATTTTAGATATGTGTACTGTTAAAAATATTAAAATTTACAAAAGATAAGTGATGATGTTTTCATTTGTAGAAACACCAATACTATAAATTTGCTTTTAGAGGAGTTAAATAATTTGAATGGCTTGAAATGAAATATTGAAAAAGAATAGGACAAAAGTATTAAGTATTTGGATTTTTTATTACAAGGGATAATAGTATGTTAAGTTACAAATTAATGATTAAACCATTGCAAAAGGAGAGATATTTATAAATGAAAAATACCAATTCTGCATAAGATGGCAAGTTTTAGATCTTTTTTATCTTGTAATGAAAAATTATGTTGTTATCAGTGTGATAAATTAAAAAATATTGAAATATTTGTCAAGGAATTTCTTGAAGTTGTTTAAAAGATTGAACAGATTAATAATGCTTTATGTCCATTTAAAAACAGTTATAATAATTTAAAGGAGTTGAAGATTGATAATAAAAAATGCATATCTATTTCTTATATTTCAAATATGCAAGTGAAATTTTTTAAGGATCTATAAAATGATGTGTTTAATGTTTCATTTATAACATTAGCAATTTGGTGAATAATTCTAAAAGTATCATACCTGTTAAGCAAAAAAGTAATGTTGTGTATCAATTTTTTTGTGGATGTATGTTATCATATATAAGTGAATTGAGGTGCAGTATTGAGAAAAGATTAAAGGAACATGAATTATTATACAAGCATGTGAAAAGTAAAAATAATAATGATTTAATGACTGCTTCAGTTTTCTTGGGTCATAAAAAACATGTAAATATAAATTTAAGTTTGATCTTGAAAGTATTAAGATTCTGCATGAAGAGAGAAACCATAATAAAAAAACAATTAAGGAGGCAGTTTTAATAAATAGAAATAAAATGAATACAATTAACAGACAAGCTGCTATTGTTAAAA
Source organism: Epiperipatus broadwayi (assembly GCA_028023455.1). Classification (NCBI taxonomy): domain Eukaryota; kingdom Metazoa; phylum Onychophora; class Udeonychophora; order Euonychophora; family Peripatidae; genus Epiperipatus; species Epiperipatus broadwayi. The sequence continues at coordinate 1,814,216 of JAQFVV010000186.1, forward strand.
TTTGAGATTCATGGAATTTGACTTGATGACATTGCGTCCATTATATATATTTTTTAATTTAACAGTAGTTGAAAAGGGTTAAGACATTAACAAAAGTATTCCTGCAGATTGAAAAACGATATAATAATTATTTACCATTATATTTATTATTTTTATTGTTATTACAATAGTTTTTAATTAATGGACATTTTATTTGTATGTATATAATTAGTATTGACTAATAAGCCAAACAATGTTAATAAACATTTCAGTATCCTTTTACTTTCTGGATTGTTCAGCCAATGAAAAATGAGTATTGCTTAACTATCCCAGATAAATATAGAGATTAATAGATATAATCAGTGAAATTTATTGCAATCCAGATGTAAACATAATCTCATTTATATCCAGCTACTTCTACTTTTCATGAGAACAATTAATTTCTCACTCATTTTTAACCACATGTAAATGAAGAATTTTAAATCAAATAGTTGTAATGTAATAAATACAGCATTCTAACATTATATATAAGAATCAGTCTTTACTAATGAACCAAATACTGATAATAAAAATTTCAGCTACAACTCTACTTACAGCATAATTGAGCAATATAGTAAGTAACGGGTACTGAAATATTTTAATAACACTTGCTTCATTAATCAAGACTGATTATTGCATATAATATTATTAGTGGAAAAAACGCTGTACTATATATATAAAAGACATATTTTGCAGGTTCATGCGTGTTAAAAAAATTTAAATATTAATATACCGCCATTTATACTTGATCATACAAGTCATCCACTGGGTTATAAAAGGTAGAAAGATAGTTGTAGAAATGCTACAATCACTGATTAAAAAAAAAAAAACCTTAAAATTCCACCAATAGCAAAGTGTTAAATTAAGAATGTTTTTAAAAAAAATCTTTCTAAATAGGAGGAAGTTTGCATATATCATCTCACTTATTAATATAATCTGGCCTTTTAAGTATCTCAGTGACATCTCTAATTTTGCACTGGTAGAGATTATCACATCTGGATATGATCCTGATACTAGAAAAATCAATTTTCTGACCTGAGAGTGCTGCTGCTGATGAGTGTTGTTTAACTGTATTAGCATGCTCATCTCTCCTAACACTGATGCAATGATTACTCATACCTATGTAAGAAGCTTTACAATTTTCACATGAGATTTGATAAATACCATGAGATTCAAGAAGAAACAAAAAGATGATAAATCAGCTATTAGGATTTGTGTTCCATATGTAAAATGAATTACAGACAGTATTGGGTGGATATTAAAATGCTATAATATAGATACAGCATTTTATAATCATCAAAATATCAGCAATATAATAACCAAGCCTAAGGATTCAATCCCTCTTGAATCTCATGTGAAAATTGTAAAGCTTCTTGCATAGGTATGAGTAATCATCACATCTGTGTTAAGAGAGATGAGCATGCTAAGGCAGTTAAACAACACTCATCATCTTCAGCACTCTCACTCCATACTATAGATTCAGGTCATAAAATTGATTTTTCTAGTACCAGGATCATATCCAGATGTGATAATCTCCACCAGTGCAAAATTAGAGAAGCCATTGATATACTTAAAAGGCCAGATTGTATCAATAAGTGAGATGATACATGCAAACTTCCTACTATTTGGAAAGATTTTTTTAAAAAACATTCTTAATTTAACTTTTTTTTTTTCAAATTAGTGATTGTAGCGCCTCTACAACTGTCTTTATACCTTTTATCACCCAGTGGATGATGACTTGTGTGATCAAGTCGAAATGTCAGTATATTAATATTTAAATTTTTTAATCACGGATGAATCCACAAAATATGTCTTTTATATATGCAACCCATGAAAATCTTCATATCAATATATACCTATTAAAAATAAAATCTTTACTATAGCCAGCTTACAGCATTTTACATCATTTTGAGTAGCAACCATATTTATATCAATGCATAATCCAAGATAAATGTCTTTATTAACTAAACCTACAACCCAACCTATTATTCTTTTTCTCTCACCACATTATAACATCTTATTTTTTAGATTACTTTGGCAATTAGCCTGCCTCATTAATCAGTATTATATAATCCAGAATATAAGTCTAATTTTTTTGTTTGCTTATAATGTGGACTCTACAATAATATAAGATTGTGGAAATATGTATATATGGGTGTGTGCATGTAAACTTGGGATTTATACATAAACTAAAGTATCATAAAAAGAGAAAATTAGTAAAATTATAAAAATATATATTAGAAAAAAATGTATTTAAGTAATAATACAAAAAATATACATTTTCTAATGGATTTCCTAATTCATTTTCAAACATTATACCACAGGGGCCACAATTGAGCTTCTCAATTGTATTTATTTGAGTAAAAGCTTAAATTTAAAAAGATTTTAAGTAATTTTAATAATTAGAAAATATTTAAGATTTTAATTCTAGCTAAATTAACTAGATGGCAGCAGCATGTGCAAGGATGGGTAAAGAGATGGGGATTAAATTTAGTGAAGAAAAATCAAATATAATGATGGTTAATACTGGAGAAAGAGAGGATGTAGATTTTTTTATTGGGGGATATAAAGTTAAGTGTGGTGGATAGATATAGGTATTTGGGAATCATCTTATGTAATCAGGAAAATTGCTTGGATGAATGGGAGAAAAAATTGGTAAATAAAGCAAAGAAAAGAAAGGGTTTGGTAAAGAAATTAACAGTATTTTCATATAATAAATATGATGTAGCTAGAATTGTATGGAAGGGAGTTGCAGTAGCAGGGTTAACATATGGTAATGATGCATTATGTGTTAGTAAAAGAATTTTAGATTATTTAGAGAAAGTGCAAAGGGAAGTAGGAAGACATGTATTAGATGCAGAGGTGTGGACAGCAAAGGAGGCAATTCAAGGAGAAATGGGATGGTCAAGTTTCTATATGAGAGATGCAAAAAGTAAAATAAAAATTTTTGGTAGGTTGCAGTTTATGGATAGTAAAAGAATAGCCAAAATAGTGTTTAATTGGGTTATGAGTAAAGGGCAGGTAACAAGATGGGTGAGAAAGGTAATGCAGTATGCAAAAGATTTGGATAAAGAATTTATATCGGTATACTTGTATAAAAGATGGGATGAGTGTGTTAGGAAAATTGTTGAGTGTTATAGTGGTAAGGAATGGGATAAAAGAATAGAAACATTAATAAAAAATAGGGAGTTGGAGAGATGGAGAAGTAGTATGGAGGCTAAGAAGAATTTAAATATATATAGAAGTAAACGGAATATTGGAAGCGAGTTAATTTATGATAATAGTAAGGCAAGTAGTTTATTGTTTAAGGCTTGAATGGGATCTTTAGCAACAAGATAATATACACATAAATGAAAAACTATGGGTGATTTAGCGTGCAAATTATGTAAGGAAGGTATAGAAAATATTAGGCATCTATTGATTGAATGTAAATGCTTGAAAGCAGAATGGGTACAGATAATGAAGTTATGGGAGAATAGGTATGAACAAAGTGACTATACAGAAAATGAGTTATTAGCTTTTATTCTGGGTTTGCAAAAAGATAAGGGGGATTTAGATTTAAAGGCCATAGAGTTGACAAAGATCACGTTGTGGAAATGGGATGAGGCAGAATATGGGAAGACTTAGAGTGGGAAATGGAAAATAAAGTGGCTAACAGGTTTATCTGGGCATAGTTGCTGAAAAATTCTTGACTTCGTTTAAGGAGAAGCCAAATACATCACATCACATAGTATAATTCTAGAGCTCACAGAATCTTTACTAAGAAGAAAATATCTCACCATGTTTGTGAAACAATCTTTTGTTGAAACCAAAAAATCAGTTTAAACAATTTATTTGTTTATTAGTAATAAATTTGCATATGCATGTTAGAATGCCTGGTAAAGTGTGTTAATCTTTAATACTTTTCTGTTTGGCTAAGTGCACTTTCAGTGTTTGTTTATAAAATTATTGAATATTTGTTTCTTAACAAGTATTTGATGTTTAAATTTAGGTTCTATTTAAACATACTATTTTAATCAAAAAATTAATCCACTGAAAATTTACTGTCAGTAACTTTCTTATTAAAATCACTTATTGTAAAAAAAAATATTTTTTATTTTCTTTAATTGAAAGTTGATTTTTAAATTGTAAGAATATTTTCATTATATAAATGTATTCTTTAAATTGCTTAAATAAAAAAATTCATTGAAGAATTTTATTTTTCACTAAAATATATTTTATCTGAGGAGTAAAATATATTTTGCTTTGGTTATTTAGTTTTTTTTTATTCTTTATGTATGTAATTTGTAAAATTAATATGTTATTGTCAAGATTACTTTGCATAAATAGATAATAGAGAATTTTTCACTAAAAATAAAAGATACAAAATAACAGCCATTGAGATGTCAAAATTATTTCTTTAAATTTGGTTAATAATTGATTAATTAAAAATGAATGGAAAATTATATAAATTGTCATATATATAATTGTAAAAAAATGCATGTACTTTATTTTATTTATTGTATTGTTTACTGGATTTATATGTGTGAATTTTGTTTTTTAATGATATTATATTGTTATTGTTTGTTTTAATTTCATTATTGAACACTAGATGGATTTATGTCTGAAATAATTTGTTAGCATAATAAATCAGTAACATTTAAAAAGGGCACCAAATCAGGTGTTGAAAAAGGCTTTTAATGTATAAAAAGTGTTGATATTTATATAGCTTTTGTAAAAAATTTATTATTTTCTGATTATTATTTTATGGAAGAACAGCATAAAGATATCTATTCTTTCCCAATTCTAGTAATTTATATAAATTTATAAAAAACATATAGTTATTAACTATGAAATGTGAATATAAGCATATTCATGGACCAACTAAGTATATAAATATTATTATAATTTACAAATTTATTATAAATGATTCTTTAGGAACTTGAAATTATAGTAATGTAAACAGACTTACTGTTTGACTAATAGTTTGCGATAGTGGAATTTTATTTACACTTATGTGTTGGACTATTACCATCATTTAGAATTAGTTGCTAAATGTTTTTAGAATAATTCAAACTCTATTCAAATTTTTCAAATACATTCAATTATTAGTAATAGCACACAGGTAATATATAACATTGTTTCAAGTGATATTCTTCTTTCTTCTTCAAGTAGCACTGAGTTGAAAGGTAGCAATATTAGCAATGGAAATAAATCTGCAATTTTTAAACTCATGAGTATTGAATTTAAGGGAATTCTGTATACAATTAGGCTATTCTTTCAAATATCTAAGAATTGAGACTCATGCTAGTATTGTCACTACTCAGACCAGCAACATCTAAAGAAAAAAATTGACTAATTCCACTGAAAAGATTGTGTTACATAGTAATCTGTCAAATAGTGCTAACAATTGAAAATGTATTTGGAAAGTGCAAATAAGGTTTGATCTTCTCTTTAGACTTTTAACAATTAATTCTAAATGATGGAAATAGTCCAATGCATAAGTGTAAGAATATAAACGTAATCAGTCTATGAATATATATATATATATATTCATTTTTATTTATTAGTGCAGAAATTGTATGTAATTTAAACAGAAAGGACTTACCCCTTAAGCATTGCAATGTTTATTATAATAGCTCAACAATGTTTTGTTGAGTACTGAGATACTCTCAAACCAGAGACTTTTGAAAAGATAAAAGTAGTCATCTTATCTTTTTTTTCTCATATGTCATAGCATCAGCTGGGAAGTGAACCCGCTAACCCAGGACAATTGCTTGTAAAGCAGCTGTCACTGACCTCTCGACCACCAATGCTTGATGTTATCTTATCTTTTGAAACTAAATTTAGTTATATACATCAATCTAAAGAATGTTAGTTTGAGAGTATGAATATGTTTCTTTTATTAACTTTACATTCATTAATATCTTTCTATATATTAACATTCACAAAACTTTTCAATTTACTATGTGTTAATATTATGAACTATTGGAAACTATGTAATATCTAATTTTATTTACTAGCACTCTAAGCACATGCTCTATAATACTTTTACTCATAATAGTTCAATGGTGTCTTGGTGAGTACTGACAATACACTCAAACCAAAACATAATATAGAGACTTTTGAGAAGATAAAAATGGTCATCTTATCTCTTGAACCTAAATTTAGTTATATAGGTCAATCTAAAGCATTTTACTTTGATAGTATTAAGATGTTTTTTATTCACTTTATATCCATTAATCTCTTTTTATATATTAACATTCATGGAATTTTTTCAATTTACTCAGTACTCAATGAGCTATTATAATAAACATTACAGCATATGTGCTTTGGTGTAAATCCCTTCCTGTTTAAATTACATACAATCTCTGCACTAATAAATAACATTGAATATTACATAATTTTTAATAGTTTGGAATATTAACAGTAATAAATTGAAAAATTTTGTGAATGTTAATATGTAGAAAAAGATTAATGGATGTAATGTGAATAAAAAAAACATCTTCATGCTCTCAAACTAAGACACTTTAGATTAGCATATAACTAAATTTATGTTTAAAAGATAATGTCTGCCCTTATCTTTTCGAAAGTTTCTATCTTGTTCTTTGCTTTGAGATTATTCTCAGTACTTAACAAGACATTGCTGAGCTATTATAACAAACATTACAGTGCTTGTGCTTATATATATATATATTCACAACATGTACATATTTAATAGCCATGATTTATTTAGAGAACTTAATAAAATAATTATCACATAGCTTTATATATATATATATTGAAAAGGCCTTTCTTGAAATTTTGTGTAGGGATTTAAAAATCCCCATTACGTCACTGATTCTATAGTTACAAATGTTTGGAAAAATTCATTATTTATATACTTGAGTCACAAAAAATATCCGGCAAAGAAAATCAATGTAATAAAGATTCATTATTTTTTTCTGAAATGTAATAACTAAATGAGTCATCAGTATTTAATCATAAAGACTAATTGATTCTTAATAAAGTTTATTTTAAGATTAAGATTAATGGATGTGTGATTGAATGACAATATTTGTACATGTTTACTATAATAATTTATTTAAAATGACTTTTTTTTATATTAAAATACAATTACTGAAAATTATAGAATTTAATAGGAAATAATTACAAATATAATTAAAGGCTATTATTTTTGCAAAGGTCAGGTGACAACTCTATTGAAGGACGATGTATCATATTTGTTTAACGTACATGTGCATGTTATGTTTTAAATTCACAAACTTTTGGCAAGTTTTACTTTAACTTAAGATTAATATAACATTTGTGGTGAATATGGTTACTAACTACAATCTACAGTAATTTAATGTTTTAGATATATATCAACATTTGTTACAGAATTAATTAATTTTAATAAAACATTCTCTGAGACATTATTTTTATATCTACCATCAAGTTCTACATGCTAAAAAGTAATTGTTTAAAATATTTTTTCATAAGTTTGATAAAGTCTAGCTTTATTACAAATTGCTCTTCTAGCCACATCATGGCTACATGAGTTTGAGAATTTTTGAGGTGACTACTGTTTAATTATAAAGGTTTGTTAACCTCTTATGTGTCCATTTCAATATATCTTGCTTGAGAATTTTGCCTGTAGCAATTGGTAATTTATGACATTGAATATTTCTTCAATTTTATGATTCATATAATATAGTAATTAGGTTTTCTATGTTGAATAGTGATTAGTTGGATTCTACAATTCATCATTTTTATTAAACCACTAAACATCACATGATCACCATTTCTTATGCTTGCTTGTAACTGTTATTAAAACAAGCAAAACTCTCTATATGTATTGCCACTCAGTGCAAGCCAGAGTAATCAGTGGATTCCAGAAGGCTTGTGCATAAAATCCCTATCTAGTGCCTACTCATCCAATATCCCCAGACTAGTTTCTAGCTTGTGGCACTAGATAAGAATTTTATGCACAAGTCTTCTGGCATCCATTGATTACTATGGCTTGCACTGCATGGCATTACAGTATGGAAAGTTTTGCCTGTTTCATCATTTTTATATAAAAGATGTCATGATGTTTTTGTAGATGAAATGTTTAAATCAATTGAAAGAGAGTTTGAACAGAATTATTACAAATCATCAAAATCTAATACTATGAAGGTTCAGAGAAAAAGCTATAAATATTTTTAGAAAAAATTATCTAGAGCTCAAAAAGGTTATATATCTATTATGTTCACACCCAAAACCATTTTATTGACATTGACTACATTTCATTGTTTCAATCCATCATTTTATCTTTTGATCAATAATGTTTGTTTATTTTTAATTATATTAAAAGGAAGTTTATTTTTAAATGATGGTAATAATACTATTTAATTGTGGTAATAATATTATTTAATTATTTCCTTTTTTATGTCATGTGCAGTGAATAATGCAAATACTCTTTTACCAATTTGAAAGTAAATACTTCTCTGAACTAATTTATTAGCTTGATATAGTAAAGTATATACTATTTGGTAATGTTGACTTGTTAATAAAATGACTTCAAGATTCTCAGATTTGTTTCATCCTAAAGATAATTTCAGTTTATTTAAGTTATTTCAAGTCATGTTTTTATTGGTGCATCTGAACTGTCACTACACTGCTTTCTGGCAAAGTATGGAAGTTTCTATCCACTTTTTAAATCTTGTGGAGGGGTGTACAATCATTGCCCAATAATATACATTGGAAAGTTCTGATTCTGATAAAATCAAAAACTTATAAAATTGTTTTATAGCTGAAACACAGGCTTATTTTATACTTGTATCTATATATGTAATATATAGGCTATATAAGCACAGACTTTCAGATGACCCATCACTCTCCACTCTATCTAATAACACTGATACACTCAAGCACATATATGCTGAAAAGATAAATAATCACCAATATACGTATTTCATGCTAAACCAGCAATCATCAGTTGGTCCAGATTATCATCTCCCACACATATATACTATAAGTGCTCAGATATATATTAAGATAGACAATCTTCATACTTTAATGGACAGGCTCCAATCTACTACACACTCCAATTCCTCAACCATCCATCCAATTGAAAATCTAATGATGGAATGCTCGAAGGTGACCCTGAGGCCGAGATTCTTGTCACACTCATCTTAATATATATCTGAACACTTATAGTATATATGTGTGGGAGATGATAATCTGGACCAACTGATAATTGCTGGTTTAGCATAAAATACGTATATTGGTGATTATTTATCTTTTCAGCATATATGTGCTTGAGTGTATCAGTGTTATTAGATAAAGTGGAGAGTGATGGGTCATCTGAAAGTCTGTGCTCATATACCCTATATATTACATAAGTTGATTTATATTTTGTAATGATAAGCCAATATTACTTTCAAATGTTAATTGAGAAATATCATAATTATTAATTTGCTGTTGCATTCCAAATAAATAAAAACAACAATTTTTTATATTTAATTAATAAACCAAATCTAAATCCTACAATTAATTCATTGTAGCATTCCTAATATATAAATTAAGCCTTTCTTTATAAGATTGATTGGATATAGCAGATAACCCAAATAATATATTTATCATTACTTATTATTTGCTAAATTTTTTTGTTATTAACAACGTAAGCAAAGACTTGATATTTTTCTCTATGATTTATTGTTTTATTCAATTAAATGTAAATAGACTTTGTCACCATAACATTTTCAATATATAGATGATAATAAAAATTATGACACTAATTCAATTTAAACTGAACTTCTTACTATCTTATTAATTATCTTTTATTTGAGTGTTCTTGTCTATAGTTGACAAATGTTATATATTTATTCGAAAAAAATACTTTATATTTGTCTTGTATTGATGGTCGAGAGGTCAGCGCGACTGCTTTGCACTTGCAGGCAGTTGCCCGGGTTGCAGGTTCGCGTCCCGGCCGATGCTATGACACTTAAAAAAAAAAAAAAATACTTTATAGGAATCATTTAATTTTTATAACACATTCACCAGAATTGCTGAAGAGCTATAATAATTATTAAAATATTCATTGTTTAATCTTTTTTTAGAACTATTTCTTTTAATTTTAACAACAATAATTAACATCATTACAAACAAAAATTGTGTATTTTAAATAGTATTAACTCAATATAATTGATTAGAAATAATGACATTTTTTAAAAAAAAAATTAATTTAGTAATTTACCTTTAAAAAATCAATAGATAATGATCTTGGAAAATTTTACTGAAATTAGAAAATCTACATCCTGTTAGTTAATTTAGATTTATTAATTAAATTCAGAAATAAAATTGCAGACAAGAAGAAATTAACTTTGTTTTACTATAAATCTACTGGAATACTATTCAAATATACATATTTATGAATACATACTCATTTTAGTGATATTAATCTTTTTATAAAAACATTGGTATCAGATACTATAACAGATAATTAAAAAAATATTGTAGCTATGGCAATCTGATGGATCAAATATAGAATATTTTTGGTCAAATTTTCTATTACCAGGACACTTATTGAACTTAAAAACTTTCATTCCAGAAAATAATACAACACAAATAAATATTGAGGTGGCCAAGAAGTAATATTGCTTTTATTAATTACAATCAAAGAAAAGTAGATAGAGAGAGATACATTTATATAGTAAAAATTTGGAAGAGAAAAATATCATAATCATTATAAATATTAAATTTAATAGAATTAAGTAATTTATTTATCAAATAATATAAACTCTGTAAAATGATTTTTATGTGCAAAAAAATCTAAAATATATTAATTATATATCTATCATATAGATATAAACATCATTAAAAAACAGTCAATATTTAGACAATCCCAATACAAATACCAATCAACAATTTCAAACTGTTGTAAAGGCAACCTCCTTTTAACAATAAGGTGGAATCCCCCTTTATTAATGGTTTAATATACTTATATAACACTAAAGATTGCAACTTGACTACAGAGATTGAAATTATTGATACAAACAAGTTTATATAAACCTCTTTAAACAGGTAAATATAAACATGTATAACTGAGCAGTAATGTACATGCATATATAAATTAAACAGTTTTAACAATTTAATTCTTTAAAAAAATATTGATTTTCGAAATTTTGTTTAAGTAAACACTAGATATAAAAATGAATGCTGCAATTGCCATCTTAAATGCAAAATAAAATCTAAAAATATATAATGGCTTTAATATATAGATGCCTGTTGCACAAACAGATATTTAAAATTTAACATTTAAACTAATGTGCTGATTACAGTCAGGTTTTCTCTCCTAAATCAAGAATTTAATACTTTTTTAAATTTCTTATAACTTTTTGTCTCAAAACCAGTATTACAAAATATTAAAAATGGCCAAAATATGTTGCAACATACATTTTCATTGCAAACTAATACATTTAAAAAAATAAATGCCATTGAAAGAGTATATTTTTCTATTGATATCAATTAATGCAAATCCCCCCCCCCCCTCAAAGTCTCAGAATATGGAAAACATTGTTTGAAAGACTTAGTTGAAGACAGATAAATAAGCACTAAAGTAAATATTATTTTTCATATAATAAAATAAAATGAGCTTCAAAAAAATAAATTTACTTTTTTCTTTGAAATTCAATGTCATCAGTAATCTAAATTTTATTGTCTGCTATCGTTTATAAGAAAGTTTACTTATCCATGTAAACATCAAAAATAAATCTAAAAATCCTTGCTTTCAAATTTTAATGGTGTTCTTTAAATCAAGAGTTATTTGTAATGAATTTTGAAATTGTATCTATAAATAAGTCAGTTTAAACCAATCAAATACTCATTAATATTAAAATGTAAAAGGCTGGTATCCTAAAATGATTTTCTAGCATAATTCATTTACCAATTAATAGCAAAAGAGGATTTAGGTACATGAAATGTTGTTAAAGTTCAACAATTATTCCACTGATTCTTGTTCCAAAGTAAAAAGAGTTTCTAAATTTAAAGTAATTTTTGCTTGGCTTATTTACCAAAAAATAATTATGCATTAGAACTAATCAAGAATTTAGAGCTCATGTTTTGGAAAATGTTTATATAGAATTCCCATTGTTTGCATAATTAGGTAATTTTTTAAGTTATAATTGTGGAGTGATAATAGGAAGAAGCCACTATGTTTCATGGATCATGGACAAGAAGTATTGTTCTTGAAAAAGAGATTAGTAATGGTATTTTATTTCCATAATATTAATCATCTTAAATATAAATATAAATAGAATATTCATATGTGGGAATAAGAAGAGATAATATTCAATGGTATCCAATTTCTTAATTGTATGATTTACATTAATTATGAAATAAGTTTAATATTGTTTGTTCCCAAACATAAAGTTAAAGCTAACAGAAAAGAGTGCATTTCATAAACATATCTAGAATTTGACATTAGTTTGTTTGTTGTTGTTGTTTTTTGATGGAAAAATGTTAGTTTTGAAATCCTTTATTGTTCTTCCATTATATATGATTGATGTCCACTTCAGTCACCCTGGCTTTTATAAAACCATTTTAGAAAAGCAATTTGGAATTTTAAAAAGTACTTTCTAATGTACTTGCAATGAGAACAATATTCATATAAAATTATATGATATACTGGCTGTCTCATTCAATTGAGATGTATTTAGAGAATAACAGAAAAAGATTGAGTGACTTTAATAAACACTAATAGGATATGTCATGTTCTATTGGCCATAAGCAATTTCCTGGCCTCTTATTTTAGATTAAAGTGCCATATATAAATATGGAGATTCAAATCTTATAAAGTTAATAGATTATCGTTAAGTATTTATTCAATGAGATATAGTCAAAATAAACATGGAATAAACTGGTTAAATAATTGATTATTTCTATCACTTCTTATTCATGTGTATATATTTTCTATCCAATTAAATATCTAATAACAAATGCATGATTATGAAACACAGAACCTTGAAAGCACTCAACCTTAACTGAGTGATTAATATTTTTCATGCATATAGCTTCTGCAACTTGCATATCATATGCACTTCCTAGATTATAATTAAATATAGTAAATATAAATTAAAATCTCTAACAACTAATCTTTATAAAAAAATATTCTACTGTCTTATTTTGGAATTCTCACGGATGTAAAAATAGGTATTCTCCCTCATCATGGTGAGCTTTAAAACAGAGGCTTTATGTTGACCAATTATTTTACTTAACTCTTATTACTCATTTATGAAATGATACTAAAGTAATTTTAATATTATATATAACATTAAATTATCAAATGATCAATAAACTGCAATAAAATATTTACAATTACATAGCTCCCCCTTTCTCCTCTCTCTCTCTCTCTCTTTTTCTCTCTCATTACACATATTTCATTACTTATATACAAATTTATCTTACACTTACTCAAATATATAAGTTTTAAACACTAATAGATAAATATCAAAATGATTCTGAGTTTGGAAATTACATTTTTTTAATGCTTTTATATAACTTAGAAATTCTGTTTGGTTTTAGGTTAAATTTTCTTTTCGATTTCTTATCAAATGGACTGCCTTAAAATTTTTCACACATGTTAGAAATCAATGACAATGAAATATTTCAGAATTGTACAGTCTAGTAATGTTGGTTTGGGAAATTTTAAACATGTTGATATTAGATCAGTGTTTTCAATCATGCATATGAAATGGCAGTAATTTTTATTTCTAAAGAAAGTTACATTAAAAAGCATTTACAGTAAATTAAAACAAATTTTAATTTCTCTTTATCTTAAAAGTGACTTTTTAAAAAAGAAAATAATATTGGAATCAATTTTTGATTCACACAAATTTCCATTCAAATATTAAATAGATTGCAATATAATTTTTATTGTCCATTTAATTACTAAAAAAATCCTAATACTAAAAACTTAATTTATAATTAATATTTTCATTTAGCTGCACTAAAAAGCCAATTGAAAATTGAAAAATAATAATCACAAAAAATATCTGAATACTAAAAATTTAAAAATAGTGTATGTAAAAATATTTTATGATAAATGTTTTTATTGACTTTGTATTAATAAGTCAATAATTAGTGGAAACCACTAAAGGTCACGTGGTCACCATTTCTTATGCTTGCTCATAACTATTATTAAAACAGGCACAACTAAGGTTTTTTATATTTACCTTGATAAAAGCATGGGGCATTAAGAAATTAATTCAATCCTTATTTTTTTTTATAATTGGTGAGTAAATTAATTAACTTCTGGATGCTCCACACTGCTATTTCAAATAAAATATAAAACTCTAATTGTGGTTAAATAAACCATTTATTTTTGGCTTTCTAGTAAACAGTAAATAAAAATGATCAAAGCAATAGTTATAGGATGATACATTAGATTTTGCATGCCATCAAGAAAATACGGATGATGATGTAGAGTAGAATGAAAGCATACATTAATGGGAATTAGCAAAGAAGTATGCAGATTTTAGATGATGATGAGAAAACTAATCCAATCATATCCTTGATAAGATTAGAAAATTTCAAAAACCATTGTATCTTTATTATATAGAATTTCAAAAGGATTTCTGATTCAAAATGTTCTTACAAGCTTTGGTTATCAATGATCAATATGGACCACTTCCATATTTGATATTATTTTCCTTATAATAGGAATCAAAAAACAGAACAATAGTGGTGACAAACACATGTTGGCTTAAAGTAAGTGAATGAATATGACAGTGCTGTGTGTTGCTTTCATATCTACTCAATATTGTAACAGAAATGGCAGTAAGAGAAACTATTTATGGTTTTTAGAAAAGATTCCTTATTAAAGAAAGAAGAGTATGCAATTTGTACTCTCCAAGGCAGCAGAAGAGAAAGAACTATAGAATCTGATAGATCAATTAGTAAGAGCAGAAAAAAGTGTGACTAAGGATAAATACAAGATACAGGGTTAATATAATTAGATAAGGAATAGTAGGATAACAGTGGAGGATATTCATCTGGAACAGGTTTCAGAGTTTGCATATCAGGGCTTCAAACTGAATCAAGATTGAGAATATCAAACAGAAATAAATGCATAATTAGTATTGACATCCAAGACATTTAAAAAATTGGATACATGTGACAAAAACAGTATTACAAGTATATAAGAGAGAAATATAAACTTTGATATGGTCAAATGCAATGCATGATTGTAAATCATGAACATTAATAAATCATAAACAGAAAGGGATTGGTGTTTTTGTAATAAACTGTTATTAAAAGAGATACCTTGATTACTAAAATAACTAATGAATTAGTTTTTTAAAAGGCAAATGTTCAAAGATAACTATAAAGATAGTGAAATAAAATGTATTCTATTTTGGATATGTGGGAAGCCAAGCAGTCACACTAAAAAAAATGACATGATTGTGAATTGTGAATGGATAAGATGATGATGATGATGATGATGATAATGATCAAGACCACTATGTATAATATTACAAAATAGATAAGATTAACTAAATCAGAAGCAGAGAGAAATAGAATAATGACTAGGAAGTGATAGATCATATTGCCATCTGTCATTGAAATAATAATCTAGAGGGATGATGATGATGATGATGATGAAAATAAAATAAATATTATGAATTGTTTTCTTTTTGTGATGTGGCTCAACTTTTGACTAGCAATAATTCATGTGTTTACTGCTTGAAAATTTGCTCTCACTTTTTTAAAAAAACAACACACAATTAAAAATAAAAATAAATTCCATAAAACAATCATATATTAATAATAAGAATTATTATTATGATTATTAAAAAGAAATTAAAAAAATGTAATTTATTTTAACTTCTAAATATTAAAATTTTTATTAAAGTTAATTATCTTTACTATTCATCAAGATAAGAATAATCATTATTATTTTATAAACAAAACAATATTAAAATATAATGCGATTTAGTTAATTCTATTTTTTTGATTCTTATTAAAATGGATAACCTTTTAAATTTAAATTTATGTTAAATTTTAAAATATTAAATAAATAAATAATCTAAAATTATAATTTTAAATACTAATACCAAAGTAATTTAAAAAAATAATTATATAAATTAAAAGAATAAAATGTAAATATTTTTTTCTAAAAATTTATATTTGACTTTAAATCCTAAATGATAGATAAAATTATACTACAAGAAAAATCTGCGAGTCTATCATTATGACAAGGTTAAGCAAATACATTGTCGATAGATTCGTTTAATTGCTAAGAGTGAATTGAGAAAATTAAACTTATTCTTTAAATAAAAAATAAATTCTTAAGTGAAAAAATGAAAAAAAAATTCTATAAAAAATAAATAAATCTGCAAATCTATTTTTAAAAAATAATTACATTTCAAAAGATATCTTATTATCGTTTAAATTAAGAGTACAATTTCAATTAAAGAGATAAGAAAAGTTAGTTTTTCCAAAACTTATAAATCAAGAATTATATATAAAAAAAAATAATGTAAAAAATTTATCTTATCATTACAGATTTAAAATAGCTCACAAGCAATTTAATATTGAGAAAAGTTATATATTAATAAAAAAAAAACCACTAACCTATGTGATGTAAACTGCCTATTAATAACACAGTATAACTGTTGCTCTTTTTAAAGGAAATTTTAAAAATTTTACCTGTTGCAGTAGCCATATTAAAAGTACATTTAGATCAATATCTTACTGAATCACAATTTGTCAAATTGAAGCTATAAAAATAGTAAACTAATAGACATTTTCTAAATTAGTTTTGCTTTCCATTATGTATTACACCAGGAGTTAGCAAACTACAGTCTGCAGGCCACATCTGACTAATGTGATGGTTTTATCTGGCCCATGATATGCTACACCTGTCAGAATTAAAACATCTTATAATTAACAAACAGTAGCATATTATTTTCAATCTTGTTATAATCAAAAAAACCATGCAAAAGGTTATTTTTTAATTAAGAAATACTGATAACAAGAAAGTGAAACTAAAAAGTTTTATATTCCACTTCAAAGAGAGTAAATTTTTTACTTTTATATAGAGAACTATAAAAATCATTTTATTTTTCTTCAAAAGATGAATAACATAATTTTTAAAATTAAAAATAGATTTAAGCAGAATAAACAGAACATTTTATAAAAGAGATAAATTATTTTTATAAAAAATTTTAGTTTTCATACAATTTTATTAACTTTACTCTCTTAATGTAATTTGAATATAGCACTCCTGTACTATGTGATCAAATACTATTTTTAAATTTCTAATGAGTAAAACTTTTTTTGATATGAGCTGAAAACATCTATGTTACCTAATATAGTAACAGCATTTAATATAATGTACTGCATCCAATTTTAAAATTATCTTTGGTGCAATTTATTACTGCAATTTGTGTAATGAATATTTATTTTTAGTGAGAATGTTTACCTTTACAATGTTATTAATTAAAAAGATTACAGGATAGTCAAAACATCATTGTATACATAAAAGTTTGCAATAAATTGGTTAAAACAAAAAGTATAATTGTACTTAAATGTTATTAATGAATATTCAATAATTAAGTCATATTTTAGGTAATTAACATAGTCTTCAAATTATTTTTAGTGTAGTTTATTATTGTACATAAACAAGATTTTTTAAGTCTATGTAATTAATAAAGCTAAATTTTTGGATTTACCCTGAATATATATTTAACAATAATGATATTATTACAAAATTATTAAATAAAAATTAGAGTAAATTATGTTTTTAGTTAAAAACGAATTTTTTTACTTTATTTTAGCACACTTTATTATTGCATGTAATCAAGTTCATTTAATTATATAATGAATAAAAAAGTTTTGGCATGAATTTTAATGCCAACATATAATATGAGAAAGAAATATTGCTTTTTATGACCCTAACATTCTATTATATCAATAGTATTATCAAATAATCAACATTTAAAATAACAAAGAAATTTTTTGAAAAATATGATGAACAATTTTTAAAAATCATATTTTTTTAAAGCAGTGGTTGCAAATTATTTATAATCATTATGTCTACTTATTGCTAAATGTTTCCATATGAGAGAATAAGTATAGACTTAAGTTATCAATTTAAAATATTTTACAAAAAAAGTGTAGTAAATAATTGAAATTATGCTTTTATGATTAAAACAAATCTTATAAGTAAATGCTCCAGAAATCAAGTAATACCAACAAAGAGAAAAAGCATATTTCCATTCAATTCGTCAATCAAAAATTATGTTCATTAACTTTCCCTCTCTTGGAATTAATCCAGAAATTCATCATTTAATTAATCTAAAATATAAATTAGTTTAATTTAAATCTTCAGAGGAAATAAAATGATTGATGCTTGCTTTCTCTTTGTATATTTAATTCAAAACAGAAATGCTATTAACACATTTTAAATTTAATATCTTATTTTTAAAGATGAACTGTAAAATGATGAAACATTTATATGTAAATAAATCTTATATACAGTTTTGAAGTACTCTTTGCTGAGCCTATTGCAAACTAAGATATTAAATAATACATGTAACAACAGCCTTCTGAATTGTAAACTATGATAACACAAATCACAGAGACCACTTTCAAAGAACTTTTTTCATCTGCTGTGTCACAATTATTAACACAAATCACAATGGCCATACCCTTACTATAAATAACACATATTTCACTTGTTTTATTTAATGTGTGAAAAGTGAAATTCACAGTTATTAATGTGATGCTTTTTATAATTTTGTGTTATACTGTCATAATTTACAACTTATAAGATAGATATTATATACATGTTCTCTCTCACTGAACTGAATATGTAAACATAATCAGTTTAATAGATGATTATATACTTTAATCATATATTTATTTTCAACTAATTGACTTTTATTCAAAATTGAACTTGTTAAGATGTTACATTAATTCAAATGCCACATGACTTACATATCATCTTAGCACATCCTCTATTGACCAACCTCAACCCTTAAAATGTTTTTATACATTCCATTTTTTATTTAATTCCCATTTTGCTGCCAACATTAGTGAGCCTTATACTAAATTCATACATTTTAGTACAGATACTCTGTTTCTGTGAGATTTTTAACAACATTTCTTTGTTTTTAAAGTTGATCAGATAAAAGAAATGTACTTCCAGAATTTTTAATGAACTGTGTCGTTTGGTTCAATTTTCATTTCACTTATCATTTATAATAAGCAAGATATATTATATGTTTCTATTGTTTCTTTTTTTGTATTAATATACTGACTACAGATTTATTTTTAGTATTTGTATAAATTGAGTATTATGTTAAAGAAATGTTACTGGAATGTAACTCAATAAATATTTACATTATCCAATCTTCTATTTTATTATGAGCTTGGTAGAGGTCTGTCAATGTTCTGATTGACATATGATAAATTAAAAGTCCTTAAAATAAAAAGTATATATAATTGATTGTGTTGTTTGCATATTTGATTTATAGAAACATAGAATGCATTAAATTTTTAATTATCTAGAATACAGCTACGTGTATGATCACAAAAAGCACCGTATTAATTTCTATAAATTTCATCTGTCATTTTCAAATAAAGTTACATATTTTTTATAATTATATACAATTCTGTTAACATGTGTAAAAATAGATTTGATTTATAATTTCTAGCTGACTATATTATAATTATATGTCATAGACTTTCTGGCTATATAAAATGAATATTTAAATATGTTTTATCGTTTACATTTTAAAATAAGTAAAATCTGCTTTACATGAGATTATAAAATGAATATTTAAATTTGTTTTACTTTTTACATTTTAAAATTAGTAATCTGCTTTGTATGAGATTTTAAACGATTTGTAATTGTGATTTGTAATGTTTAAGTGGATTTTTTTTAATGTGTCAAAGCGTTGGCCGGGAAGCGAACCCCGGGACAACTGCTTGTAAGCCAGATGTGCTAACCACTCGGCCACCAACGTTTAACCAATAAAAAGGCAATTCTTTTGAAATAGTTCTTCCTATTAAATTATCATAATTTAAATATCTCTAATAACATGCTTGAAAAAAGTGCAGTGAATGTTTCTAATATATCCATAGTGTGAAGGGTTGGTCTGAATTCTGGGCCAATGGATGGTTGTTATAGGAATTAGCTAAGATGAAACATGCATTAATAAAAACAAAAACTTATATATATATATTAGAATCCTCATAATATAGTATTGCAGTATTTTTAATATCTATGATCTGGGCTTCAACAGCTGAATTGAACTCTGTCGTTTCCAAGTGGTTTAAAAATTACCACTTGAACTGAGGATTTTGTTCAAATAGACGATTTTATTTTGCATATAAAAAAAACTTTAAATTGAAAGTTATGTAAGAAATAAAATTAAAAGAAAAAAAGTAGTTCATTTTTTGCGTCTCTTAAAGTAAACAAAAGATGTAGTTTAAAACTAAATTTACGTAATGTTACTTTTATTGTGTCATTATCATTTGATAAAAAAACAAAAACCTACGTTTTTTGATGTTAGATAAAGAAAAATAAAACGTTCATTTACATTACATATTACATGGATTTTATAAAACAAATAATTATTGCCCTATTTCTCTTGTTTCAGAAAAAAAAAAAATTCTGTAATAATTATAATCATAGACATTCTAGGAGTTAATTTGTCTTTTATATATATATATAAGATAACATAAATTTTACATAGCTCATTGTAAAGTACAAATCTTTACAGCATCTCTTTAAAAAACAATACTAATCAGGCTGGTAAAATACCAATTTATCAATTAATAATTAAATAACCAATTAGATTGGTTATATTTTGTGGAATATCAATTTGTTATTAGTAAAATGTACGTTTTAATTTACAATACTAAAACTACTGTTTATAAATAGTTTAACAATAAAACACATTAATTGAACAATGAGAATAAAACTAAAGTAAAATATGATTTCATAGAAATTCAATTGTCAATAACTGATTAATAATCGAATTCTAGAAAAAACTAATGTTTGAAAGAACCTAATAGATAAGATAAAAAAAACTTCCACTCAGATACAGATGAATAGTTAGATTACTTCAGAAAACAAAAGACAAAGAAAATTATTTAAATAGGGGGGGGGGGAGAATGCAATATCTGTTTTCTCCATTCCTCATGTATTGGGCAACTAGGTTGCGTATATATGTGAAGCAGCGGAAGAGTATCGGGGATTTGTTTCCAGACCCAGGATCATGGTTCCTGAAAGTAGTCAAGCCGATTAGAGATTAAACAGATCGCCCCGATCTTGTTATAATTTATATGTGCCTCAAGGACACACAGAATTAAAGAACATTTGCCATAATTAGATAAATAGCGATTTAATTAATCATTAATGCAAGTAAGCAGGAGACTTTAATCGTGATGATATTAACTTTATATATATATTATAACATATGTATAGCAACTATATATGTATATATTATTAGAATATTACTGTCTTGTTGGCTTATATTAAAATTAGTTATAAAATTGATCCGCAGTAGGGTTATTTAGTTATTTGAGAAAATGGAATAATTTTAGAAATTACTTGCTAGTCTTCATCGAGATAAAGTTAAAATCAAGACATAGCAATCTGGCTATTTAAAAAACAAAATTTAAGACATTTGTAACCTGAAAGAAACATTTAACGTTTTACCACGTGTGGATTTCATTTTTCATGTTTGTGAACATATTAAGTGGATATTGTGATCACTGTAGTATAATTATTAAAACTTTAATGTGTTTATTTCCAATCTTTATTATTTTAGAATGAAGCAAAAATTTGGTCATCACGTGATAATAAATAATCTTTATAAATGATATATTGAAATTTTAATGTTGCCGCAACTTGTTTTGTATTTACATTAAATAATTTATCATATATATATACTTTATTGCTCGTAAATACTTCTAAAAGTAAAACAAACAAACAAACAAAAGTCTGCATATTAATAATTTTTATTAGTCATTCATTAGATTAGAGATTATCCAACAATGAATATTTCTATAGAGTGACTTTCACTATACCACTTTCACATAAGGTAGGGAATGTTTTTAGCCACTTTTAACACTTTGTAGAGAGATATAATCATAAACAGGTGACCAAAGACATTTGAAAAAGATCTATGATCCCCAAAATGCATATTTCATGCTAAATCAGAACCCATCAGTTGGGCCAAATCATAATCTCTTATACATATCTTTGACATTATCCAATATATATATATATAGAAAGCAAATTTTTACAGTTTAATTGATAAGTGTCAAATGTCTCGTAACTTTGACACAAATCAGATAATGCACACTATCACAATGATATATATATATATACTTTTTAAATTTAGGTTTCAAAAATATTTATCAAAAACTAAGTTTATTAATTCTTTTCATTAAAAGTTATTAATATGGTTTCATTTTCGACTTTAAATAAGTAGATTTAATTTGAGTAAAATATTAAAGGTTGCAGTATATAAAGCTTACTTTTGTTAATATGTAATCATCAGTTTTTTATTATTGTCACCATCTGAAAAAAAAATTGACTTATAAGAATAGATTTCTGCTAAGTCTGAAGTAAAAAAAAATAAGTTAATCGTTTTCAAATAATAATGACTTTTGTCCCAGTTTTGGCAATTGTAAAGGATATTCTTCTGTTTACATGTTTGTCACTTAGAAAAATATATACTTTTATGAAAAGAAATGAACTGGCCAAATTTTTCTAAACAGCATTTTCTTTTAATTTTATTTCTGGGTGTTGCTAATTGAAGGAGACTCTATTTGGAGATAAGTTTTTTTATTATAATTATTTTTAAAAATGGTTAAATTAACAATATTTTTTTTAAATATAAGCAATCCATTTTTAAAAGCAACAACCAGTTAAGACAAAATAGTAATTTTTAGATGGTACTTATGTATCAGACCTGCTACACCTTTTTACATCTGGTATAAATATCTAACCTTGTGCTCCCATCCAACAAACCCTGTGATCTTGGCCAATCTCCTTCAATAATGTGTCCACAGGAACATCTGATAAAGTTAAGAGATAAATTTGCACATTCAATATTTTGATCAATTTCTGCTTATTGGACATGTCATTTATTGTTCAGATTTCATTGGGACAAGTGTTCTGAAATGTTATATAAAGTGTTTTCCTTTTCTTTTTTTAATTTTATTTCATAGTGCTCTCAGTTGTCTTTTTTGGATTTTCTAGTATATTATTTTTGATTTTAAGTGAGTGAATACATATAATTTTCATTTTAATTTACTTTTTCATTTTGATTCATACTACATCTTTTAAAAATTTTGTAACAGTACAATTTGGATAAAAATTTGGTAATTTACCCACTACTGACAATGCAGTCCAGGACTTTCAAGAAAAAGGAATCCTGCTCTCTGAAAAAGTGTGCCCAAATCATCATACTATGGTCCTTTAAATACACAATTTGGACAAGTAGTGACATTATAATGTTCAAGTATGCAATACAAAAATAGAACTTTGTAAGGGAACATGGTTGGAGAATTCCAGAATTTCATTTCTGATGGCAATACAATTCATTAACTGCTGGGCTTGAAAATTAACATTTATAGAATGGAAAAAATTAGAACTTGAACTATCAGACAAAACTGTAATAGACTGGCAGAATTATAAGTGGGAAGTTTTGGCCACTGCAATGTTGAGCCAAAAAAAATGTAAAATTGGAAAACCTAACAAGTACATTGAAATTGATGAGAGCTTTTTCACAAAGAGAAAAAAACTCAAGCCAAATATTTCCTGAACAGCATGTTTGATGGCTTGTGCAGGGAGACTGATGAGTCTTTTATTGTGGCAATTGATGACAGATCAGTGAGAACTCTGATAGAAGCCATCAAACAAAATGTGTAAGAAAACTCAACAATTTATTCAGAATCTTGAAAAGCATATAAAAGTAAGGAAGTTCTCAGCTAAAACCATTTTTATGAGAGCCATAAATATATTGTGAATCCAGAAACTGTTGTTCACACTTAGAACTCTGAAAAACTTTAAGGTTTA
Organism: Epiperipatus broadwayi; assembly: GCA_028023455.1. Taxonomy (NCBI): domain Eukaryota; kingdom Metazoa; phylum Onychophora; class Udeonychophora; order Euonychophora; family Peripatidae; genus Epiperipatus; species Epiperipatus broadwayi. Next base: position 1,838,277 of record JAQFVV010000186.1, read on the forward strand.
GCAATATGGTATATTAAATAACACTGAGGAATGGCACAGTAGCACATACATTTCTATTTGATGGAATTTATGTGGCAGAGACAAAATAAAGATGACAATGTATTCATTCACATCATGGATGAGATTAAAAAAATTAATCATGACATTGATTCCATTAAATAAAAATTTAATAATTTTATTTTATTTTGTTAACAAAATACATTTACTTCTTAACATTTCTTGATAAAGATTTCATGCAGGCATTATACCACAAAAACACATGTTGTTTAAGTCTCCATTTTGAAATATTTGATACAGACATAAGGATGATCCACTGAAAATAAAGTAGAAATATCTGGAGAACTTCTACAAAAAGACCAGTGATTGTTTCATCATGACAATTCCTGTTATACGTACATGGTATGTTTATTTTAAGCAATTCAATTTGATTATGTAGTAGTATTTTTTGTCAATTTTGCTTTAGTGTCTGTTTTGTAATTTCATGCTAGACTTAATATACATAGTATTTTTACATTTTAAGTTGATTTAATTTGCTTATGCAGTATCATTTTTTGTTAATATTGCTTTAGTATCTGTTTTGATAATTTCATGCCAGAGACTATTTTAATTTTAAGTAAAATTATGAAAATTACTGGACATGTAAGTGTGATGGCATAATACCTTACCTTATGTGGGTGGAGAGAGGGGAGAATGGCTTTGACAGATTTAATATTATAATGTGTTATTTTTACTATTTTTGTGGACAAATTTATATTTTTTTGTATTGTTAAAAATGTACTTTTTCAGATTTAGTCTGGTGTGATTAGAGTTATGTATTAGAGTTGCTATGCCTTTTTACATACTTATCAGCCTTGGGAGAAAATGTATACACATGTTCTGTTTTGATGAATTTATCACATCAGATTGGTGTACACATTATTTGATGATATCACACAGCTAGAAAGTTATGTGGATTGATACAGATGTGAAAAGATGTAGCAGGTCTAATACATAAGTATTAATTTTATATAGAGTATAGAAGTTTACTATTTATAATTTAGATAATAATAAAATCAATTAATACTATTATACAATTTAAAACAAATACTAAAAGTACGGACTCATATTGACTCATGTGGCTGGCTAACTACCAGTTAGTAGGGTAAATAATTTTCTTTTTACTTAATTTTTCCATTAAGAATAATTGCCTACACATTTATTGATCTATGCGATATGGCTAGCTAGATTAACTGTAGATAAATTTTGAAAAACATTTTACAACTTAATTGAGAATTTTTCTATTGTCTGAAAATATTTGGGCTTAAATACCAAGACAATCATGATATCCTAATGCATTTTATCACAAGGTTTTTAAGATAGAATAATAATCAATGAATATTGATTTATGACAAATTAATGAAATAAATAACATTACAAAGTGACTTGGATTCTTCAATGTTCTCCCAGCCATCATGAAATCTTGCAATTAGATATTAGAAATTATTTCAAACATTTAAGTAGTAGTTTTGCTCAATTTAAAACCAATTTTAAAGTTAACCCATTGTTCTATTATAGATTAAGGTATAAAACACACTATTATATTTTATGTCATAATTCATGATCCAGAGATAGTAACTTTTTTAACATTTTGTAGTGATAAACTAAACTATGTTTCTATGTAATACCTGTGTTGATTCACAGATGGCACTGCAAGAAGATTAAAGAGAGAACCAGTCACCAGTTACTTTTTTACTGGAATATTATACTTATGGCTTTATTAAAAATAACTGAACCCTTAATTTAGCTTATGCAATATATGATGAAGAAGTCTTATTATTTGTCTTATTACCATCTATAATAAATGAACATTGATTAAACAGGAATTACCATCTTAGACCAGTTTCTGGCTTCTATCTGTGTCAATAAGGATTTGGAATTCAAAATTAAAAGTAGTGAACTTGATTTCTTCAGCCTACTACAGATGACACTAGAGTAGAGAGAATTGCTCTTGTTTCATCTCATATTCTATAAACTAAAGAATCAAATGGTTTATTATTCAATCTTCCTGGTTAGGGAAAAAAAGATTCATATAGTTGAAAAAGAACTGAAGTTGCTAAAATATATCATTATTAACCTAGAATTAGATCTATATAATTATTTGAGCAAGTTGATTTTGATTCAAAAACTTAAGTGCTTTAAACATTAGCTAAGCCCTTCTATTAGTCGTTATATATTTTTTTAATATTTATCATTTCTTCTCTCCTTAAGATTATTTATTCATTTCCTTTTTTTTTCTACCTCTATATCTTTTAGCTTTCACATTTACTTATATATCTTTTTTAATTTTTTGCCTCAGAAAGTTTGCCTAATTTATTTTAAAAATCCTTTTTTTAATCTATCTTTTTATGTTAATATTATAGATGTTAATAATTAAGCTAAATATAATTTCATTTTGCCATGAATATTATTTTAATTAAAAGCCATTTATATATACTTTGTCTTAAATTCGTCATGATGAGTGTTTAATATCATTAATTTAAAATGCATTTGTTACAGAAAGTGCGTAGAAAAAGTACACTAAGTTTTAATGCATTCAAGATTAAGATTTTTGAAATTATAAGATATATTTCATCTTTAAAAGCAATCATTGAAAAAATAATTGTAACAGTTTTAATCTTGTATAAGACAATATTCTAATGTTTGATGAGACGATTACCTGATATCTAGAGTATTGGAAACTTTGGAAACTAAAGCCAATAATTTGAATTATGTAATTTAAATTAATTTACATAAAACATGTTCATTGCACGACTTCACAGCCCTTATTTAAATCTTAATGAGAAAAAAAATTATAATTTGTAGATGGCACTAGTAGTGTGATCATACTACTAGTAATGGATGGTTAAGTTTTTATATGAGTGATGCAAAAAGTAAAATGAAAATGTTTGGTAGATTGCAGTTTATGGATAATAAAAGAATAGCCAAAATAGTATTTAATTGGGTTACAAGTAAAAGGTAGGCAACAATATGGATGAGAAAGGTAATGCAGTATACAAAGATTTGGATAAAGAATTTATATCAGTATACTTGTACAAAAGGTGGGATGATTATGTTAGGAGGATTGTTGCGTTTTATAGTGGTAAGGAATGGGATAAAAGAATAGATTTATTAATAAAGAATAGGGAGTTAGAGAGATGGAGAACTAGTATGGAGAGAAAGAGTTTAAATATATAGAAGTAAACAGAATATTAGTTACAAGTTAATATATGATAATAGTAAGGAAAGTAGCTTATTTTTTAAGGCTAGAACGGGATCTTTAGCAACAAGAGAATATACATGTAAATGGAAAAATATGGGTGATTTAGTCTGCAAGTTGTGTAAGAAAGGCATAGAAAATATTAAGCATCTGTTAATTGAACATAAATGCTTGAAAGCAGAAAGGGTACAAATAATGAAGTTATGGAAGAATAAATATGAACAAAGTGATTATACAGAAAGTGGGTTATTGCTTTTTATGCTGGGTTTGGGAAAAGATAAGGGGTATTTAGATATAAAGATCATAGAGTTGACAAAGATTATGTTTTGGAAATGGAATGGAGCAGAATATAGGAAAACAGAGTGGGGAATGGGAAATAAAGTGGCTAACAGGTTTTTGTTGGTATAATTGCTGAGAGATTCCTGACTCTGTTTAAAGAGAATCCACAATATATCACATCACATATCACTCTATAAAAAATATTTTGAAATGCAAATTTATTATTACATCCAAACTTTGACTCTGTTAAATGTTTTTTTTATATCCAATGATTATAGTTAATGTTGACAAGACTATACAAGTCTTCAGTAATTTTATGAAATATCTTTATAATTGTAAAAATGTATAATGTGGTCCTAAGATATGAAATGTAGAATAATTTATGTTAAGGGATGATAGAAAATGGTAAACTATTACTGATAATAATGTAAATATGCAATGTCATTGCATAATTATTGTTATGATTTGGACTAAAATGAATCAAGTTAATTAATATATGAATTGTAAGCAATTGCAAACCAACTGTAACAAAATAATTATTTGTTTATAACATTTTTAATCACAAATATTCCTAAAGTAAATTGTTACCTTGCTTTCTAACTTTTAGTCAGTTTAATGTAAGTTTTTACTAATTCCAAAACACACTAAATAAAAATTCTAATGTAATGTAATATGGATGTAGTAGTATTATTTCAAAGATTTTTTACTCATTTATCAAATATTTTAAATTGTTTTACAAATAAGAATTCATAAATTTATGTGTCATTATATTAAGTCTTTGTCTAAAAGCAAGTTAACTTAATTAGATACAAAATATTGCAACAAAGAATAGCCAATTGATTATTGCTAATAGTGATAATCTTCCAGCACTTTTGAGTTTCTTAAACAACTAGTATTCTACTCCTGACCTATCTTAAACTATTAAAATGTTGCACCTACAATATTAAAAGTATTACTGTATATTCATTTCTAATTCTCATATTGTACTTATATAAAAGGCTTGTTTAAATGCAGTTTTAAATATCGTTGTTAATTTATGATGTACCTCAGAACTGAAAATATTAAATCGAATTATTATGTAATGACAAAATAACACCCGTGAATATATTTTTTATTATTAAATGTGCATTTTAGAAAACTTTAACATACACACATTATTTCCAATAAGGTTTTTGCAAATTTTAATTTAAAATTGTTTCAAAATTTGCTATCTCTAACAACGACTTTTTATTCTTATTTAGATGTAAGTTTTAAACACAAATAAAAAAAAATATTTTCTAGGTAAATAAATAAATTATTTATAACATTAGTTTGAATTTCTTATTGATTTAATAAATATGTTATGAGTATATAGAATTTGTCACTTAATTCCATTATAAATGTTTTAAAAAACGTATAACGTTTATTTGTGACAATTTGTTGTAATGTTTAAAATTTTTATGTTTGAATTTAACATAAACTTGATGTGATGATTGCACAAATCTGCTTTTTATATGTAATACATTTTGATATCTAACACATTAAGCTACATCTTATATATAAAGCATTAACCGTAAGCTATAAAAACTAAACAGTTTTAAATTTAAACTGATTTCTTATGTCTTCTGCAAAAAAACTTAAATGCAGGTAAACAATATTAATATTTATGTCAATAATTAATGCAGTCTACTTTTAATTAAGGAAAATTTTCTTAATGCTTAATTTCAAAGAAAACAAATTCTTCGCATTTGTTTGTTTGATTAACACTTTTTCCAATTTAATATAGAATTGATCTATACGTTATTTATTTAGCAATATAAATTATTATAATTAAGAGTTATTTCTTTGCTAGAGTTTGAGAAATAATTAGGTACAATTTTCATATTCGTATATATTGTATCAGATGGACCTCAAACTCAGTTCGAGTCCAAGGTTGATTATCAAAAGATGCAAATAATATTTATTATACATAGCTACATGTACCTGATGCAAACTGATTATAGACTCTGCTACCTTTTTCCTACTTAAGCACAATCTTTCATAAATTCATCTAGAACAATATTGGTCAGGAATTAGATCTGTGCCAGAATCACCTACCATGATCAGTTTGCATTGTTTTGTTATTCAAAGCATGATCTCATTAAATAAGATTGATTAATTAGTCATTATTTCCTTAAAAACAATTATTTTTACTCATTCATCTAGACTGACTTCACACATATCAGCTTTTTTGTTTTGGAATAAAACTGGTTTTATACGTTCTGACACCTCTGTCAATTTTTATTACTGGTTAAATATTTGCTAAGTTATCTCCAAACAATTACAACCTGAAGGCACTTTGAATTCTTTTTAGTATTTTATATAATCCATAATATAAATAAACTGTCTGTTCTGCTATCAGGTTGAGAAATGAATAAAGAATGAACATAATTAATGTTACCTAATTTTAAAATAATAATTTAATGGAATAATAAACTATGAAAATAATAAAGCGCATATTTAAAATCTCATTATGGTAGATCTATAAGTAGATCATTTTATCTTAATTTAAAATGATTAATTGTATATATCTCTGCTTGAGATTAATGTTTAATTTGCCCCTTTAATCTCTTCAAAGACATGCGCATATTGCACAAAATCGCTTGCTAATTGCATACAAATAGTTTCCGAGATATCTTCTTAAAATAAAAAATTATTTAGTTTAGTATCTCATAATTAAAAATGTTATAAAAAATATTGCACAAATAAAAATATAAAATCTTACAAATAATGAAAAAGCTGACATTGAAAAGTTTATACATTAATTTATTTATTATCATTCAAATGCTAGCAGATTGAAATATTTTAATTAACTATAATTTCTGAAGATATTATAAAACGTAATCTATTTTAATATATTATTGTTGCCTTCACTATTTATTATCATTTTGTATTACGTTTGGCAAGCAGGATCTAGTTTTAAGAACCTCACTTTTGATAATTCACAACAATGCTCATTGTGAGGTCACTTTTTCTAGTTTAGAAATTTTTTATTCCAAAAGTTATTTTTCTACAGCTATATTTTTATATGTATAGATTTTCTGAATTTTATTATTTATAATTCAAATCTTTTTATATTAATTTGAAAACTTGCAGTTTTTCACAGATTCTTGCTTAGTTGATAGACTACTAATACAAGGGCATATTTATGTTATAGGATAAATATCTTTGAGATGTAACTCTACTAAAACTCAATTAAGGTTAATAATTAACAAATGGTTTTAGAATTCACACCACTGGCGAATAATTTCCCCATAAAAAAAGGCAAATAATAACAATTTTTCAATACTGACTTAACTTTAATTTATCAAATAATTTTATATTAATTCCATTTTTTTTTTACAATGACTTCTTTTAGTTTATTCAGAAGTGGCCTTCAAATACTAGCTATGTCCAATTGAATTTTACCTTAATCCAGTTTAACTACAATTTACTAACTACAACTGAACCCAAATAGAAATGTCACAACAATTAACTGCAATTAAAAAACCTAAAGAGAAGTGATTTCATCTACTTTTATATTTTATTGTTCTCATCCAGACAATCTAGCTTAAAAGTGAGAAACAAACTACTTGTTCTGAGAAAAAATGGCTGTTTAATGGATTCTTTTTGATTAATGATTATTTAATTAGCAAATTGAGTACAAAAGAAAATAACTTAATTGAAGCTATATTTTGCTTTTTATCTATGAACATCTTAAAAATTAAAATTTCCACTTTAAAATATAAAAACTACCTTATATAATTATTAAAATAAACACAAATAAGTTCTTTTTCTTTACAAATGGAAATTCATTTAGAAATATCTAGTATTCAATATATCCTTTAATTTTGATAATATTTGATTATATAAAATGATATTTGAAATACTTGGAAATTTTATAAATAGTAATGTTTCTTATCATTACCGATAGTTTTAGCTCACCACGAAAGAGTCCTATACAACCTCTTTCTTTATTTTATATCATAATAACTGTTAATTCCAATAAATATTGACTTACAATATTTTTATCATTTTTACTCAATATTAACTATAGCAAAAAAAAAAATGTTTTAAATTCTTAAATCATTCAAAAAAGGTCAGAATTTTTATGAAGTTATTAAATCGTTAAGATATGCTTTTATACATTAGCACAAATAAACAATTATTCATATACCAACACATTTTTAAGCACTGCATATTTGTTAATACATGAGTTATTATATAACAATTGGCAATAACTTTTAATATACCCACATATTTCTAATCTTTTATTTTTTTTTCATTATTTAATACATGATTCTTTTACTATGTTTATATCTTTTCATCTTCATATCTTTTCTCTCTTAGATCAATTAAATAATTTTATTATTATATCTCTAATTATTAGTTCAGTTAATGTCTATGTTGTAATATATACAAATTTAAAAATTGCCAACAACTAATTAGTAAGAACATATGCCAATAAATATTTTAAAAAATTGTAATTACTATTCCTATATTGATAAATAATGGAGTGAGATATCAAATGAAGAGTAGCTATTTAAACTTTCTATAAGCCAGTCAACTAATTATATGTTTTCAAGTCGATTAATAAGTATTGATTTTATAATCAATAAAACAAATCACCCCTTATAAATTCAATAATATATACATTTACAACCTGAAAAATGCCAACAGCTATCTAGTAAAATATATGCAAATTTTATGTTAAATTTTATTTAATGTTTTAAAAACTACTATGATGTTTATATTCAGTTATTGTATATACATAGAAAATGTAGAGTCTAATATATATTTGCATATATGTATATCTTTATATAATAATAGAAATAGTCAAAAGAACACTAGTCTTCTTTTGTTCTCCCATAAAACTCGGTGAATATATGTGAATTTAGGGACAAAATAAATAATTTAAAAATAAAGAGCAGAAAGCAAAAACAATCAGGAATTAATATTTGAAATATTGATAGTGTTAAAATAGTATTCATTCTTATTACCAAAGACTAGAGTCATTGCAAAAAAATTAATCAGTGGTATTTTATTTTTTTGGTTGGTTTATTTTAATTTAATTTGAAAGTGAAACATTAAACATTGCATAAAAGTTATATTATTAGACATTTAAAGAAAAATAGCATTGTTTCATAAACAGTTTTAGTTTTTTTTTTCTCATATGTCATAGCACTAGCCGGGAAGCGAACCCGCTAACCCTGGATAACGCTTGTAAAGCAGATGTCGCTGACCTCTCGACCACCCACAGTTTGAACACAATAAGGCAGTGGTTTCCAACCTTTTCATACTCTAAAGCACATTCTAAAATACTGATGAAGGGGTGGGTACAATGTTTTTTCAAAGTAAATTTGTACTTTTTACAAAGCAAATTTATGGTTTTCATATAGAACATTATTAATAATATACAAGTGAGAGGAATTAAAAAAATAATTACTTTTCTTCTATTTTTCCATAATAGTGATAAAGTGTTAGTTTTAGTTTCAAAATTGCATCAGCAGTAATTAAATAATTAGGTTCTAAAAAAGTCTTCAGTTACTGCTGGCAAAACAAAATTTAAAGTTGTATTAAAATTTTTGTTTATGTTTTTTTTTTCCAACTAATAATTTTTTTTTTTTTTGAGATTTAATAAAGCACAATTGTTTTTGTATTATAAATTTTAAAAAAATTATTGCTGATTTTTAAGATTTCCTTTTGCATAGGTACTATTAAAATAAAATAAAAAGAAATTGTTTCCGAAAAAATACTTTTAATTTTAATATCTAACATACAAGTTATATATATACCTGTATATATAGGGTATTTTGAACTCAGACTTTCACACGACCCTCAACTCTCCACACTATCTCATACTACTGATACAATTTACCACACATGTCTAAAAGATAAATAATCACCAATATTCGTATTTTGTGCTAAACCACCACTCGTCAGTTGGTCCAGATTAGTTGAGAGTCGTGTGAAAGTCTGATCTCAAAATACTTTTAATTTTGTTTAATTTACAAATTTAACAGAAAATGTTTTAATGAGAACAAAATTATTAAATGTAATAACAAAAATTAGCATTAATTTTAGTGTGATCTTTGGCATTGCATTTCATTGGCCAGGACTTCATAATTAGGATAGTATAAAGTATTCCTTTCTAGAAATAATCATCAAAACACTCATTTGTGAGACAAGATCTGTATTTTAATTTTAAAATATTCATGGTTGAAAACAAGGCTTTAAGTTATGTGAATCTGAAAAATGATTTTATCTTTTATGCTGCTCTTTTTAAGAATGGACACTTTTCTCCATCGACTAGATTCCAGAGTTTTTTCATGTGATTATATAGGATTTCAGCACAATACCTTTCAGAAGAACCACAATTTCTAGTTCCAGTTCTTCTGGTCATACTTGAACAACTTCTGCAATGTGTGCAGTTATTTCTGTTATATTTACTTGACAAGGGAAAGGGTTGATAGAAAAGGTAACCAGGGGTGAATGACAGTAAACTGCTGAAATCACTTCTTAAATTGCTTCTGAAGCAATTGAAGATGTTTAACATAGAATGACAAATTAAATTCCCTGTCAGTTATTATTTTCTTCATATTGGAAAAATGCATAAAAGACTTCATCTGCAGATGTGATGTCCATAAAGCCAATTTTGCCTTAAATGAATTTACAGACCCTATCACTTTAACTATACGTTTATCTTTTCCCTGCAGATTCAGATTTAAGGAATTCAATTTTTCCATTATGTCAATAAGAAATCTCAAATTAGTCATTCAACAAAACGCTGTTAGTTCAATGAATTTTTCATTTTTTGTGATCAAAATTTTTTTATTTCATCTATCAAACTTAAAAATCTTATAAGAACTTTACCTTTATTACACCAATGTACTTCAGTATGCAGGATGAGATCATGTTCTTTTTCTTCACTATCAGTTAATAGATCTTTGTAATTATAAATATGTGACTTTTTTCACATTAAATAGTGAAGCTATAATTATACTATAATGTATAATAGGTTTACTTAGCACTTTCAAGATTTAATGTTGGAATCTCATACTCATAGCTTTGTGAATGAAGACTGTTGTGATTTATTGTACCCATATGCAAATGAGTTTGAATTTTTAATTAGTTAATCCATTGTTTGGAGAGAGCAAAGCATGCCTCTCTTCTATTAATGGCACTGAGATCATTTGCTATGTAAAAAGCTTCTTTAACTTTTCTTTTGGCATCACTCTTCTCTGTACAAATTATTTGGGCAGAACTGAGTTCAAATATATGGCCTGTAGCTGCTTGGTGGTCCCAGAAAAGAAAAGTTAAAGAAGCTTTTTACATAGCAAATGATCTCTTGCCATTAATAGAAGAGAGGCATGCTTTGCTCTCTCCAAACAATGAACTAACTAATTAAAAATTCAAACTCATTTGCATATGTGTACAATAAATTGCAACAGCCTTCATTTACAAAGCTGTGAGTATGAGATTCCAATATTAAATCTTGAAAGCGCTAAGCAAACCTATTATACATTATAATATAATTATAGCTTCACTATTTAATGTGAAAAAAGTCGCATATTTATAATTACAATTTTTACTAGTGAAGAGAAAAACAATTTATTAATAGATCTTTGAAAAGATAGTGCTATGAAGGGACTGCTCAAATAGGGTTGATTATTTTTGTAACTATTTTCATCACATGTCTGAAGGACAACACTCTACCATATAAAACTATAAAGCTTTTTGATGGATAATAAAGTGATAGGACATAAAGTTTGGAAATGATTCATCTTTTTTACAAAGGGCAAAAAATCCACTCATATTACCAACCATTGGTAAACCATCAGTCATTATACCAGACAGCTTGTGTAAAGGGATATTTATCAATTTGGCATATGTTGTGAATGTATTATAAATAACCTCACCTGTTGTTTGTTCTTTCATTGGCAAGATTTTGAGTAGTGAAAATACTTAATACAATTCTCATCATAACTACTAATTGTGCTGCGTCTGATATGTCTTTGCATGTATTTTTCTTGTAACAGTGTTATTTGACAATTGTAAGTCTTGTATTACTAATATAATCTTGTGTTTGTTAGAAAATCTCTCAAATAAAGAATCAATGTCAGTCGAAAATGCTTCTTATAACAACCCACTATTTTGAAATGTTTTTTTTCTTCTTTGCTAGCATATGAGAAATTTTCAAAGAAGCAACTATAGTATTTTTAGATTTTTCCACTTGCATAGTGAATACCAACTGTCGAGCAGATAAGTTTGACTTTACTCAGTTTTTTTTTTTTCTTCCTTACTTCAGATTTCAGAGAATAATATGTATTAAATGTTGCATCAATTGTCTGGAAGTGACATTCAACATTGTTTTTTTTTGGCACTGTAACTCTACTATTGCACAATAGGCAAATATATTTATATTTAAAATTAATGAAATAATATGATTTCTTCTAGTAACTTTTAAATAATAGATTCATTCTTTTTTACTTTATCCACTCAATGTAGATTAAAAATATGTATACATGGCACACATGTGCCATATTACAATATTAATGAGCAAACAAAGTAAATATGATGACACAGAGTCAAAGCTTAACTCATAGTAGATGGAGATGGTGCTGTATCTGTTGGGCAAGTAATGATTGATTTTGTTTTCATATTATTTTATTAATTACCAACTGTTGATTTGTATTGCATTGCTGTTAGTGTTAAAAACATTACATCTGAAATAATGATATCGGTGGTACCCTCCATTTTTTATTATGTGTGTTGTTGTTTGTTTTCTTAGTTTCCGAGAATGAAATTTAAATGAAATATTTTCTGTGGTTTTGAATTAGTATCGGGCACACACAAAAATCAGTCTGTGACTCATTTGTGCCTGTGGACACAGGGTGGAACTCTGCAACAAAACTTACACAAGTCTATTTTGAAATGCTATATCAAATAATAAAGCCATATTCTATATCAACTATTATGAAATTATTGTTTTTGTACAGTTATAATGAATAGTAAAAGTTAAAAAGTGACATGGAAACATTTCATTTTAAAACCTTAATTTTGCCATTATTTTTTTTAATGTTGATTGTTGTTATATTTATTGTATTCAGATTTTGATAGGTTAAACATTCCATTGCTCTGTAGCCTGCTTCATAATAACATATGAAAAAATTTGGGGTAGGTGGGTTATATCAAAGATATTAAGTGAACAACTTTTAAAATGTTTGGAAATGTTCTAACGTCATCATTAATATCTAATAATAAAGTCAGAAAGTATCTGAATTTTGACATAGGTGTTCAAATGTTGTTTAAGGTTTTATAATCATTTAATATATAGAGCATATGAGCACAGACTTTCACATGACCCACTGCTCACCCTATATATTACATATATTGTTACAGGTATATAATAAGTCTGTATTTCAGTTATTATAATCATTTAAATAATTTTGTAAATAGATGTTGCATAAATGTCACTCAATTGTAGTATATTTTTAGAGTTTATGATGAAAAAAGTTAATTATTATACTAAACCATCTAGTGTTATATATTCCATTGTTTGTATCAAAACAATAAATAAATTATCTTAAAATATTTTTATTAATATTATTTGCTTCTTTTGTCACAGATAACAATTAGATAGGTAGCTAAAGTGAATTTCTGGATATTACTAGTTAGTAAATAAATATCCCAGATTAATCTAGCTTGCCAAAATGAATGTTACTGTTATAGCTATAAAAATAATAAATGTGATTTTCCCTACAGATAGAAAGATCACGTCTATTAACATATTATTGCTACTACTAATTCTGGTTTTATTTTCTTGTTGGTATTACATGTTTGATAGTCTAATTCTTATCATTCTCCTAAATTCTGAAGTTAATAATATAGTTTAATAATCATTCTACTATGTTAAAGATTCCAAATTTTTCAGATATTTGTAATTGGATTTGGCTTTTGAATCCCTAATAAATATCCAGTTATTATTCTATTGCTGAAAATCAATTCAGGTTTTATCATTCAAGCAAATCACTTTTTGATCTGTATTTATAAAATTATTCAAACAAAAGCTCAAACATATTGTAATACAATGAAGAAGAAATATATTAAAATTATCATCAACCATAAATACTTGTTTGTTTTTTAATTTTACAATAAAATATTTCTTTTAAATAATTCAATAAATATTGTTGACTCCATATTTTATTACTTGGTATATGCACTAATTGCTTTTTGCTTTGTCTTTTAAAACTGCTCAAAAATAGTATTAATTAACTCCTGAAATATTGATCCATGATTATTAATATAAATTTTTTTTTTCTTATTCTATTGCTAATATATGAAGACATCCATTTATTTCATAAAGATATAAATATTTTTCTAAACATGTTTTAATATTAAAATTATCTAATTTGAATAAAAATAATAATAATAAATTGCCTCATGAATTCATAACAAGTTTGTCTACTTAAAGTGCCAAAACTTGGTTCAATCCTAAGACCCCACATTCCAGAGTCAGACATTGCCAATATTCTAAATTGCATAGTAATCCAGTTTGAATTCACAATTTAATTTATTATATTTTCAAATAGTTACATTTAATAAAACAATATCATTAAATATTATTTATTTATCAAGTGTTCATTTTTCAAAAGGTCAAGTGGTGTTCAAGCACCAAATGATAGGATGAACAGAATGAATTTATCCTAAAATTACTATTTGCAATAATAATTATTATATATAATTCAGTAATTGGCATTATTACAAATATGAAAATGTTTTTAAGAATATCCACATATTAGATATGGTATTAAACATATCAATATCAGTATTAATCCGAATTTGACTACTAAAACTAATATCCTTTAATCACACTTTATAAATTCCCCTTGTTGTTATTTAAAAATATCTATTACTGTTTTATAAACTCTTTCATTTAGAGATATATTCATAATTAAATTTTAACAGAATAAATGTTAAGACTTTCTTAAAATATCTTACTTAATCTCACTTATCAAAAGTTTACTTTTTTAAAACATTTATCTAAATGCATTTAAATATAAGTTAATATTTTAAAATACTTAATATTACTTTAAAATAGTTTATTACACTTATAAGATGCAATGATTATTTATATGGATGAAAGGATCTCTTAATGATTAAAACTGGATGATGAAATATACAATCTGATAACTATAAAGATCGATTTAAAAAATGGATTAATATAAATCATAAAAAGCAGGTTGGAAAAGAAAAATATTATATTTTTTTCCTATCCTTGTTTTAAAATAGAACAATATTTTTATGATAAGCAAAATAATGAATAAAAAAGCAAAGTTAATAGTAATTCATTGTCTTAAAATTTATCCTATATTAATTACTTTCAAATCCAACACATCTAAAGTTAGAGTGCTTTTAAACTCTCAAAATGATTTGTACCTTTAATGCAATTAATATATGAATTACATGATCATTGAGTGAATTGATAGCTAAAATATTTCATTTGCACCTTTATTTATTATTACAAAACCAATATTTAGATAATTACTTGTAAGTAAATATATCTAATGATAATCAATAACATTAAGATTATGCAATATACCATTGCAACAAACCTAACAATGTAGTGAATTTTTGTCAAAATGAATTTTTAATAAAAATATTTACAAAAAAAACATATCCGAAACTTATATAAAATCATGGTCACTATTAAAACAAAAAGTTGTTTCAAATCAATCAAGAATTTCTAAATTGCTGATGAATTGTTTATCCGCTGTAACAATATTTTCTTTAATTTTAACATCATTTATATTAATTTTGATTATTTTTCTATTAGCCTTACTATATAACAATGAATTAATAATTTGTCATCAATAAGGACTTTAAACATGAAAATATTTATATTGTTTTTTATATTTAGATCAAACTTTAAATGTTTGTAAGTCTGAATTAAATTATGTCTCAACTAACAATAAAAATATTTTATATTTACTTTCCAGTATAATGAATAGAAGAAAAAAAAGACTTTAATACGTATATACATGCACGCACACACTATTTACAATACAATGAATATTTGTTTAGAGATATAGATAACAGATGATAACAAAGTAAATTATATGATTATATTTAAAAAAAAGGATGGAAAATATCTTTTACATCTTTTTATTGCTAAAAAATTCAAATAAGCTAATATTCACAGCATCATTATGCAAGTTCAGGCTAAATCCTCACAACACATGCATGTTTCAGCAAATAAAACTGCCAGATAAACACATGCCTCTGTTAAACATATGACTTTAGTGTGACGTTTTGGTTTGTTTTTATACAGAGTTGTTCTAGATTGCAACATTTGATAGAACCAATTCTGAATTTTTTAGCACTACTAAGATTATAAGAAAAATCTTCTGGATTTTATTTTAAAGCAATCTTATGATTAAAAAAAACAAACAATTTATATACAATATAAACATTTACAATATTTATTCCAGTATTTTGGGATCAACGTTGAATTACAAATTTTAATTTTATAAAACTTAAGTACAATTATTTTGGCAAAAATCATCACATATAAATTTGGATAATCTACAAAATTAATCTATTATATTTGGGATCCTAATGATAATAAAAAACTGATCCTCACTTGAAAAAAGTGTAGAATTAAAAATAATAATACAAAAAAATAATAATATTTTAGTTTTTTTAAAGTGGTCCACTTTATCAGTTCTAACTTGAAAATAAATTAAAATAGTAATTTATTTATTTTTTTATTTATTTTATGAAAAAAACTTCATAAAAGGTATAGTTAAATTGCACACACACATATAAATATATTTCAATTCAGTGAGAATATATATACATTTATGTTTGTCTTAATAGAAAATTTACAAATAAATCATTACTTATATAATAATAAATCATCCATGCACTTAACTATTGTTACAGAATTCTTTATTTACCACCCTCTTTTACAGTTTACAGTTTTGATTACCCCAGCAATCTTCTTCAGAACTTTTATGTATCTCCTAACTTCAACTGAGATATATAAAAGTTCTGAAGAAGATTGCTGGAGCAATAGAAACTGTAAACTGTAAAAGAGGCTGGTAAATAAAGCATTGTGTAATAGTAGTAAAGTGCATGGATGATTTATATGGTGTACATTTGGCAATGCAATAAGAAAGAGTAGTTATTATACTTCTTGAAGAAATCATTACTTAGTTTGTCATAGGGTTTTAGTTATCTTCTTAATTTTATTCAAGTCTGAATTATATTCAAAATTTCCTAATATTTTAAAATGATTTGCAAATTGTAATTTAAATTCATTGCAGTGTTTGTGAAAGTTACAAATATCAACTGTTATTACTGTTTTTATAATAATTGTCATCTCTTTAGTTATGCATTTACGCCTATCTTACATTTTATTAATTAATGATCACTTCCTATATTAAATTTCTTAATAACATTACAAAAGAAAGTACAAAGAATAGAAGGAATATGAAAAAAAATTTAAATAAATCATTAAGAAATATTGAAAATCTAAAGTTTTGTAAAATGATATGAAAAAGACTTAATAATGATATAAAAAAATATTTGTGAACTGGTAAGAAAAGATATAGAAGAGAACAAAGGTTAAAAACAACATCTTTGTATTGAAAGAAAAATTATTTCTACAATAAGAAGAAAAGATAGAACTATTGATATATGGAAGAATTTTATAAATAGGTATGTAATAATCAAGAACATAAACTCAAGTGTTAAACCACCAAACATCACATGATGACTATTTTTTATACTTGCTCATAACTAGACACTAGGCACTAGATAGGGATTTTATGCACAAGCCTTCTGGCATCCATTGATTACTCTGGATTTCATTGAGTGTCACTACTATATGGAGAGTTTTTCCTGTTTTAATAAAATCAAGTGTTCCCTATTACATCTTTTGACTTTCTGAGCATTTTAAATAAAAAAGTGAGATATATAATTAAATGATAAAGAAGGGAATAGTTTCAGGAAATGAAAAAATTATGATAGATATCGTAAAAGAAGCAGGGGAATAAATAGAAAAAATGTTGATAAAGTTATATACCAAATATAAGTGATAAAGATATACCAGACGATTGGGAAAATGTGTAGAAATATTGACATTTAAGAAATTTGATAAAGAATATATTGGAAATTACAGCCCTATCAGTTCTGTAAAAAAATCTTTATCAAAATAATTATAACTCATTTATAGAAAACTTTGAATTTTAATCAACCAGAAGACCAAGCTTGATTTAAAAATGATTTTGGCAAGTAGATTGTATACAAGTATATAGAGAAATTATAGAAAAGATCACTAAATAGCGATTATGGTTCGAATTTGTAGATTATGCAAAGACATCTGATTCTATAAGCATTTCTATGATGATTCCAGCATTGGGTCATCAAGACATGGACCCAAGATATTGCCATATTCTGAAAAATATTTATTGCTTTTTTCACAGCAATGATGTGGTTACATAGTAATGATAACAAAATTAGCTCTGTGAAGCAATTTTACAAGAAGTATTTTGCGAATAAAAATGGTAAGCTAAGAAAGTAAAAGTATGTGGAGATTATTTAAATCATCAAGATTTTACAGATGACGATGTAAGCATTTTTCAAATAATACTGCAAAGTGACAGGAAATGTTGTAAGTTATCAGATGGAAATAAAAAGATAGAAATAATGATAATTTTTTCAAAAAAATTAAAATAAAGATTGATAATGATGAATTAGAAGAAATTATCAACTATGGATATCTTGAACCACTAAACATCACATGATCACCATTTCTTATGCTTACACAAACTGTTTACACAGAGACTAAACTCTCCATACAGGAACTCTACCAGTGCAAGCCAGAATAAGCCATTGATTACTCTGGCTTGCACTGGTGGTACTACTGTATGGAGAATTGTCTCTGTAAAAATATCTTGGTCAGATTATTAATACAGATGAAAACATAATGAATGAAATTAATCATAAAATTAAACTTGAATGGAGCCCTATAAATAGAAATAACAATATTACTAGAAAATATGGTTATATGCTTGAAAAGAAATATTTTTAATACATGATTTATCAGTTCTTACTTCTAGATATGAGAAACAATTACAAGAAGACAATTAAGATACTTTAGGCTATTCAATGAGTATGAAGTGATATATGTTAGCAATAACAAGATGAGATCAAAAACAAAGTATGTGAATAAGAGAACAAATACATATCATTACATCATTGAAATATTTAAAAACTTAAATGTAGTTGGATTTGGCATATTGCTAGAAGAGATAATAATATAGAAGCAGGCAAAGTTTTAAACTGGATTCCTAGAAATTGTAAAAAAAACTTCAAAAATATCATGGGAGATGAATAGATTTAAAAAAATGCTGGTATTATGTGGAGAAAAAAGGCTAGAAATTGAATAAACTGTGTCAAACATGGAAAAACTTTGATCCTGTAATGGGTTGATAATGGTTTAAAATGATGATGTATATATATACTATCTTGATAATAATTTGACATCTACTATATAAAGCAAACTAGTATTACATGTCATATACTACCACAGAAATAAATATATTATTAGTATAAATTTAAAATCTATTCTTTTTACACAGTTTTGATATATGTCTACATATACACACATATAAATAAAACAACATTAGTATAAAATCGCTGGTTTTAAGATTTTTTGGATTTATGAATTTTGTGTATTTCAGGAGTAGACTTGTACCCATATGGTAGAATCAAATTGTTAAAATAAAAAAAAAGTTAGAAACCATTCAATTAAACTTAATTTAATCTTTTCTTAATCTTTAATTTTGTTTATAAATGTGAATACAAACTAATTTATTTATCATAAAAGACTAAATATCTCCGAAAATGTTTCTGCATAGTAGAAATTTTTGAAAATAGAATTCCAATTATCTATTCATTTTATGGATTTGTCATGCTTGTTGTAAGTTGCGACTATTGTAGTGATGTTTTAGTTGAACCCCCCCCCCACCCCGACGATCATCCAGATAGTCAAGATTATTCAAGAATATTGTAGAGATGGTCTAAAATCAATATCATCTTAAATTTTTTAGAGTTTAAACAAAACTGGGAAAAACTTAACCCAAAAAGAACATTGCTAAGTAAATCAAAGCCCATCTTTAAAGATTTGCATTTTATTAGCTAATGTATTAATCCATTATAATAGAATACTTGTCTTAATATGAATTTTGAATTAACTATTTATTTATACATATTGAACATAATGTTTTATATAAATGCATGTACTTTCCTAATACAACAATTCTTTGTGGAGTTGTGAAATTGAAATGATTTTCTGTGCAGAAGATTATACAATAAATAAATATATAGATTTGTTTGACTTCACATTCTTCAAAAAAAAGCCTTATTTGTAATGTATGTTAAATAAAAAATATATACATATTCAAATACATAATATATTTTTATATAATACAGTAGTAAAATATTTCAAAAAGTTTTTAAGAATATATCTGATAATAGAATGTAATAATCTTTTTTTGAAATTTATACAAATTTATTATCAAAACTTATGAAGTCAACAGAAACAAACCTTTAAGAGCAATGTTTTTCAATTTTTGTTATAATGAGTTTTTTTTTTTTTTTTGTGGACCTGAAATACAGACTTTCAATATTCCTTTAGCCATCCATTCTATCTCATACAACTGATACACATAAAGTGTTATATTTGATTAATTTTACTTAAAAGATCCACTCGTACAATTGGCAAAACCATAAACATGAAAGAATTTTAATGTAAGTTTGTTACTTTACTGCTATCTTAATGTTATACAATGTTGACTTTCTTGGAAAATTAGCAAAGGATCAAGAATATAAATGATTCATCTCTTAAGTTTTTGATATCTACAAGTTTATCCTTGCCAATATTGATGGAAATTCAAAGCAAAATTAAAATACCAACCAGATCAAAATAAGTCACTAATAATTATTAAACTAATAATTAACTATACAAGAAGGTTGACAGAATCTCATTTTAATAACTTGTTTTAATTAATAATCAAACAAAAATTATAATCATGAAATTAGCATAGATTATAATGTATTTGCAATTATGGTAAATAAAGCACTCTTCAAACCCCATTTATTTGCATTGCAATTAAAATCACTAGAATTATATCATGATTTTTGTTTTTTAAATTAAATGCAGATAAATCTTGAAGGATGTTTTAATTCAAGTAAAATTCTTTATTGACAAACTATTATTACATCTTTTTTCTCTTATAAAAACTAGTAACATTTTATTAAATCCCCATTATAAAGTGAAATATTTTTTAATGTTAACAATAATCTCCATCTTCATTGTTTTATACAAGTATAAGATGTTAGAATTAAATATACTTAAGAAGATGTAAATAAAAAAAATTATTATCAGTCACAATTAAATGCCGCTATAAGTGTATTAGATGTAAAAATAAACTTTAATTGATTTTGTTTTTTAAAAATAAAAGATTTTTATTTCGTGTGTAGCACTGATACACCTAAATGGACAATGCATTACGCAAAAGCCAAAAATTTTCTATTTAGAGAGAAGACAGAACTTCACAAACTAAATCAGTGATTAAATGAAATAATACATCAAGAAATAGTACAAATAAATAAAAAGTTAAAGTTGCTTGAAAAATAGAATGGGTCTTATATGATGTTCAGTCATCAAAATTAACTCAAACTTTGGGTAGATAATGTTAAATAAAATCATTGTAATTACTAATTTCTTTTTATATATAATAAACATAAGTAAAAGTCTACACACATATGTCTTGTCAATTCCAGTATATATGTGGTATATACAAATTAGACAATCTTACATCTCCTTTGCTTTAATTATTTGTAAATGCACATAACAAGTAAATAGTTATATAATCAATCAATTAGTGAAATAAAGCAATTTTAAATAAATAGTACATAAAGTGTTAATATTATATTATTAATTAACCTTATTCTGAAATGTTAACAGTTGTTTTCTTTTTCAAGAAATTTATCTTTAAGTGGATATATTGACTAAAAAATTTGAATTATAAATATTTAATATTAACACAACAAATATTCTTTAAATTGTAAAAATGACCTTTTATAATAATTTCATATCGTCCGTATTTTATTTTAAAATTTTACCAATGTTTTAATTTTACTTATTAATTAAACTAATTATTTCATAATGATGAGATTTAATCTAATTAATTTAATTAAAATTAATAAAATTAAGAATTGAATGATCGGAGTGCGATTTTTCATCAGTAAATTTTAAAGAATATTTATTTTGAATAAAGAAAACAATAACAATTAATCTTTTATATTTAAATACTAACGACAATTAAAAAAATTGACCGTCAATATTAAAAATAATAATGTATATCATAGTTTACAGTATATATTTCATCAACAATGATCAAAATTTAAAACATCAAAAAGCCGAATTTTTAGTTCTATAAATATGACCTTGAGTAAAGACTTATAAATTTTCATTATTATACTTGCATAGGAAAATATGTGGTAATCAAAAAAATTGATTATTGAATGATTTATTAATTTTACGTTTTCAGATCCGAAATATTATTTCCCTTCTTTAAAAATTAATCTAATCTGATCAATTATAGCCTACGATTTACAATACCTCTCACTTTTAAGAGAAACGCTCACCTTGAAAAGCAGGCTACGAGAAGTCGACTATAAAAAAAAAATAAAAAGGCATTTATAATTCTTTAATATTTTTAATTAGCTTATTATTATACAAATTTAATACGTTTATCTGTTTATATGTATATATTTTACATCTGGAGACACTAAATTTAATATGTATTAAACACACAATAATAACCACAAAACACAGCTATCATGCAAATTCTCAATTTTTAAGGGGGTTTAAAACTCTTTTTTTTTTTTAAGATATAAAAATATATTTACCTTTTATAAAATCATTAAATGATTTGTTTAAATAATTAAAAAAAAAAACTTACCAAATGCCAAAATTTTTCCATTACAGAATGATAACGTAGATTGGTTTATCTTAAAATATTCCTAATAGGTAATTTTTAAAGGGAAGATAGAAAAATAGTAGGAGTTTATATAATAGCCCGTTATAAAACGGAGCAAAGACGTTTTCTAGTTTATTAATCACGAAGTTTCATTTTCTTATATCTATGTACATCGCGATGTTATACACATTACGTTCCTTTAAAAAAAAAAAAAAATAGGATGGACGAAGAATGAACAAAATCTCGGTAAACGGCCACTTGCAAAAGCGGAAATGTGCACATTGAGGACCAATCATATCAAGTTATGGCACGCGGCGCACGACAATTTATCATTATCTTCCAACGTTATCATTTATAAGATTACCAATACTTAATGATTTCGTCATCAATTTCGGCGATGGGCATGAAATTTTTATATTAATTTATTTAAAAACGTTTGGAACTAGATATATAAATTAGTTTTATTTTTTGAACGTTTTTCTATTTAATCGTACATATTTTCAAAGATACTCCATTGAAATGATCCCCCCTCCCCCTTCTTTAAAGTCGCTTCGTAACTGAAATAATGCGATTGGTTGTTAAACCTAGAGTATATGAAATCATTGGAAAGAGCGTGAAATTTTAGCATTCACTATTTTTTTTTAATCGATTTCTTTATTTCAACGCCTTTCCCCCATGATATGATTACTACAATCGATTTAATAAAATGACAAATTGTGGAGTATAAAGATAAAAATTTTAATGCTATTTTTAGTTTTTCAAAATAATGGATGACATAATTTTACTAAACAAAAAACACTAAAAAATTTCTTATCGCGGAAAGATGAAAACTTTCTTTAATTAGCCCGAATAATTAGTTATTAATAAATTAGCGTGCACGCGCGTTAAATTTTACAATTTTGATTTTTCTCATTTTTCTGATGATGTTTTGAAAAATTATTAATTTTCTTTTTAGCTCCTTTGAAGCCTATTTTAAACACATTTATATATATTGGTTTTACTCTTAACATTAGATTTAACATCTTTTCTATTTTTTTCTTTTGTGATTATTTCTCCTTTCTTTCTTCTCTTTCCCCCATATTGAATTTTACACATCTTTTTTCTTTTCTTTAATATGGACTTGTTTTAATTTCAGCAAATTTTTAAAAGAATCGAACGTAATCATTTAAGCTTTATATATATACAGACATTGTCTAAACTTTTTAAATACATATAATGATTGTCTCCATTGTAAAGCAGTATGAAATAATAACACTGGAAATAAATCTTTGCTTAAGTCTAATCCAGAGGTTCTCAAACTTATTTGGCTTTCTGCCCTTTTTTAGAAAAAAAATCCTCACTATATCCATGGAAAATTTTTTTAAAGTGGAACATACACATAGATGCAGGACAAATTTGTATTCTTTTATGTATCTGTATTTTTACCTATATCCTAAAACATAGATGTAGTAAAGAAGATATCTATCTTGAAGCTGGAAATTATAAAATTATTTTTTTAATCATCCATAGTAAGAATTTTTATTAGTCATTCATTAGTCTAGAGACTACCACTTAATGAATAATATTTATGTAATGTAATGGGATGAATCTGGTATACTGGTATTAAGTTCTTAATGTTCGGCTCTATTTTTGTGCGCAGCATTCTTAAAACATGTGATTAGCTATTTGCTGCCAGTATCATTCTATTAGTTAATAAATTTTGTGATTGTGCTAAATCAATGTTTCATAAATTATTATCAAGAAAATGTGATTAAAAACTTCTGTACTGAACCACAATCCAGAATAAAATATAGGTACATATCTTTACTGCTAGAGCATTTGTAAACATCTTCGAATTTAAATTTTCTCCTTTGGTATTCATTCTATATTCTTATAATTTTGAAGATTCTTCTGTGTTTATACTTGAAAAAGAGTCAAAAACTCAACTGGCTGTGTTTCTTTTAAGAATATCTTCAAACTATTAATTAAAATCAAAATAGTCTCCACACTGCTGACAATAAATAAGAAAGTCTTCATTGTGTTTTTCTACTGTTGAGAAAACTGAAAATTAGCTGAATTTCTTGATCTAAAATTCATTTGTATAAAAGAAGCTTTACCACAACCATTGAAATAATAATTTTTGTTTTGATTAAATTCAGCTTATTGCCTTGGAACTATAGTTTTGTTTTATTAAGTTTATAAAACAAGTTTATCATATATGTCATTTTTGGAAGGCAATCAAGTTGACTTATAAAGCATCATCTTTATTTTCTTGGAACTGTAATGCTGAATCAGAGTTTGTAAAATTAATCTAAACCATCATGTTTTGATAGCCAATAAGCTTCTTATGAAGCAGCAAGTGGTTAAGTTTTTCAATATTTTCAAAATAAAATTGCTCTTAAGAATCAGTTATTCAGTGAATTGTTTCTGATTTTGATGATTGTTTTAATAACATAATATAATAATCTATATAGACATTCACTTAGATTGTTGGCAAGTAAATGCTGATGATGGATGATACAGTGTACAAAAAAAATATTTGGAACTTTTTTAAAAAAATAATTTACAAGAAAACTCTAAAGTACTTTATCAACACTGAAATATCATCAGTAGTAAGTGGCATGGTGTTTCTTAGGGTTTTTTTCCTTTCTTTAATAAACAACTTTTCCAAAAGATGAAATATCGATTTTCCTATAGCATCAATTTGCAAATTTTTAGTAAATGATAATCTTTGCAATTTTTCCCTTTATTTATGAATCATATGTATGCTAAAAATAATATTTCATTTCCTGTCTAACTTGACTTATGAGGCGACATTGCAAGCTGGGATGTTTTCAAATACATAATAGTCTTCAATTTCTTGAACCATGTTATCAGTTCTTCTCTGTATACATGGCTCAAAATTTTCTTGGTAATATCAAGCATTACTTTGTGCAGTATAATGCATATTATCTCATGTACAGTTGGTGAAATTAGTTCTTCATCAATAGTATGTGCTTCTTCTGATTTCTTAACCAGTAATGAAGTGTTGTAAAAAGTATGCAATCTATTATTATTTTGTTTGGATTTTGTTGAAGAATTTTATCAAAGGCAGCTATCTAAAAAAAAAAATTATGTGCCCACAAATAAAACAAATCCTTATTTTTCTTATCAGAATAATCTTTTATCAAATGTTCTTATAGTCTTGAAGTCTTCATAATTTTATTTGATAAAACTTTTTTGGCAATTTGAGTGCATTGTAATATATTTTTTCACATATCTTTGATTATATGTTTCACAAACATGTGATGAAATAGTAGTTTGAAATACCTCTTAAAATATGTACATAAAGTTAAGTCTAAGTATTTCTAAAAATATATATGATGCTAAAATGTAACATGTTATGTATTTACTTGAAAAGTAAAATGTTTCAAAAAGTATTCATAGTGAGAAAAATTGACCTGACTTCTCTGTTCATGGATAGTTGCGATATGATGCAATAATAAAAACTTGAATACTTGTATAATTCCATTAAAAAAGTAATTAATACTTTGATAAATTTTGTTCATTCTGTTTAATGATATATTGTCAGTACTTATATATAACAATAAAAATAATAAATATAATGATAATTAACTATTATATATAGTTTTTCAATCCGCAGAATTACTTTCGGTTAATTCCTTAACCCTCCTCAAAGGAATTAACTGAAAGTACTTCTGTGGATTTAAAGACTGTATATAATAGTTAATTAACATTATATTTATTATTTTTATTGTTATTACAACAGTTTTTAATTAATGAACATTTTATTTGTAGTAATATATATTATAATGGTCAGAATTGTATACTCACATAACAAAACCCAGGATCCCACAAAATATACTTAACCTGATTGACATGGGATATAGAAGTCCCAAATCCAACCAAGCTTCAACCTATTTACCAGCCCGCAATGATTTAACACTCTATGAACAACAATCCTGACTTTACATATAAATTCCATTTAACCTGTGGCCTTTTTCTGGACAGGGAGAGGAATGAGACTCTAAATTTTATCACACATGCAAGACAAATGGGTTAATAACTTAAGATGAATATTTTCAATTAAGGAGAGGGGGAATAATATCAATTGCTGTAATTATTGTGTAACTTATACGTAGTTAATTAATAATTTAATTAGATTGGAATGTGGTAAGAATGATCATGGAAATTAAGTACATTTAATTAAGTTTATTATTGTTGATAACAAGTAACACAATACAATATAAATTACAATTGGATAATTATTAAAAAATAATTAATCGGTCACTATTAGGTATTATACAATTAGATAGGTCAATTAACATAATACAGTGTTAATGATTTATTGAGTGAATCTAATAACCTTTATATTTTATGGTTAATTCATATCTATGACAATTAACATGTCAAATGATATTTAATTCCCTTCTCATGGTCTGTTGAATGATGATTTTAAGGTGATAACTGGAGACACAGATTATTTAAAATAAAGAAATGAAGATTTGAGTATATTAAATAATTTCAAACGATGATGCAAACCATGATTTATCACATCGGAGCTTCTTATGGTTACAGACAAATGCATAAGTCAATATAGTGCATGGGTGTGAACTGACTAAATTATCATCACTCATGATTCACTGTCAGCAATTACTAAACTTATTGGAGATTAGGCAGTGCAGATGAGAAGTTACTTCCGTATATAAGATATGCGATTCATTTGAACTTGCTAATGAATTAATCTGAAATATATGAAAGATCAGAACTCAAATAGGCTACTCAAAAGTCCTGGGTCTGTATCTCAGTTGCATATTTGGTGCTCATACCTGAACAATTAGACTCCTGGGTGACTTTACATGGGCAGCTGATAATTAAATCAGTCTTTGCTGTTGGCCCATAAGGTTTAGCAAGGTAGGGATATATCTATCTATATATATAATTCTCATCAGTAACATTTGCCTAAAAAATCATGAGAGTAAACTCCTGTGAGGCCAACACAAGCCATTTCATCAAACAAGCATTGAAAGTTAATGCAACAATAAAATGGGCTAAGTAGCAAATAATAATTCCCATTCAACAAATGGTTGACCATCATCACCAATCATATTTTATATTGGGGTGTATATTTTTAAAAAGTATTAAAATTAATAATTATAAAATAAAAATTCATAATATATATATCTATGATTAGCTTTACTTTTAGGGTTTTAATATTGGCAGACCAGAATATTTATTAAAGACTGAATTTCAAGTCAAATTCGATTATTATAGTGATTGCAAGGCATTCAAATATTATGACTAAGCAACCCAATTTCGAAATAGCGAGTACGGTTTAAATAACGAAGTGTTATTTGTAATTACTAGATCAAAGATATTACACTTAAGACACTTGCTATTTCAAGTGGCATTTGGCACATTATCACATACATAAGAAAATAAAATTTTATTAACTAAGACTTCTAATTCCTAATAGACATCACCACAATTGCAAAAGCAAAAGATTGATTATAATTAATAGTAAAATCATTAATTTTCCATTTTTAGTTTAAGTAAAATTAAAGTTTTTACAGATATTAAAAGTTAATTTACAAAGCATAAAACAAGTATCAATTGGTGATTTTACATTTTAATAAAGGGAAAGGTTGTGCAAATTAAATTTACTTTGAACATTCAGTGAGATTGATACAATAGTTATAGCTTTAGATTTCTAAGTTAAAGTTCATTTTAGAGCTTTTTGCAGTGACATTAGAAATTTTATCTTTGGTTTATTGATGGAAGCATGTCTGTTGATGTCAGCATTTCTGGGTGGTAAGTACAGCACAATAATCATTTGTAGAAAAGGCAACATCGCTCTCTAGGTGAAACTATCAGCAAGGCAGGTTCAATTACAGGAACTTCTATCAATACAGTAATTGGAAGTTTTCAGCATGCAAGATGGAGACAGAGATCACCATTCTCCAATCTTGGAGAACAGCAATTTCTGCCTCTCCAATGCTTACAAAACTTGGCAGTGTATTTCTTACATAGAAAAGGGTGGCCTATATATACCTGCCTTCCATTAAATTATACATTTTAATAACAAATTTGACATCTAGCATAACAAGCCATTAGCACATTAAGTTTTATAATTTTAAAAACCAAAATAATTGCGGTCTTTTATCTAGTTTTTTAACAGGATACTTTCAAGAATTTTACCTTTTATTTTCATATAAGATTTTAGTAATTTAAAAATTGGTGATGTGTTTGTTTACTTTAGCGATAAAATATGTTTTGACAAACATCTATTGTTTTAATAATTTTTAACATCACTTAATACATCATCCTAAATCAGAGTTGGATCACGTGATAATTTTACATATTATTTTAGAAACCAATTTCTTTTGAAATATAACAAATTGCAAAAACAAAATATGTCTAATATATATGTACTCCAGTAATACGTATACATGCGATTTTAATAAATTGAATTATAAATTGTACATTGATTTTAATAATCCTATCACTTTAATCTATACTTATTGTTTAGATTACTGATATTAATGTGCACATATATATATATATGACTATACCTATACTTGTGTAGATGTCCTTGGGTCCTTTTAGGATTTGAACCTGGCAAATAGTAGGTTATAGGGTGTAACATAGGTGAAATGAATATGACAAAGCAAATGTTCTATTTCAATATATATAAGCATTAAAAGACTAAAGCTAAACAAGCCAACAAAATAATTAAAATTACCCCACCTTCAAAAGTAATCCAGATTAGCCAAAGAAAATAAATTCTATGACATAACCATTGGGTTCACTTCTAAAAGCAGACTTCTCATGTGCAAATGACTAAAAACTTACCAACAAATATATACAAACTATTATCCACAATTCCCAATTACATCCTATACACTCTTAATATTATAAGAACTCTTAAACAAGTTAATTGCTTCAGAATCATACCTTTTTAATAATAGGATTTTTGAATTATTCTCTTGTTTAAGAGTTCTTTTACTATTAAGGATATATGGCATATAATTGAGAATTGTTGGTAATAATTAGTATTTATTTGTTGGTTAAGTTTTTAGTCATTTGCACTTAAGAAGTCTGCTTTGGGCAATGAAACCAATGGTTGTGTTATAGAGTTTATTTTCTTTGTCTAGTCTGGTTCATTTTTGAAGTTAAGGTAATTTTAATTATGTATATATATTGTAACGGGCACAGACGACGTTACATTGTTTTTTTTATTAGTAAACATGAAAAGAATAAAAGTTCGCAAATAAAACTTCCTTTTTAAGAATTAAAAATTGAAAATTAAAATTCTATACTAAACTCATATATATATAATCGCACAGATGAAAAAAAAATTATTAAAATAAAACTTTATTAAAAATAGAAAAAGCATTTATAAGCAAAAACTTAAAAAAGATTTAGAGATAAAAATATATCTTTAAGTTTGAAAACAAATTAATTAATGTTATTGAAAAATGGAAATGATTATTTTAATTAGTTAAATATAAACTAGTCCTTGGGCATTTAAAATGTATAAGCAAAGGTCAGATAGGAGAGAAAAACAATGGAATTGGACCTCAGTGAAAGATCATCATCATCGATGATGTAATGTCAATTGAATCCTTAAAATTAATATAAAAGGAAAAGTTTAGAAATTCTTAGTTAGTTATTACAAGGGGACAGATATGTGTTAGTGCAGAGTTGGAGGTGAAGGGATTGAAAGACACACTTTCAATTCCTTCAGTTGTTAAAGAAAAAAAAATGAAACATCGTTTTCTACATTGAGGACCAACTAAAGTAAAAAACTTCCGGATGAATAAATGAAATGGACAACAGAATACCAATCTTTTTAGGATGGTGTGAGAATTCATGTTCAAATGGCATGCAATGGATAAAGCTGGACGTTTTAAAAATCGTAAGAACTTTATATTCATTTGAAAACAATAAGAACTCTAAATTCTAAACCTTTTAGTAAATAATACAAATAGAATCCTATCTGACCAACGTAAATTAATATTAATAATGTTATTTGATGTAATTTTTTTTATATTTAAAATCATTTCCATTTATTTTTGTTGTTCTTTTAAGTTTTTATTATGATTTTTGTTTTTCGTTAGACTAAATTATATAAATGTTAAACTTAAGTTGGGCGTGAATGGCTATATAGATTTGTAAAGTTATATTAGGGAAGGGTAATCTTAGGTTATTTGTTTCGTAGTTGAATTAGGTCAATGGATTGGATATATTGGTGTAATTAGTAGATGTAGTATGAGGTTTGCTATGGGCAGAATCGCTGTATATTGTGCACAAAACTTTTTGCCTATGGATGGGATCGTAAGTCGGCAAAAAGGGCTGCAGTCCCTTCCTATGGAGTTTTTATTTTATTGTTCTTCTTTCCATACAGATGTAATATTCCTGTATTGGACAAGAGTCAATGTCTTTTCTAACTATACTATTTAGATGTCCATTCCTGACAGCATAGTATATTGTGCTGTTGTATTTTCGTGCTACATTGAATACATCAATGTATCAGATGGATTGACGTTGGTTTGACTGCAAACTTTTGGCCTAAAGTTAAACAAGGATAGATTTTTTTTTCCAAATGCAAATCTGTGTAGTCTATTCATACTCGACACTCTAAATAAAAATGTATTAAAATTAAGTTGGGTATAGACGCTTACATGGATTCGTTAACGGTTACTTATGTTTGTTGGTTTTCATATTCGATTAGAATATTGAGTTATTGGTGTTTCTGCGGCATCTTATGATGAATGCTATTAGGTTTCTTATAAATTTCCCTCTGCAATTCCACCAGTGATTTTGTGTTTTGATCGTTTATGATTATTTTGAAATGTTTTTGACCGTGTAATCTATGTAACCGATCTATACTCAACATTAAAAACACATTTTATAAATCCATCTATGCGAACTTATAAAATTTAAAATGTAAACTTATAAAAATTAAAATGTAAAATCAAATTCTAAAATCAAGTTAAAATTATAAAGTAAAAGTAATGTTAAAATGATTCAAAATTTATATGTGCGTTAATAAATGTTTGTGTGTATAATTACTGGCAGTGGCTTATTTTATTCTTTTTAAAAAAAAAATATTCTTAGATAAGAATTTATAAAATATAAATCTCTGCTATTCCACTGAGCTAGTGACAATGGGCTAATGACCGGAATCAATCAATATAAAATAAATAAATAAATTTTTTGAACTTACGTATCTGCCTACTATATAAATTTTTCTAGGTTCAAATCCCTAGATGGCGCCCTTGTAGTGCATATTACATTAAGTCGCTAAATCCGGATTGTTATAATATATTAATGGTATCTCAAATCTAAATTATAGTATGATTTGTATTGATTTTTTTTTTTACAATGCTGTTTTCGAAGTCCTTTTAAAGTGTTCGGTCCTTTTTTTTCTTTTTTTAAAAAAAATGCAATGTAATGTGTTCTGGGTCTTTTTTGCAAATTTAATATTTATCTCCCTGTATATCTAAGATTCTAATTTGATTTTTGTGATACTTTAAATATAAATGTTTTATAAAAAGAATTAATAAAATACTTTCTTTAAATAACTGATTTTTTCAAAACGATTTAACTAAGAAATAAAAATAATAATATCCTTTTTTGTGTGTGACATTACAAATTAAGTGAATTTTTATAATGTGATTAAACCCAACCATTGTGTGCAAGCATGCTTAAGTATAATTTTCAACCAACCACTCACAAATACAGAGAGAAAATGCATCCAAACTATTATACAGCTAAGGATTTAAAGTGTGATCTACAGGTTAGAGAATCCCTTCCATTTTAAACAATAGATACATATTACCACATACATGTGAAAAAGGTAACTGATCTCCAATATGCATATTTTGTGCTGAACCAGGGCTCACTATTACATTTTTTATATTAAATTATATACTATATTACATTTTCTATTTTAATATAAAGTAAGCACTGATTATATTTGTATGTGAAAAATGATCTGGACCAACTGATGAGCACTGGTTCAGCACGAAATACATATATTGGAGCATTTATTTTTTTCACATGGATGTGGTCATGTGTATCAGTTGTATAAGATGGAGGAATAACTGTAAAGAGTTTGAAAATCTAAGTTCAAATCCCTTCAAAATTACATTAAGTTCAGTATAGATAATATACTTATATTTAAATATTAGGGTAATCGGAAATTTATCTATACATGTGCTTGATCCTTATTCACTCTGTATCTTATAATTACAATTGAACTAAAACTAGAATAGTTTATCTAAAGCAAATTGGTTGTTAAAAGTAGCACTAATAAACTTAACTTAATAAAAGTCTTTCAGTCAAATTTGTCATAAAGCTTGTAGTTGTCTTAATAAATCTATATAAAAAACAATAAACCAAAAGTAAAACTATTGCCAATAAAGTTCAAGTGAGTAAGCCTCAACTAATAAAAATAAATAAATCTAGTAATGAAATTGTTATTGCAAGTCAAAGAATTAACAATATCATTAAAGTGGGCCCTATAAAAAAGATAAAAAAAATCTTATAAAATTAATACTGATATTGATACCAATAATGACAAAAAAAGGAAAGATTATAGTAAAAATGAAAGGCAGAATCAATTCTTTTAAACTTGAGCTAAATTAGTGGACTCATCTAGTAATAATAATAATAGTACTGGTAGTGGTTGTGAAGTGGCAGTGATAGCAGTAGTAGTAGTAATAGTAATGGTAATAGTAGTAATAATGGTTATTATAATAGGAATAGAAATATATATATACTAAATAAATGTCCTATAATTCCTAATTACATTCCAGTTATCTTTAATCTTAAAAGAACATTTAAATAAATTATTAGCTTTAATACAATAAATTTTCAATAATAGAGATTCTTTAAATTTTTTTATTTCATTTTTTCCTAAAGAATCTCTATTATTGAAAATTTATTTCACTGAAGTGATTTACTTATTTAAGAGTTCTTTTGAAATGAAAAATAATTGAAATGTAAGTGATAATTATGGGGAAAAAATTTCAAATATATATTTGTGGTGTGTATGTATTCCTTTGTACTTGAGAAATCGATCTTGACTGTGAAACTAATTGGTTGTAAAATTTGTTTCTAAACTTTGGCAAGATGTAAAAGTAGCAAGAGTAGTAGTAGTAATATCAATGATAATAGTAGTAAAGAGTTTTTAAATTTTGATTGCAAAAGTTGAGATTAGGAGATATAACGTTCTGAAGAAGATTGCTGAGGCAATCAAAACTGTAAACTGTATTAAAAAAGGTGAAAAATAAAGCA
Organism: Epiperipatus broadwayi; assembly: GCA_028023455.1. NCBI lineage: Eukaryota > Metazoa > Onychophora > Udeonychophora > Euonychophora > Peripatidae > Epiperipatus > Epiperipatus broadwayi. Next base: position 1,872,126 of record JAQFVV010000186.1, read on the forward strand.
TCATAAACATAATAAAGTGATTGGCCAATTGAATATCACATGGTAATAATGATTATTATAATAGGAATACAATTTTAGCAGTTAAAACTAAACTATTCAGTAAAATTAAGCACATTACATGAAATTAAGAATTAAAAAAATTGCCAAAGTTTAAAACAAATTTTACAACCAATTGGTTTCACAGCCAATATATACTTCTCTAGTACAAAGAAATATAAACACATCCCAAATATATAATAAAAAAGTACTTAATTATGACTTGCATTTCAATTATTATTCATTTCAAAATAACTCTTAAATAATTAAATAGCTTCAGCATAACAAATTTTCAATAATACGGATTCTTTGGGGGAAATGTGAAAAAGAGAGAAATTAAAGAATCTCTATTTATTATAATGAAGGTAATAATATATTTAAGAATTCTTTTGAAAATAAATATAACTGGAATGTAATTGGGAATTATAAGACATTTATTTAGTGTCTGTATATGTATGTATCCTGTCTCCATTCCTTAGCACTTGAGAAGACACATTGGCAATGAAACAATAGAAAATTTTAGTTTTTAAATTTAGGCTAGTTTTTTTTTTTTAAATTTTGAATTTGATAATTTGTTCAAATGAAATAACTATGTAAATAAACCAAAATCTATACAGGAAAAAAACTCTCTGTAACCAAATTAATTGGATAAGACAGAATAATTAAGGTTAATGATATCTTCATTATAATATCGTACATGAGGGTCAGAATGACTAAACAGTCAACGTAGGATAACAACCTTGGCACTAATGTGGGATTTGAGCCTGTCCATTAAAGTATGAAGATTGGCTATCTTAATATAAAGCTGAGCACTGATTATATATATGTGTGGGGACAGTAATCTGGACCAACTGATGATTGCTGGTTTAGCATGAAATATGTATATTGGTGATTATTTAACTTTTCAACATGTGTATGATCAGGTGGGTCAGCAATATGAGATGGCATGGAGAGTTGAGAGTTGTGTAAAAGTCTGAGTTTGAATCCCTTATATATGTGCAGGTGTGTGTAAGCCTGTACAGTGTATTAATTTAATTATCATACAAAAAAATAATGATAGAAAAAAAGAAAATAGAAAACATGTAGTAGGAATTTAAACAAATAACATTTGACCAAAACACCAAATGAGAAAGATATTATTAATTATCTAAAACTTAATACATTAACTGTATATTATAAAAATACAGTATGAAACCAAAATGGTGTTTCTTTTTACATTTCAGTGGACATCTAATATGTGGAACATATAAACAAAGGCAAAACTCCCCATACAGTAGTGCCACCCTGTGCCAAACAGAGTAATCAATGGATGCCAGAAGGCTTGTGCATAAAATCCCTATCTAGTGCCTACTCATCCAATATCCCCAGACTAGTTTCTGGCTTGTGGCCATCATCAGTGAGGAGCCTTGAATCTGAGGCTCCTCACTGATGATGACCACAAGCCAGAAACTAGTCTGGGGATATTGGATGATGGCCACAAGCCAGAAACTAGTCTGGGGATATTGGATGAGTAGGCACTAGATAGGGATTTTATGCACAAGCCTTCTGGCATCCATTGATTACTCTGTTTGGCACAGGGTGGCACTACTGTATGGGGAGTTTTGTCTTTGTTTACAACAAATTATGTGCTAGTATAGAGATGGTGATCATGTGATGTTTGATGTGGAACATATAATAACCCAAAGCTTTGACTATTTGGTTTAACCCTATTTCATTTCTAAGAGTGATTACATAATAAATCTATCAATTCTATTGATAATAATGATGTCAATAAAAAATGTAATAATTACATTCTGACCAAATTGATGGGCAAAAAAATATTAAGTACAAAATGCAAGAAGATTATGCACAAAACTGTGTAAAATTAAACATACAATCTTAACAGAAAATTATAAAATTATATATTTAATTAAAATGCAGACAAAGGCAGATATCCATAAAGAATTATTGGGAAATAAATATGTCTTTAGATGAAAAAGCTCAGTGTCTATGGCTTCTAGGTATGGAGGTATACTTATTGCACTAAAGAATTACATTATTTGTAACTACATTTATATTTCAAATATCTCCTCTGATGCAATATGGATTGAAATTGAGTGTAAATGTCCCATTATACATTGCAGGTGCCTTTGAAATCAAGTCTATAAGTATTAGACATTTCTTATATAAAATGTAATTATGGTGGGCTTAAATATTGCACATTATAAAAAGAATGCTTTCCAAAATAATGTTTATAATTTGATCATTTAACACAATTACTTAAGTTTTTGAACTTCAAACAAATCAATAATGTATACAATAATTAAAGTTATTCTTTAGATTTAGTAAGTACCAATTATTAGCTAATTAATAGCAAGAAATGTGAATATCTTCTTGTAACGAAAGATCTTTATTACTTTGCATTCGAAATGGAATTATCATTAAATATAAAATATTTGAAATCTAGATCTCTTCCCAAACGAAACAATGCCAGAGGTGACCATTTTGATTCATATGTGACAATTAAAAATAGTAACTCAAAGAAAGCAGCAGAAATATCTCAACAATTGCTAACTAATAGTATACATAGATTTACTTCACGAAAACCTATTAAAGGAAATAAATATTTTAGTTTCAAAACATTTTATTAATGAATTACATTGTATATATTAGGTATTTAGATACATATTGTTTTAAAGGTCAATAGTTTTGAGTGTTGAGTCTTTTGGTGCTGAGGTTTATAAATCAATTTGATCTGTAACTTATGTTTTGGATAGTTTTGTTATCTATTCAATAAAAAGAGAATGTTTTTAAATAACTTTTAAAATGATCAATTTTTGATTAAATTTAAAAAAAAAAACCCAGGATTTTTACTTATATATGGAGAATGTATAAAATTATATTTGTAATAATTCAAATGAATATTTGGAAAAGCGTGAAGGGACATCTTATGGCCTGTAGTATTAAAACAACTGATATTAAGGCAGATGATTTTATAAAATACTTTTCATGTCAAAGGTATCCTAGTAATAAAAATTTACATAATACCTGATTTGCTAATAATCTCATAAAAATAATAATTCAATAACTATAACAGTCTAAATGTAAATGAGATTATAACTATATCCAGATCTTTGTAAAATGAAGTATTGCCGATATATTTTTCATCTATAAAGGCTATATTGATCTTTTAGTTCTAACTCTGATATATATATATTTTAGCACTTAAATTCTGGAAACAGCCATTTTGCTTTCTGATGAAAACCAGTCTGCTGGTTGAAATATCGAAGCAGTTTTATAGAGAAGTAATTCTGTGTTTTTATTATGTTTTTATTTCTCCTTTAGTTATATATAATTTAGCTTTAAAAATTTCTTTTTCTGATTGCTGGAAAATCATAAAAAAAGTTTTAATTTACTGCCAATTTGTATAAAATTATTAGGTAAAAAACAATTTATAATAGAATTATGTATCCATTAAAAACATTACTCCATCTCCTATATATTGTTTCTGTTGGGACAATCTATTAACGCAAACTTTTTATATATATGCACAAGCTATTGACTCCCAAAATGAACTTGATGCTATTTACTTTGATTTATCTTAAGCTTTCAATGAAGTAAAAAATACATTTTACTAATAAAAGTAGTCACGATTTATTTATAAGCTACTCTTTTAAAACTTCCAGTAGTCAAATTGATGTTATTTATTTTGATTTATCTGAAGCTTTTGATAGAGTAGATAATAAAATTCTACTAATGAAAGCAATCACAATTATTTTAACAATCAGTCTTAAAACTTTAAATTTTTTTTATTAATATAAACAATTATGTATATATTAATTGAATATTTTTTCCTAAGATTATTTTTAAAAATGAAATTCTCATGGTAGTGTTTTAAATCCTACTGCTTTTGTTATTTGGAATCTATTATAAGTGCAAAAGTAGTATATGTTATACAAATAACATTATAATAACAATACGTGACCACCACCTCTTATGCTTGTGTATAACTGTTGTTAAAACAGGCAAAATTCGCTATACATATTGGATGAGTAGGCACTTGATGGGGATTTTATGCACAAGCCTTCTGGCATCCATTGATTACTCTAGCTTGCTGTGTGTGGCAATATGTATAGTGAGTTTTGCCTGTTTTAACATTATAATAATTTTAAAGATCCAATACGTAAATAATTATAAAGTATTGTGAAATTATGTTAATGCTTTTCATAATTGTTGTGAAGCCAATGACATGCAAATAAATGTAAAAAAAGGTAATTCAGACTTATTCAAAGAAATTATAATTAGTAATAGTCGTAATTGTTTTACCTGTAACAAAATTACTAGAATTTTTAAGCAAAAAGATCTGGGATTTTGTTTCATTAGTTGATTTACATTTACTAACCATACTTAATTAGTTGGTTAATAAATTTTTTAACATTATGAATATAATTGTAAGCTCATATGTTTCATTTATTATTAGAAACATATCTCTTACCTTCTGAATGCATTATGATTCTGTAATTATGAATTCATATAACTAATTAAGTATAAATAAATTTCAAAAATTTTAGGACAAATATTTAGATACTTTTATAAAGATAAATCTTATATAAATAAGGTGAATGTGTGTGAAATAAAAAAAATGGTAACATGACATTTTAATTTAAATTAATACATGGCGTGCCACTGTATTATTAGAATATGCAATCACAAAAACGTTATTTAGTAATTCCAACTCTTGATTATAGATGTCATAAATTATTTTATTTACTTATCTTAAATCATTCTATTAATTCACCTTTGCATAGACTGCAACTAGAAAAAAATAGCTTGTTTGCTGATGTTGTTATATGTTAGGGTATGTGCAGTTTAAAGACAAAATAAAAGCAGTGGTATGCTAAAATTATTAATGTAAATATGTCTAGTATTTGTTTTAATATGATTAATGTATATTAACGTTGTAGTCGTGATATACCCCAACTTTGTGCATTTCTCTTGTCTCAAGGTGTTTATTTATAAATAAAATGAATTGAATTATTATTACTATTATTATTATTATTTTTCAAAGGTGTTTTTTGATCAACAAAAACATCTTACCTTTTAAATCACATTATTTGGATAGAAAGAGATTCTACTGAAGAATACAAATTAAGATATGTGGTTTCACATTATTATGTGCATCAGTGTTATGTTCAACATACTATAAATCAACAGTAGAAAAAAAGTTTATTGAGTTTAATGTATTCATTACTATTATGTTTTCTGTTTAGTCTTATTAATTTTCCTTTATTGTGGCTAACATTGAGGTATGACTTCATTCTGTTATACTCTCAGATTTTGTCACATTATGAACCAGGTGGTTTCAAACCTTATGTGGGATGATCATTTTTATATCTTTCTTTAAAGATTTTCCTATTTGATCCAGAAGGTATCCAGATGCTTCTGGGACTGCAGTTCTACACAAATGTCTATTGCATAAAAAAATTAACATAAGGGTTCTGGCATTAATGTTTGTAGATATACTTTGTTCAAATGTGTAGAATAAAGTGTTCATTTTGATATTCCTTTGCATATGTTATCAAGATATACATTCAAAAGGAAAATGGGGTTGGTTTTAAATATCTTTATGGCAAAAGCTGCATTATGTGTCAACATTCTTAGATTTTTTCATTATCTGTAAAAATGATGTATAGGTGGATATATTAAGCTTATTTTGATGATAAAATTCAATTATTCAAGAGCTGCTTCCTGTCTAAGGATTATGTCATCTCAAGACTTTCGATCTTTGTCACTTATGCCACCTGGATGGGCAAATGTCAAAACAAGTTCACCATTCCTCATCCCAAGCCTGAAGACATATTCATTTCTAAGTTGAAGGAATTTTGCCATAAGGACAGTATCATCTCAACCAGATTTTTATTTGACAACACATGGAGCATGATTAAGGTAGGTTAAACAACACCAGTAGTGCATCAGACCATCTGGTTGCCCAAGCAACATGAATTACTTTTATTTACAATTGTATCATTCTTACGTATTTCAATAAAGTTATTTATATATTAAAAATTCAATTATTTTGGTGCAAGTGGCAAAAAATTAAATTTTTTAGTCAGTCATTTGTTGTTTTATTAATATTAGCTTATTCCAAGAATAAACCTAAATATCTGCCAGAACTGAAGAGAAGGAAGACTAATATCAAGATGGAACAAAGTGGGATAATGTAATTTTCCCAGAATTTAACTTCATTTCAAAAGAAAATGTTAATTTAAAAAAAATTATTTATTATGACAGTATTATTTATAAAAACAAAAATTTACTTAACAAAGATAACATTTTAAATTAGCTAAAATCCTAATTTTTTAAAAAAAACTAATATTTAAAAAATGCTTCAACTAAACAGATACTAATAAATTTATTAAGTATTATCAATTGATACCTAATTTTAAAACTCCTTTAAAGATTTAAATGTAATGTACACTTTAAAAAATACCTTTACCATGGTTTTATTTTTTTTATGAGTCCTAAACTTTGACACTTGTAATTTCCAGTTTTTTCAATTTCAAACTAATGCAGATAGTTAATTATTTACAATTTTACAATGGAATATTTACCATGCTAACACACAAAAAGAATTTATCCATTTTTCTTTCTAATAATTTTCCAAATTAAGCAGTCACATAAAGACAGATATAGTCATACTCTTAAGTGAAGACAAGATTTGTAGCAAATTATTTCATGAATATTCTTTTACATTTTTTCCAGTGAAGCAGATTATATGGAGGTAGATGATGTTTAGCTTTTAGCTAAATTTAACATATGATGGTTATCATTTTAGAAAACATTTTCGCACTTAAACTTATAGTGTGCTCTACATAGATAAGTTCTCCATCTTCTTCAACAGCTTGATTAAGAATGACCTCTACTTACAAGATAGTGAGATTTTTTTCACTTACTCTCCCCTATTTTTGGAACAATCCTGTCTTTTACATGACAAAATTTACTACTGACTAATTATGTCTATTTGATAAAAACAATCGTTCAGCCATTTCCCTCTTTTTTTATTGCAAAACAAGTCACATACTCATTTTTCACTTGTACCAAAATAAGTTAACCTTTTAATTATCTTTGATTTAAAGAGAAAGAAGAGAAAATTAAAAAAATTCTAATTAATTAAATTGAAATTTAACAAAAATGTTATAACTTTATTATTATTATTATTATTATTATTATTATTATTATTATTATTATTATTATTATTATTATTATTATTATTATTATTATTATTATTATTATTATTATTATTATTATTATTATTATTATTATTATTATTATTATTATTATTATTATTATTATTATTATTATTATTATTATTATTATTATTATTATTATTATTATTATTATTATTATTATTATTGTTGTTGTTGTTGTTGTTGTTGTTGTTGTTGTTGTTGTTGTTATTAATCCCCCTCTCACCTTTTTTTTTAAATTCTATTAAACATAAAACTTTATCTCTCTAAAACAGTTAAAAATAAAATTGATAAATAATTTACTAGAGATATTTTTTTTTCTTTAGTACTTTTTCAAAAACTAAAATTAAAACTAATAAATAGATAAAGTTATTGAAAAAAGAGAGAACAAAAGAAATAATTTATTTAATTTTATACTTTTCTCTCTCTTTTACCAATATTTATACAACTTATTAGAATAAACATATTAGCATTAAAAAAATTAATGTTGGAGAATTTTCATAATTTAATAAAATTTAAACTTTAATGTTTGAGATTATAAAAAAAATAACACCAATGTGAAAAGTTAATCTATTGTTTCCCCATTCTAATTATAAATTTAAGAAGCTTATAATATTGGCAGAGGCAGAATTGGTCATTGTCCACAGTATTGCAATATATTTATGTATGAATAAATATATGAGATCCTAAGATCTAGGTGCAGTGCTGTCAGATCCAAAGTTCCTCACTGATGAAGGCCTCAAGCCAGAAACTAATCTGGGGATATTAGATGAGTAGGCACTAGATAGGGATTTTATGCATAAGCCTTCTGGCATCCATTGATTACTCTGGTTGGCACTGAGTGGCACTACTGTATGGAGAGTTTTGCCCATTTAAAAATATATGCTAATTGTATGGCTATATGTATTTGAATACTTTAGCTCTGATGAAGACTGTTGGTCAAACAAAACTGTAAAAAAATATCAAGAAATAAATGTTGATTGCATTATAAAAAATGATTAAAGAAAATATATCTTGATAATATATTGGAAAGTTATGGTGTTTTCACACTGCATTCAAGAGATGTATTTGTTTACATAAATATTGGTTTCAATTTTTTTAATTATATTCCATTGTTTACTACTGCCAAATCTATATTAGTTAAATTTCATTTTCCTAATGAAGATTCTTCTGTAATTGCGATATATAGATTGAGTTACTAGTTAATTATATTTTTATTGATGAATTTGATTTTTACATTTGTCTTCCCCCCATAATTATTCATTCTGATTTACTAATTGCGAAATATAATTTTACTTGTAGATATTTGGATTTATTATATAATTACAGCATTTTGATTATGAATCTGGCCTACCTGATTTAGCCATTATGGAAAATTTTGCAATTCTTTTGAAATTGTCTGTGGCTTATAATAGTCCAGGTATTTATTCATATGCTAATGAACTATCAGATGTTAAATTAAATAATTGATGATCCAATAAGATTTGGGATTGTGTTTTTGGCTGGAATAATATAAACATGACTTATTTGAAATTTCAAAATGTTTGAATTTCTTTAACTGTTAAGTTAAATAATCATATTACATAAAATAGTAATAATAGAAAATGTCTCTGTCAATAATGCATCCGTTATTCTGATTATAATTTAATTGCTTTAAAATTTCTTAATAAAAAAATTGAGTCCAATATTAAAAAAGCGACAGCATGTTATTACGTGAAAATGCTTCTATATAATAAAGCTATTAATTCTTTGATTAAAAAATCTTTTAATCAAAGTAATTTCATTAAAAATAATGAAATTATATTAATATTATGTGGAAATGAAAAATATGTTGTTGATCTTTTTTTATAATTTCTGTATGTATATGCCAAAAATGGAACCTATTAGTGATCTGGCTTTTAAGTCCATTTCTGAAGTATTTCTATTTAATGTTTCTAATACTCTGTTATTACATTTGATTGATTGTTTAAAAATGTTTGTTTGCTGGCCTATAGAATTTAACTTCAAAATTTTTAAAGCTAATAGGTTTGATTTTATACTGGTTCTAGTTTAATTGTTCAATCTTTCTTTGCCTTTTGGTCTGAGAATTTAAAAGTTTGTGTAATTATTGTCATTTTTAAAACAGGTGATCCATTAATTATTAGCAATTATAGACTCCTTTCAATCATCTCTGTTATGTTTAAGCTATTTTAGATTTTAAAAAATTCTAATAGCTTTATTGTTTGGGAATTCATAAGAAGTCTGAATCCCATGATCTTCTGATACCAAATTGGATACTCTACCAACCAAATTGCACTAGTTAAAAAAACATATATGGCTTTTATTGCTTGGAATGGAAGTTGATAAGAAGTTTGAATGTCATAACCATGAGTGCTGGAATCATACAGGGGACCTTACAATCCCAACTTGGACTCTCTGCCAACTGTCCAACTCATGTAGGTTGCTATTTTAGATGATACTCAAAAATAAGATAATATCATTCTTGAATTTAAATAAAGTGATTTCTCTAAACAAGTTTGGTTTTATTGCTGGAAAAAGAACTTTGGATGCACTTTATAATCACTTGTACAATTTAGGATCTTAATTGCAGTTGTCTATTTGGATTTATCTAAAGCATTTGATTCTGTTAATCATTCAATTCTTCTACATCATTTACATTTGTATCTTTTTCAAAATGATTTTGTTTCATGGTTAAAAATTTATCTACAGAACCGAAGCAGGCAACCAAAATTCATAGTATAGCTAATGATTTTAAACTGATTAAACATGAAATTTTGCAAGGATCTGTACTTCACCTAATCTTATTTTTGATTTATATAAATAAAATTCTTGATTTTCCATTGGTCTCAGGGATCTATGTTTTTACTGATGATATTGTTATGTCTTGTGAAGTTGTTTTATATTATCTTTTTGAACAAATAACTAATAAGGATTTGGCTTTAATTAATAACTGATTTGTGCAATCTCATAATAAAATGAATGACATTTTTCTTTTTGTAAATATTCTTCATATTTATTTAATATCTTCATTTGTAATAAATATAAGGTCCATTACAATAGTATTTTTAGTTGTGATGATACTGTTTTAGTGATAAATATTATTCTTTGTGGGTTTTTATTGACTATAGGTTATTTTAGTCAAGTCATATTATTTATCTATATTCCTGGTTATGCTACATCAGTTACTTGTTGTTGCTTTTTTATTTTTCTAAGAACTTTATTAGATTAATTAGAAAAAAGATTACAGTTTCTATTTGGGCTGTGTGATAATACAGAACATCTCAGTTAAAACTTTACAGTTCAAGTTATAGAAATTTTAAAGGCCTATATGTGCTTTACAACCATCAATATTTACATCTGTAGTTATGAATAACATTGTTGCCTTCTTATGTATTTCACAGAAAGCAACAAACATATTTTATGTTATTGTTGTAATTTTTGAAGGTAACTGTGTCATATTACAGGCTCAAATTTAGATGCATTAGTGGTCACATTGATGTGTCTATGTGTTATTTCTCTATCTCTTTGTTGCATTGCTTGTAATTTGTTGGTAAAGTTGTGGGGATGTTATCTAGGACTATTATAGTAACTAAAAAAATATTTCATATTCTTGCAAATGATTCTTTCTCAACTGATTTTTAAATGTAATTAATATTTAAGTTATAGTTTGCTATTGTTACTGGATTAAGATTGCAAATGTTGGTTATGAAAAATATGTACTACGTTTTTGCTTCCTTATTTGTTTTATGATTTAATAAAATTTTTGCTTAGATCTGTTTTATTAATTATTTATGTTTTTATTAGCAAAGTGTATTGCCTCATCTTTATTTGGAATAGTTGTATTGTTTACACAATATCCTCATTATGTATCTTGAATAAGTATACTGTTTATAATATGTTTGCTAAACATTAATTGATTTGTGTGCTTAATATTTATGATAATATTTGTATATAGTCTGTTGTTAAATGTTATAAATGTAGAATGATTATTGGTTTACATATATCATCACCATTCCTTTTTATATTGTAAAGTGTTCATTGTAAATACTCCAGCCAAAAACTTTCAGTTGATATTATCAGGTTTTAATATGCAAAGTAGTTGTTATCATGATGTCATATTGTTTAATCTTTTATTGCTGTTTATTCATTAGATGTTGTTCATATCTCATTTTCTGTACTTCACAAATGTTTGAAACTGGTTATTGTACTGTGTGTAACTATTTTGATTTATTATTGTTTTTTTTTGTTGTTGTTGTTTTAACCTCTGTACATTTCTTCACTGTAAGTTTTGCACATAATTACTGTGCATAATATATATAAAAATAAAAATAACAAGTATACCTAATTAACTATTATATACAGACTTTCAATTCACAGAAAAACTTTTGGTTAATTTCTTAACCCTCCTCAATTGCGATTAAAGTTAAAAAAAACATAAGTAAACATTACCAACTCAAATCCCATGTCAACCAAAGGTAACATTAAAATTTGGGAGTCATGGGATTTAAGTTGATGATGTTTGCTTATGTTATGTTTTTTTAATTTAATGGCAGATGAGGAGGGTTAAGAAATTAACTGAAATATGGATTGAAAGACTATATATAATAATTAATTACTGTTATATTTATTATTTTTATTGTTATTACAATAATTTTTAATTAACAGACATTTATGTATTCTTATGCTGTTGTTGGTATTATTAATTTTGGAATGAGATAGCTGTTATGAATAATTTTTTGCACAAGTCATTTTTTGTTGGGGGTTATTTTATTTTATTTTTATAAACTCTATAATTAATTACTAAATAAATAAAAATTATTATTATTGTTATTATCAAGTTTAAAGTGACTCTCTAACTAATTAGGTTATTCTGTCAGAGACCTAAAGAAATTTGATAAATTATAAATGACTTGATATTCGTAAATCTAAATACACAATAATTCAACTTTAATGCTAGATATTAATACATGTTATTTTTATTTTTCACCACTAACTAAAAACATTCACAGTAATACAAATATAAACTGTGATGATATTGATGGCAAAATTATTAATCATGACATTAGAATGGGATATATAACTAACGATTTGCTAGATAGATAAGATGTTAATGTAAAAATTCATTAAACATGGGAAATAACATAAAATAGGGTATCATGAGAGTTAATTGTATCGATTTTATAAGTGAAAATAGGTGATAAAGATTGCAAACTAGTAGCTGAAAACACTTTTACAGAATGTTTTTAAAACTTATCATGATTTATTTATTTATTGCATATATTACTTGTGGCTTATATACAAAGATATAAAGATATTATAACAGAGTGCATACTTTAATATTTATTTTAGTAATTTAGCATAATTTTAATGCTTAAATGTCATGTTCATGATTATCAATATTACATCAATTTTTCATTAGTATAACATCTAACATACCCATTGTTTGTTTATTTGAATACTATCAGCTCTCAAATTCATGCCAGATTCATTTGATTTTTTTCTCTTTCTATCTTTTTTTTCAAGTGCAATCTTTTATGAATCCATAATACTAAAGTCATTTGCAAATAATAATAATAATAATAATAATAATAATAATAATAATAATAATAATAATAATAATAATAATAATAATAATAATAATAATAATAATAATAATAATAATAATAATAATAATAATAATAATAATAATAATAATAATAATAATAATAATAATAATAATAATAATAATAATAATAATAATAATAATAATAATAATAATAATAATAATAATAATAATAATAATAATAATAATAATAATAATAATAATAATAATAATAATAATAATAATAATAATAATAATCTACTGCAATATAAACAAACATTTAGTATTAAAAATAAAATAAAAATCAATACCCTGTTAAAAAATTATTTAAAACATGAAGATAAAAATTGGATCTCTCAACATTAGAGGCTTAAATGCCACCAAAAAACTTTTTGATCTCAAAAAATGGTTACATACAACACAACCACACATACTGGGGCTTTTGGAAACAAAAATATACAGCAGCTCTCAAATTGATCCATCAAAATATTTAGTCAGCCAAGGTTTTTGTGCCTGCTCAAGGCAATCATCATCACCATCAGGTGGCACAGGCATAATTATTTCCCACAACTGCCCTTTCGATTCTTTTAAAATTATATATATTGACTCTAATCTTATCATATTAACACTCCATCATAAAAATATCACACTTAACCTAGTATTTGTATATATACCACCAGGCCCTGTCATCAGCTCCAGAATAATAGCAACAATAAATTCAATGCTTACAGCAACACCAAATCCCATAATACTCCTGGGAGATTTCAACATGACCTACCAAACTTTTGTCACCAAATGGATCCATCAAATAACAATCCCACTTATGAGTGCTGAGGGTTTTCTCCCATCAAACTCAATATCTTTTAATAACAATAGATATAAGTCACTTATTGATTTGTGTTTCTACTCACCAATGTTACATCATTATTTTAATCTTGAACTCTGTCCATCTATAATCTCAGATCATGCTGCTCAGTTCATCACCCTCGACCTAACAAAAATACAGAATACAACAATAGCCCTCCAAAAGACTATGCGAATACTTCTTCCAGCACAAACAACTGAATTCTTATATTCAGAAACATATATAATGCTCCAAAAACTTCAAAACATATCACTCGATCCAGTACAAAAGTATATAGCATTCACTAATATACTTTCTTTCAACATCAATCATATTACCTGCAACTCAACACCCCCCACCAGATTATTAGCATTGGCAGATGAACTACATAAAAGAATAACCATTTCCAGACCAACTACAGATAATCAAACACAAATTAAAAAACTTAATAGAAATGTACAATACATGCAATACACTAAAGCAATATGTAGCAATAAAAAAGAAAAAAATATGCCTTACACAACAACATACTTGGACCAGAGCATACATACGGTGGGCATTGGGATACCCATCCACAGTCAGAGTGCCTATGGCACTTGAAATAGATGGCTCTATAACAGCTGGACATAACATGATAAACCCAATATATCAACACTTTAAAAAAAAACTGCAAAAACAGAGAGTGTACATACCAAATGAAGACATATTTGGAGACCCTGAAACAGACACACCAATAACAACAACTGACATTGCATTTCAACTTGCAACAATAACAAACACATGTCACCCAGAACCACAAGGAATCCCCAAATTTGTGTTCAAACATCGTAATCACTTCACATCAAAATACCTGTGCGATCTAGCCAATTACATATCCCAAAAAATTTACAACATACAAAGTCTATACCCAATTGCAATGGTTCCATTTAACAAAAAACCAACAGCAATATCATCTTTATCTAATCTACGACCAATTTCAATGGGACCTTTAGGAATAAAAATTCTTGAAAGAGTGATAAAGGAAAAAATAGAACAACACATACTCCCTGTGTTATCATCAGCACAATATGCCAAAAAAGGATCATCCATTGGCCAGGGTGCCTTAATGTACAAAACAATTATCGAAGTAGTAAAAAAAAGAAAGAAATATGCACCAATTATAGTTCAACTAGACATTGAGGCAGCTTTTGACTCAGTGCCTATAGCCAAATTATTAGACGTGCTGAAAAAAACAACAACACCTCCATCCCTACTATATATAATAGCCAATCTGCTACTCAGCCATGAAATTCACATCACATTGAATGGAAAAAAATCACCAGCCTTCAGACCGAGTCAATCCATCCCACAAGGATCCCCCCTAAGTGCCTTGCTCTTTACAATATATATAAATCCTCTATTAATAGAGATACAGAAAAAAATAAAAGGCATTCAAATTCCAAACACTGCTTTAAATATATCATGCATAGCCTATATGGACGATGTAACTGTTTTCCTCCCCTCTAAAAAGAACCTCCCTATATTACAAGAGATAATCAAGAATTATACCTCAAATTTTAATTTAAAAATTAACACAAATAAAACTGCTGCATGGTCAATATACACAGGCAAGCACTGTACAGAGATGTTTAATGGTAAACCATCTGCTTTCCTTGGTTTCCCATTCTACCTTGGAACCAATGGAATGAGGCAAAAAATTTCAAAATAAATTAAAAAAAGATGCTGAAAAAATCACAGCCTCACTTGAAAAGTCATACCTGTCAATATATGCAAAGGTAGCACTATTTAATCAACTTATAATTACAAAAATTACATACTATACACCTATAATCAAATTTGCAAAAACATTCATATCTAAAATCTCATCAATCTGTAACAAACTAATATGGAAGAGAAAGACAGTGGCAATATCTTTAAAAAATCTGAGCAGACCACCACATAGCAATGGACTTAGACTCCATACAATCAATGTTTTTTACATGCAGAAATCAGTAAATCTAATAACAGCAACTATAAAAAGATTTCCAGACCTGGAGTGTGTAATCAGTATAATACCCACAGACAGACCACCCCCTTCATATGGATATCTATCCACACTGATTGAAGAACTCAAGCCAATATACAACAAAATATCACTCAATAATGACAACAAGTATACATACTGGGACATTTATAATATACTATATCCAAACCAGACACCTAATCTACAACCATCAGTTCTTGGAATAGACAACAGGCAACTACTGCAACAATTCAGAAAATGGTCATTAGAACCAAAATTATTTGATTTTCTACTTAAGCTTAATCTCAATGCTCTACCCACAACCCATTTCCTTAGATTTCGTAGATTCTATACAAATATAGACCCCATGTGTGGGCTATGTCATAGAGAAGAAGAGACACAAGATCATTTTCTTCATTCCTGCAGTGCCCTAGAAACAATACATCGCACAATGTTTACCACATACAGAAAGGCTATCATTTCAATTGATGAAATAATAAATACGTTTAAAAAAGGCAACAACCCTGCTATTCGTGCAGCAACATACAGCCTTTATGCCTACTGGTGCACCAGATGCACTTTTGCACTTGCCAATAACCCTCGACGCCACCCAGCAACATATTCAATAAAACTAGAACTGTTAAGAAAAAGAGACAGCATCCTAGCTCAACCAGATCTATTTGCAGCCACATGGTCACACTTGAAACAAAGATCCAGTCTATGAAATATAAAGGCCAATAAGATAGATGATGACATTTTGAACATCAGCATTTTTTCCAACTTTAAAAAAAATGCAAGCATAAACTGAACTAAATAGAAGACCAAATTTAAAAACAAGAAGAAAAAAAAAGTATGCAGAAAAGATAAAGACTTATATACTGAAAGTTGTAATTTGTTTTTCATTTGTAAAAAATCAATATATTACTAGATGTGACTCTGTAACTTTTTAGACTCAATAAAGTTTTGCTTTGAAACATAATAATAATAATAATAATAATAATAATAATAATAATAATAATAATAATAATAATAATAATAATAATAATAATAATAATAATAATAATAATAATAATAATAATAATAATAATAATAATAATAATAATAATAATAATAATAATAATAATAATAATAATAATAATAATAATAATAAATAATAATAATAATAATAATAATAATAATAATAATTTAATTTATTAAACGTATAATCTCCTTGTGACAAAAATCACTGCATGGAGCTTAACAAAAGTACATGTGCAAATAAAATAAAAAACATTAATATACAATAAAATAATTAAATAGAAATAAAAAGTTTTTCATTATCATCAATTATAATCCAGTCCATAATGAATTTTCTCAAAGTTTTCCTTGATAAGTCATTAACATTAAATCCAATGTTTCTTATAAAAATATTATAAAATCTTGGAACAAGATAACTTTTCTGATATCTACAATGAGTTTTAAAGCATGCTGTTTCAAATAATAAATCAAAATCACTTGATCTAGTCACCATTATTGATGAAGAATTATTTTTATGTATTTCTTTGTATTTAATATAATAACACAAAATATTCACTAAAAATAATTGATGAATAGTTAAAACTCCAGCACACTTATTTAATTCAAATCTTTACAAATCCAAAGGTTTAAACAAAATAATTCTTAATGTACAATTTTGTTGTGTTTGTAAAGACTTCAAAAAATATGCTGCAGTGCCACCCCATAATGTTATACCATAACAAAGTCTGCTTAAGAAAATTTGCTTATATATACTTAATAGGATAGATTTATTCAAACAATCTCTTAAATCTATAAAAAAGAAAATTAAGTTTTCTTAATTTTACTTCAAGCCAAAAAATATGCTTATCCCAATGTAAATACTCATCCAAAACCAAGCCAAGGTAAGAAATTGTTGAAGTTTTAGTAATTTTCTGACAAGAGGTTTGATTCACATAAGGCAATTGAATTAACAAGTCTTTTGCTGGAATATTTTTAAAAGAATATATTATGTAATTACACTTATTAATATTTAGCAGTAATCTATTATTGTTCATCCATTGTGTAATTTTAAATAAATCTTCATTCACAAGTTTCTCAAGTAAACTATATGAAACTGCTGAAGTAACCAAAGCAGTATCATCTGCAAAATAAAAAATGCTAGAATGAAGAGAAAGATTGAACAGATCGTTAATATAAACAGTAAATAACAATGAACCCAGGACTGAATCTTGAGAACTCCATATCTAATTATTTCAGAATCACTTAAAAAATTATTAATTTTAACAAATTGGCTTCTATTACTTAAATAAGATTTAAACCATTCAAGCATAGTACTCCTTATGCCACCATGGTGTAACTTAATTATCAATATATCATGTGGAACGCAGTCAAATGCTTTCCACAAATCTAAATAAATGTCTATAGTTTTGTAACCTTTTTCTAAAGATTCAGTGATGACTGAAACATGTTCAGATAAAGCCAGTTCTGTAGATCTTTCTGGAAAAAACTCAAATTGATTATTTGAAAATAAATATTTTTGAAAAAAATAATAATAATTCTGCTTTTTACACACATTTCCAAAATTTGAGACAATGTTGATAAAATAGAAATTGGCCTCTAGTTTTCTAACATTCCCTATCTCCACTCTTAAAAATAAGTGTAACAACAGCAGGTTTTAAACAATCTGGAAATATACCTGAATCAATAGAAGAATTAAATAAAAAAGATAAAATTGGTAAAAGAATGGAAACATTTCAATTAATATTTTTACAGAAATACAATCCAAACCAACACATTTCTTATGTCTCATTTTATAAAGAGAATCTAAAATTTCTCAATCTTCAATCTCTTTAAAAACAAAAGAATTCACGATAGATTTCTCATATTGAAAAACATGAGAACTGCAATTATTTTCAAAACTATTCATTAACAATTCCACACTATGTACAAAATATTGATTGAAATGATCAGATATTAGTTTTGAATTATTTAAAACATCAATAGATATTTCATTAATCTTTAGTCTAGAAATTTGTGAAAATCCTTCCCTAAAAATAAATTTTTTAACAACAGTCCAAAAAGTTGCTTAATTCAGTTGATTTTAAAGAATCAATTTGAGTAGAATAGAAAATCAATTTAGCTTTGACTATATCTTTCTTTATTTCTTTATCAAGAATCTTTAGCTGAATTTTTAAATCTTCATTAGCAGGAAACCTTTTGAAAAGCTTGTACAATTTATTCTTACTGTTAACTTTTGATATTAACTCATTTGTAATCCAATCATGTCTCTTCAGATCTTTCTTCTTTATATATTTTATAAAAGAACAATAATATATAAACTCCTTCATCTTGTCAACAAAGAATGAAAATGCACAATTTACATCATTCAACTCAAAGATTAAATTCCAATCATATTTAGTAATTAAGGAATGCAAACGATCATGAGATAAAAGTTTAAAACACTTTTTACTATGAGAAAAAATTCTTTTTAAAAGTAACAATAATTCCTCTGTGATCTGTAAGACACCAATCCAAAAAAGATGTTTTCAAAAGAATATTTTCAGGACATCTAGCAAAAATGTGGTCAATAAGTGAAGATGATGAATATGTAACATGTAGGATGACATAAACATTGAAGAAATCCAAAAAGTGATAGCATATTTAAATAATGTTGAGCAGCAACAGAAATTTTACCAGAAATATTAATGTTCAAGTCACCAACAAGAATAATGAATTTATCATTTAATCTAGTAAGTAAATCATCGAGTTCATCACTAAACTTTCAACTGTATGACTGCAAGACCTATACAGAGCCATAAGTGTTAATTTGTCTGAACCTAAAATAAAATTTAAAACAAGGCATTCAGAATAATCAAAAACTGCATCAATAGAAGTCACACAAAGCACTGATTTATAATAAACTAAAACTCCACCTGACCTATTAGTAATTCTAGAATTAATAATTGATGTATATCCCTCTAACTCATACATTCCTTTTTCACATTCCTTAATCCAGATCTTAGACAAAAATATAATATCAAATGAATAATCAAGTAAATGTAAAAAAATTAACAACTCATCAAAGTGTTTCCTCACACTACAAATATTTATATGAAAAATCTTAAAATTTTCAATAGCCAAATTATCTTCTCCTGTAACAATATTTTTAAAAAATAACCCATGTCATAAATTAGACAAATCGGATTCAGAACCAATCCTAATAATCCTATCCCCTGTATCTTTCCTCAACCAAATTTTCCCATCTTTAATTCAAACAAACCTATGCGTATTTTCTTTAGCCATTGTACGAACTTTCCAAAATAATTTCCTATTTTCAGGCAACAAATCTTCATTTAAATATATCTGCTTATCAACTATAGCAATAGGCAAAACATCAGATAGATATAATTTAATTCTTTTACCTCCTAACAAGAATAAATCTCTTACCATTTTACTAACAAAATTAACTTTTATTACAGGCCTAAAACTACTTCCATATTTTAATCTATAAATAGAATTAATATAATTTTTATTAGTCTGACAATTCTAATTTTTTAGCTATATTTTCAACAATATTAAATAAATTTTCATCATTAGTTAACACCAACAATTTCAATATTGTTTTCTAATATTTGCTGCTTTAAATAAAAATTTTCTTTTTGCAAATTGCAAAACAAAGAATCTTGTGCTTTTATTTTTTCTTGCATTTTATTAAATTCTCTAATCAATATTTTTATATTATTTTTAACTAATTCAATTTCTAAAGTAAGTTTAGCAAAAGACTGAGATAATGAATCAATATGATTCTGTAAAACAGCAGCATATCAAGTTTTCTATTCATCTGCTGAAGTAATTCAAGACTAGAATTATTATCTAAACAATTAGATAAGGAATCAGAACTAGATCCATCATTTAAAGGCAAATTTAAATAAGTTCCTGCTCTACAATTTTTACATCTCCATAATGTTTTATTTGTAGATGACATATTTTTAAATGTCTTTTCATTTACTGTACTACATTTAAAATGAACATTCCCATTACAACCCAGAAAAGCATTGGTGCTCAAGAGGTTGGCAACAGCTGCTTTACAAGCAGTTGTCTTGGATTAGCAGGTTTGCTTTCTGGCTGATGCTATGACACATGAGAAAAAAAAGTTATAAAATTTCCACCAAAAGGAAGAGCTAAATGACAAGAATTACATTTATCCATAATAATAATAAAATCTAAAGTTTTAAAACCAAACAAACAAACAAAAATTAAAACTAATTAAAATTCCAACAGAGATTAAAAAGTAAGATACTTAAAAATCTAAAGTAAAGATTAAAAAAAAACAAAAAGAACAAAATAAATTTCAAGTGTTGTTAGCCAAGAGGTCATCACAGCTGTCTTGCAAGCAAGTAGTTGGTTGCGGATGGTTGTGGGTTCATGTCCTGGCCAATGCTATGACATATGAAAAAAAGAATAAAATAAATCAATTAATTAAAAAAAAATTCCAACAAAGATAAAAAACTAAGATAAAAAAAAATTCTAAAACAAGATAAAAAATCAAAAAGAATATAGAAAAATGGCTACTTAATAATAATAATAATAATAGTAGTAGTAGTAGTAGTAGTAGTAGTAGTAGTAGTAGTAGTAGTAGTAGTAGTAGTAGTAGTAGTAGTAGTAGTAGTAGTAGAAGAAGAAGAAAGAGAAATAATCAAAGAAGACAAAAATTATTGCTCAAAATGAACACATGATTAAGCAAAAAGCCATTAGCATTCAAATAAATAAGCAACAACTTTTTAAATATTATTTAATAACAAATTGTTATAAAGTTGATAACCATGAATATCACTGTAAGTATTCTAAAGTATTAAAATTAATATCAAAGTATATACTCTGTTATAGTGTCATTATATTACATATAAGAGTGACAGAGATTTGTACTTTTATTTATAAATATATTATACGGGACTCGGATAATATATTGTCACCATAATGCAAAAATGGATATCTATAAATGCATCTGATTCACTTTAATTGTAAACAAGTGTAAGATCTTTTTATAGTTTAATAAAATTAATATAACTTCCTATGTGTCTCTTCTATTGGATTTAGAACAACAAGAAAGTGACAACAAATCTCTGACTACTAGGCAAATATGCTTAGGTTAAAAAGGGATTCAAATTATTGGTGTCTCATTAAATGGTGGTACACAGAAAACATAACTCTGTTTAATATCTTAAGATTGGCTGACTTTGGGGTAATCTCTGCATATCATAAATATAAAAGAACAAAACATGTTAATTACTGAAAAAATGAAAGATAATAACTAAAACAGATAACATCACAATGGGACAAATTATTGCTACATATAACTAAACAGGATATTAAACAAGGCAAAACTCTCTGTACAGTAATGCCACCCTGTGCCAACCAGAGTAACCAATGGATGCCAGAAGGCTTGTGCATAAAATCCCTATCTAATGCCTACTCATCCAATATCTCCAGACTAGTTCCTGGCTTTTTTTGTTTATAAACAATTATGTGCTAGTATAAGAGATGGTGATCATGTGATGCTTAATCGTTAAACAGGTCATTGTTTTATACTGTCCTTTACAAGTAGAATATTTCATGTTTTTCATATGAATGATTCCAAAATTTGATTAATGGATAGTATGTCAAATGTCTAGAACAATTATTGTTTACAGTAGTTATACCCACAATTCTGGTGAATACCACTAAAGCAAATCAATTATTTAAATATAAACAATGCCATTGAAATTTTCTTGATAAATCACAGTTTTATATGCAGGCAATTAACAGCTAATTAAATAATTTGAAAAAAAAATTATTTCAAAATTCTGACATTTTTTCTGATATAACATTAATTTTCCTAGAGAATCATATTCCAATTTATTCAACAGTTTATGCTATTAAATAAGGGTTAAAAAAATATTATTAACCTTGGTCTTTCCAATCATCTGATTTAAATATTATTCAGTCTGTGTGGGCCATTATTTATCAGAAAGTGAGTTTTTCTATATATTGTTAAAGTATTATATAGTTTCCTCTCATATAGGATATACGAATTTTTTATGAAAATAGTGGATATAAATCCTATTAATAAGAAGTTTACCATGCTTCTTATTTGGTCTATTTGTTAATGAATGAAACTATGGTTGCTTAAGAATTTTAGTAAAGTTTCATTATTTTGGCTAATATTGTAATATGTTATATGAATTTTTATTTTAAATATGGCTGCAAAAAACCCTTTTAATTAAAAGAAGTCACTTCATTTTTTTGTTAATGATCACTTTATAAATTCATATTATTAAAGCTTCTATCATTATAACGTTTACATGGAAAAAATATGGATGGGTTCCTATTAACCTACCATATTGAATATTGTTTTTTAATCTATACTTGGACCAAAAACACATTATGATGAGATTTTCTTTTCTGAATTCTATAGGATTCTGTCTGGTGTTAATATCCAGTAATTGCATCCATCATATTTAGTTGAGTATAGAAATGTTAGAAACTATATTATTTTGATTGTGTTTTTGTTCAGGTATATAATCAAATGCATTACTGAATAGTTCAGTACCCACTTCTGATAAAAATTAGCTCATATTTCACCAGCGGTGTAAAGTTGTCTTTCAAAGTAATTGTTAATAATCGAATGCATAGAGTGCTCAAAATCTTAAGATTTCTTTTAATGAAAAATTATACTTGATAACTTATAATTATATATTAGTTTTTATGAAAAAAATATAAACTATCTAGGACATTATCAGACTTTATAGATATAGAATGCAAATAACGAAAAAAACTGAGTAATAAATACACAATATACAAATTCTTGTACCGTTCACCAATCTGATAAAATAAAGTGATGTACAATTCGCTTTTATCTATTATAAATATTTTTCTTCTAGTAGTTTTTGTAAATAATCTTAAAAAATTAAGATTGTGTTATGAAATAGCTTTAGCAATTATTATATTTTGTGTTGTCTGTTAGTTTATTTCCTCAGCTCGTCACGGGAAAGAATACAGCAATCGCTTTCTTCATTGTGATAAACTATTTCTAATACAATTATTATCTTTATTTTAGTGCTCAATTGTCTTCTTTTTTTTTTTTTTTTTTTTAAAAAAGTAGATAAATTGTTAACCTGAAATAATCGTTAATTATATCATGTTTTACAGTCTATAATAGACTTGTTATGTCAAAATTAACCTGCAAACCGTTTTTACAACTAATTTAAAACTAAAATTACTTGGACTATTTGTTCAGCCAAATGGAAAAAGTTTTCAGCACAAAATAATTCGTTCTCAGCTAAGATATTGAATAAATAAACCGCAGTTGGTATTATTATTTTTTTCAGTTTCAGTTTGCGTGACTTACAGTATTGACAGTATTTTATATTAACATAAATCATAAATTATGACTAAATAATTGAACTTATATTTTCGTAACAAATTATAAATCATATAAGGCAGGCTGTGCTTTTATTTATCTCTCTGTCTGTTCATCTATTAAGTTATTCATTAGACTGTCTATTTATCAGTCTATATATCCATCAATCTATTGTTTGCTTATTTATCCACTCATCTCACTATCTATATGACTATCTGTCTACCTATGTGTCTGACTATCTGTGCATTATCTGTTTAACTATCCAGACAGCCACCCATCTATTTATCTTTTCCATCTACTTACTACCTATATGTCTATTTATATTTTCTCCCTTCCTAATGGCATACCTATCTATCTACCTGTTATATTTATATACATGATTTAATAATCACAGACTCGTGTAAATACAAACGAATGTAATCGAAATCTATTATCAAATAATGTAGATGAAAACTTAATAAGAAAGAGTAATTGTAAATATGATACGTGTATATTATATTATCATTTAAATTGATCTAAATGTGGAAAATCAAGTTATACAACAAACAACACCACTTAATCATTATCAGAGGTAATTATTAGCCATTAGCTTTCACATTACTTTATCACAATTTCATTTTGCACTTCAATGTTTAGGCTTTTTCGTAAATTGTAAGAAATGTTTTATATCCTTAACACATATAGATTATTATTTACTTTGTCTAATTTGACTTTATCCTATAAGTAATTTATATTCTTTAAATTTCTTTTTCAATGAATGTTGTGATCCAATAATATATGAAGTCCAATAAAAGCAATAATTTTATATACTGCATTACTTTTATGGTCCTTATCAATGCTATCTTTAGAATTATTAAGCAACTTATTTGCAGTAGTTAATACTTTTTATGCAACATACTAATATTTGGAACAAATGTCCTTTATTACTTTAGCATTACCTTTGTATTATGTGTTATCAAAATCTGTTTTTAACTTTTATTTTGATATTATTTAATTTTTTTCTAAAATTTTCAGTCATTTATCTAATCCATCCAATACCATATCTTATAAATATAATTTCTTATGCATAATATCTAGTATTTTTTATCACTTGCATATTTACATAATTTATCATTTCTAGTTAATAAATATTTTAAAGAATATCTATTACTATATGAGAAATTTAAAGCATGCAATATAAATAATGCTTAAATATCTCCTGAATTTAATATTATTGAATTTGAATGTAATGGACAATTTTTTATTTGATTAGCATAAATTATTAAAATATTTTATAAAAAAAGAATAGTAATAATAATAAAAAATAATAATAATAAACATGACAAGTAATTTTCCTAATAGGTAAGATGCTAATATAAAAATTTATGAAGCTGGGAATTATGGGAATTATTAGTATCCATTTCATAAGTGAAAGCAATTAAAAAAGTTTACATAGGAGTAATTGAAATAACTTTTGCAAGTTATTCATTCTTTAAAGTTTTAAAATTTCAAAGTTATCATTATTTATATATTTAGTTATTACAAATTAGTTTATGTCTATACTGATTTGAAATATTATGATGGTTAATCGTGAAATTAGAAATTGTTGAATTGTGAATTTATTATATAAAGCTAATATAAAAGTATGAAGAGTTAAAACACAGAAAGTTGTTCAAAAAGTGTAAACATTTCAATGTTTATCTTATCTGTTGTGAGATTAAAAAGTTAAATAATTAAAAAAAAATTTTTATTGGATTTGCGCACTTTGAAGGTATTTATAATTAATAAAATTATTAAGAAATCTGAAGATGAAATATTTTATGCTATGAAATATAGAAATATGGTAAGTTATATTATTGGTTTGAATGAACTGAGATCCTTAGAAAGCTAATTACCTTTTAAAAGGTGTATAAAAATAGATATTAAATATAATAAAAAAAATTTCATGGTACTGATGTACTCAGCTGCCTACATTCTATTTTATGTTTAGTTAAAACTTTAAATACTGTGACATCATGAAATAATACTGAAATGACTAATCGATAAATTTAACATTATTTGATTTGGAAGTGGGATTTCTTATAGTAATACTATGTCATTTATAAATTCAATGTGTAATCTAAAATCTCTTATTATTTTTCATTGAGAGTTTTTTTTCTGAACTTTTAATATTATTTGTCTTTTCACTTTCTTATTTGGTTTTGAGATAATGGAAGGGGGGAGAGGAGAGAGTGAAGGAGAACAAGTGCAGTCAATTTTAAGTTTTTAAAGTTTATTTGTTACAAATTAAATGTATCATTTCGAGCAATCTCTTTTTATTTGCAATTGACAGATTTTCTGGATTTTTTTTATTATTTATCTTTAAAAAAATTTAAATTTCTTGCTTGGTTTTTTAAAAATTGAGATAGGAAAAATAAGGTCAATTGTGTTATTGTCTTTTATGAAAACAATAATTGTCAACTATGTTCAATACAAATTACAAATAAAACAATCCAAATAAAAAGAAATGGGCTGACTTTGAAACAACAAATTACAAGCTTAAAATAAAACTTAATACTTATTAATTTGGATTCTTACCATCTGATAAATATTTTCTTTATACTTAACAAAAATACAAAAAGGCATTACCACTTTTTATGGACAGTAATTTGGCAGCTGCAATATGGATGGACAATGCAAAATCACTCAAAATTCCATTATCTTAGTTTTCTCCATCATAGGTTTTTGCCCAAGATTTAAATAAAGAATGTAAAGTTTATTTTTACTTTAAAAAAACTAAAAAAAAATAATTATAGATGTTTAATTCCCTTTTTTTTATATTAACTTTACGACCAGTTGAGCCAAATTATTTTGTCTTTTGACCAATTCCCTAGTGAATTTTTTCATAAGTATTATATGATAAAATGCATTTAAAATGGTATATTTTATTATAATAAATTTTTCACCCAAAATTTCTGTGAAAAAAGCATGAAATTCAAAATTCCCACTCTTACAATAGACATAAGCGCCAGCTTGACATTTCAATCATTGTGTGTTGACAAATCCATAAAATGTTCAGTGTTTTATGACATTGAAGTTTCCAATGATGCAAAAACATGTTTATTTGTGAATTTATGGTTTTAGATTATTTTTTTAATAATTTGCACAATATTTATTAGATATCAAGAAATAAAAATTATTAATAACTTATTTTGACTTGAAATACTTTATTTTCAAAAATATAATGTTATATTAGCAGCTAACAAAAATATGGCCTGAAGCAAATTAAAAAATTCTATCTCTGGTATAAACAAGCTACTTTATTTACGAGTAAGAAAATATCAAGAAAATATCATAAGTTTGCAATAAATATTCAAAAAATTTAAACTTTTAAAGCATAATTCATTAGATATAAGAGAAATAAATAAATATTCACATTCTTAAAAATAATGAGAAACAAAAAATATTTTGTTGATTTTATAAACTGAAAATAATCTTTCTAGAAATGATGACGTCTAACATCTTTGTTTTGATTAGAGTCTTATTTTTTTAATATTTACAGAAACAAAATGTGAACATTTAAAATTTATTTCAGTAATAAACAAAAATATCTATCAAATGAAGTCAGATTTATTATTTTCTGATAAGTAATAATCATTTTATCATATATTTTACATTGATGTGTGAGACAAAGAAAAACATCAGAAATGCTGAAATGTAAGCACCAGCAAGCCGCGCATTGAAAAGGTTAATGTAATTCTTATAAACTCATTGTAAAAGAGTATCATAAAAAGGTCAAAATTGAAATTGAAAACTTTTATAATGCACTAAGCATACTCTTGGCCAGAATCATAGTGGCGGAGTAATTTGGCAGTTGAAAATTATGCCTACATGTGGGTGTAATTTATTATGTAAATGCACATTTAAATGTTCCATTTTTTCAACACTGGAACACATGAATCCTTTCTGCTGATTGCATTTGGATCCTTTAAGATTGCCCAAGCCACTTTATATTTTCTTTTTCTATCATCTCTTTTGGCACAAATGGCCCTCACATTAGTGGAAATAAAAGTATGACCTGCAGTGATCTCATATTGACAAAATTGATTTATGTTTATTATTCTATTTTGATTGTTGTATAGATCTATTCACCATAATACACAGAACTACAAGATGAGAATAATATTTTACCTAAATATTTAATCCTTTGTCTAAAGAAATTTATGTGAGGTATGTTGATGATGCTTTTATATGCACATGAAAAACACAAATTAACATTATAAGCCTGGCTCTTGAAAATATATTGCCTCTACAATTTACCATAGAAATGGAATATAAAGTTATATGATTAATTTTCTGGACCTTTACATCCAAAAAAACAATCAGGATCTCAATTTCAAAATAAATTTAAAACCCATTCAAATAAGAAGAGCTATTCATTCCAAATCAAGAATCCCTTTAGAACATAAGCTTGCAGGTTTCAAATGTTTCTTGTACAAAAACCTAAACAGCTTGTATGAGCATAGAGAATGGTGATCATGTGATAAATTTATGTAAGTATGGGGCTGATAGGAAAAACAATATTTATGCTTAATATCAATGATCTTACAAATTCTCCGATATAATTGGAATTTGTTAATAAGAACAATCAGCAAATTTACACTAATTTAAATTAAAATAAAATTACGAATGATGTGCCAAAAGCATGGGTAAGTCTTCCATATGTCCCTAAAAGTGGAAAAAAAGAATATATGTGCAGACACTTTCTAGAGTTAAATCACCTCCATTACTAAACAATTTATTAAATAATTCAAAAGATAAAATTTTAGTGGAACACATCCTCAATGCAGTGCCCCATCCTTTAGTTCTGTATATTATGGTAAATCTTGAATAAATATATCTATGAGGATCACCCAACATGCTTATTTATTCAACAGAGCAAAATAGAATAGTGAATATAAATTAATTTTCCTCAATCACAACCTTGATATGGATCATACTTTCAGTCCCAATAATTTGTGGACATTTTGTGTTGAAAGAGATGATAGAAAAAGAAAATACAAGGACTCTTAGGCAATCAAAGAAGATCCAAATGCCATTAACAGAAAGGATTCATCCATTCCATTGTTGATAAAATGGAACATTTAAATGCCTCATTTACATAATAACGTTCAGATATAGACATAATTTTCAACTGCTAAATTAATACAGCACTATAATTCTGGCAGAGGTCTACCAAAATCATGCTTCACGCACTATAAAAGTCTTGAATTTCAACTTTTATCTTTCCACAATACTCAATTACAAAGAGTTTATAAAAATCAAAAATAAATAAATAAAATTTTAAAAAACAACAAGTTTTATACTTACATTTATTTTTCAAATAAAAATATTTTGACAATATCAAGGAAGAAGGTAAAGTTTATTTTTAAATTAATTTCTAAAAAATAAAAATAATTATTTATTCTAATGTGGAAAAATGTTTCATTTTTTCTTTTATTTTCTGTTCTTTTTTAACTATTTTTTTTTACGTATGTAAAGTACATTGAATTTTGAATTTATCGATTAATTACTCCAGTATTATTTCATAATGGAGCATAAAGTAGAATGTAGGTAGCCAAGTACATCAGTAGCATTCGAATACAAATAATACAATGAACTGAGTTAATAGAGAAAGAGAGTTTGAGGATGAACATTTGTTAAATTATGCATGAAATATGTTGGTAGATTATAAAGCAATTATAGAATGGAAGTAATTGTGAAATTAATTGAATAGTTAAATATATTTACAAGAATAATAAGACTGGTAGTATATAGTATAATGTTAGTGTAGCAGTGAAAAAAGATTCAAAAAGCAATGTCTAAAAGTCCATGACATAAAAAATATTACTGAACTTGGATTTTTATTTTCTATAAAGTGGAGTCTTAAAGAATGACACTTATAAATAATGTATTAAAGCCAGCACAGACAAATATTTAATAGTATTATGTATTTGGATTTATACTTTCTGGTGCTAAGAGTTTTATATATCTAAAATTACATAAAGAAGATGTTTTGTTTCAGTTGATAATTGATTTTAGGGAAGCATTTTAATATAATTCTGCAAAATTTAGATAAATTATTGCAGGGTATATTATGATGTGTTAAATTTACAGTTCTTCATAATTTGAATTTGACAATGTTATTTAACAAGTAAAAATTAGAGATAATATTATGGTAGCATTTGATATAAACAATTATATTGTTCAATTGAATGGTAGGAATTAATAAGGATTATTGAGAAAGCATTAATTAAAAAAGGGATGAAAATATTGTGTTTAGGTATAAATAAGGACTACTATAAAATGCAATATTGTTGGGTATAGCAGATTCCTTATATTTTCCAAATACGTATTTGCACGTTGATGGTTAATGAAGAAGAAATTAGGAATAAAATGAAATGGGAAACTTGCTTAGTATATAATAGATATTTAGATGATTTATTTATATGTGGAAAATAAAAGGATATTTTAAAATTAAAGAAAGGCTTAAATAAACAATTTCAAATGATTGATGAAAAAAAAGAATAACAAGTCATTAAATATTTGGATATAAGTATAGAAAGATCTGAAGCAGATATTAATTATAAATCGTATCTAAAAAAAGACAAGAGATCTATATACACTCAAACTGTGAAGTTATTTTGACATATAAATTGGCTGGCCTAAGGTAATTTTTTAGCTTGAATGAAAATTAATTAACAAATAAAAATAATAATTCAGAAAATTCTTCATTAACATAAATATAACAAAACATATGTATAAGTATTTGTATATGTTTTTATGAAGTATACAGTAAATATAAAGTATAATTCAAATTCAATTTAGTGCAAAGCATTTTTGAAGCAGGATGCTGTAAACATGGTTATGTAGCACTATCCTCTTAAAAAATACCTGAAATATTTCAATAATTACATAATTGATCATTGTTTGATCTTTTGTTTATAAAATTATCATAATTAACAATATATTATGCCTCTTTTACTTTTTGCTTCCATTTATCTAGCTCTACACAAATAAATTTAACACTTTGTGGATCAAAAATAAATCCATGTTCTTTTTCGTGATCCAAAAAATGCAGACATGGGTGCTGAATTTTCCTTAGCTCTATTATATAGCTGTCTAATTTTTATTACTCAGAATTTACCATAATATAAAGTAGAACATTCTCTGGTCATTGCATCAGATAACATAAACAATTTGTGGAAATTATGCTTTATTAATTTTATCTTTTGTGTTATCTATCAATTTATTTAAATTAGTTGGTATCCGAAAGCTATTTGATTACAAATTTTCTTTATTTTTATTGCAATGGCAGGATTATATATCATAGCCATCCAAGGCTTATTAGTTTTTATATTTGCAATGTTCCAGGCTGATTTTATAATTAAAATTTTTCATTACTTTGTATAGGATTTTTTTCTTTATATCTGATTTCAATTAGATCCTCTATATACATCTCCATATTACACTGTTTATCCAATTTACATCTACATAATAATTATTGTATACATGTAAAATGTGACAACCAGAATACAAAAAAAATTCAAAAAATATTAAACACTAATATTATTTTGCTAAATGCTTTCATTACCATGTACCAGATTCATGGCAACATATTGGAATTGAAAGTTAATATTCCAGTACATGTTCAGTGGAACACTAGTGTTACACTGATTGATAATGTTTTTAGACTTTGCAATAAACCAAGGCTCTTTCAACTTCCTCTTTCTATTGTTTGATTCATTGCAAACAATATTGATATTTTGAGAATACAACTCATGCCCACAAATATTTCATGATTTGAAAAACAAAATTAACTTGCAAATCAATTTTAGTTTTTATACTGATGAATATGCTGTGGCAATTGTGTTAATACATTAGCCTTTGTTTCACCATAATAAATACCATTACAACCAATTTCTCTGCAGGCAATTGAATAAACCACTTCATACTTATTCATTTCTTCAACACTATCCTTTGAATTATTTGTCTATTTAAACACAAATGTGATTGGAATCCTATATTATAATCTTTATCAATTATATTTTTTAACTTTATATGTATGGATGGCACATAAACCAAAGAAATCCACTTTTTATCTATTTTATTTTTTGCATTCATTTTATTTTTAAACTACATTATTATAAAACAACCTCAATTTCCTGTATAATATAGATTTCTTGTATCCCACATTTATTAAGTCATTAATATATCTCTCAATATTCCTTTTTCTATCTACCTCAAATTTACAAAGATACAAATTGTGATACAACAAACATTTAAATCCAGACATTTTACAATTTAAAGAAATATTCGATGTATAAAACTTCTTACACTTAATGGTTTAACAATCATTTTATACCCAAAGACATTACAGAATCTATATGTATTCGCATCTAAATATTTTAAAAGTCCATCATTCTCAAACTCCATAGTCCATGACAAACTAGAATTCATTAACTTATCAAACATATTCTCTATCATATCTTTTGATCCAGACACAAACAACATTATTAACATATCTTCTATATACTAAATTAATTACTTCTTATAAATGGCTCTATAATACATTTTCCATTTCCAAAACATATAAATTATATAAGAACTACCTGAATAATATTTCTGATTTAGAAACCTCTTAAAACCAGCAAGTTTATGAGACCTTGGGTACTAAGAGTGTGAATATGTATTGGCTCTAATCATTTTATAATTTAAAAAGTTTTTATTCATATTAATCATTAAATCCCAATATTTTAAACTTCCAATACCATCTTTGTTTCCAATAGCCCACTGCAGATCTAACGCAGCACTAAATTTTCTATACATATCTGTTAAAACGTAAAAAAATTCACACACAAACACATTGTCAACATACCTTAAGTAAATCAAATTTCTGTCTTTTTTGAAGAGTGATGATATTATTTTGTTTTCTATTTCTACAAACATTGAGATACATATAATCCATTGCTTAGAAGCCCCATAGAACAATAGTTCTTTATTCTGTAGCATTCATCATTAAACATAATTATTCTATTTTTTGATCCACTTTAATGTGTCAATTATGAAATAACTCTTTCTTTTACCAAAATTGCTTTTCGGAAGTAAACCTTTAACTGTATTATTTAATTTATCTCAGGACACTATGACATACAACTCTATAATAGCAAATGATGACAGTCTGTAGTCTTATTTTAGAAGGTTTAATTGAGTCAACAAAATCAAAGGATGAACTTGACAATATATTTCCCAAAACCAAACTCATTTTGTAGCCATTCTGCAATAACTCTCATTACATTATAATAATACAATCCTCTAAATTTACTTTTTGTATGTTAATATTACAAAAAAATACTTTATGGTATTGCACCTAATGGGTGCATTTTCAAATAATTAATTCTATTGTAAACTTTATTAATATGTTACATTAATTTGTCTTTTATCATTTTAATATTATATGAAGCCATTTCACATTTCATTTTATCTATTGGCTGAATAGTCGTTACTTTATAATCTGTTTCATCAAGCAATGCAAACCTATTATCTTTGTTTACATTTAAGCAAGTGATCTTATTTTCAAACAACGTTCATTGAAAGTCTTTAATAACTTTATTCCAGTTATTTATGAAACTTATTAGGTACTGTTCAGAGTATGTGTGCTATTTGTTTACAACCATGTCTTTTTTGACTCATTTTCATAAGCCATTTCAAAGACTTCAATAATTTCTAAGTATGGATTTTTCATAAATCGCTTACAAATTTAGGACCACACTCCAAAATATTTCTTGCTTTCTCAGTTAAGATAGCCTTTGATAAATTTACAAAACATTTATTTATATAATTACATATATTAATTTCTTATTTATTCATTAGAAATTTAATTTTTCTTATATTTTATGTTTAAATTAACAGAAAGTTTTCTCCTTTTGCATTGTGAAATTATTTGATAGGGAATAACATAAAAAACATTCATATTTTTCTTTTACTTAATAAACAATTTACCCTTCTTTTACATTGTTTAACTATATGTTTAGGCAATTGAATTTTAATATTGATAATAGCCTTTTTATATTGTTATATAGAAAAACCTATTTTTACATTAAAATATTTTGGAAACACTTTGTGCTTCAACCATTTCTTCAAAAGTAAAATTTGTTTCTGCTTTCTAACAGTATTTTTACAAATTTTCTTTGATAATATGAATTCTTGACCATTAACTGTACTAAATCTGTATTATGTCAGAAAATACTTTATTAACAAAAATGTAACAAAGTATATGTGTATATATCTATATATGCTTTGAAAAGTATACAGCAAATATAAAATATGGTACAAATTCAATTTAGCTTAATACATTTTCAGTGCAGAGCACCATAATGATTATTATTGTTACCTATACCTGAGAACTGCTTTAAAAATTTAAAGATAGCCCTAAATTATTTTAAAAAACACCTATATTCCAATAATTACATAATTAGTCAGTGTTTGATCTTTTGTTTATAACATTATTGTAGGATCAATGTACCACACTCCAACTTCACTCTTCACAAACAGTTTTTTTTCTCTGCACATCAGAAATGTGACCACACTTTTTCTCATGATCCCAAAATGCAGATATATGAGCTAAATCTTTTTAACTTTATTATATAACTATGTATACTGCCTAATTCACCTTGCTATATTAGTTAGTTCACCATAATATATCATAGAACATCTCAGAGTGGTGCATTGAACAGCATATACAATTTTAAGAAATTCTGCTTTATCAATTTTATTTCTGGGGTTATTTATTAGTTTAATTAAAATTTGTTAGCATCGTAAAGCTTATGTTAAAATTTTAATTACAAATTGTACTTATTTTTGCCTACAATAGCAGGAAAATATATAGCATAACTATTCATATTGTAATTAAAATTTTTAATTAATTTGTAAAGAATATTTTTTTATATCCAAGTTTAATAAAGTTTTTTTTATTAGATATTATGTGTGGAAAACTGATATTAATAGGTTGTGATGTAGGGTATATTAAACAAATAATTGAACATTTTAGAGGTTAAAAATGATTGAAGTAATAAAATAAAGAAATAGATTTCAATACTATATAATAAATAATGCAAAAACTCTGTCAGATAATGAAAATTATTTTTCACATATAAAGTGTGATAAACAGAGTAGCTAAAATTCAAAAAACATTTTACAAGCACTTTCGGTACTGTTTACCATAATCATATGTCACCATGATTCTGGTATTAAAAGTGCTTGGCAAATAGTTTTTTGTGACTAATTTTTTTTTTAATTTTAGCTATTCTGTTTATCATACTTTATATTTGAAGAATAATTATACTATATAATGCAAAAATTAATAATAAAGTGATAAAGAATATTTGTTCTCAGTATTACAGAGTCACAAATAGTGTAAGACGTTGTGTAAATAGGTTGATTAATACTTGTAAATTAGAATCTTCATCAGCAAGATTTTTCTAGTTCAAATATAATATCCATAAATTTCATTTTATCTGATATGCATTGGTTTTGGCAATGTTATATTGCTAAGCTACTAATATATGGTGAATCTGAATGCTATTTAAGTTAGGTAGCTGGATTTGAAGACATATAGATGTCTAAAAATTTCAGATTTTCTACTTAATAATTAAGTATTCCATAAATGATGCTAGGCTTAAGTTTGTATTTTGGACATATGTCCTAGCACCTCACTGATGAGAGCCATTAGCTCAGAACTGATTTGTGGTTAGGGATAATTCTAGATAGTGATTTTAAATGCTTTCTCTTGCGGCATTTATCGAAAAGTTTATTTAGAGCTATTAGCATGCTCATTATATTACAGATGTCTATAAATGTATATACACTCTTGGGGGGGGGGGGGATCAACAGCATTTATTTTTAATTTTAATAATAATAAAAAAAATCTAAAATGATTCCCCTTAATGGAGACATGTTCATTTTCCAAGTCTTTGTCCTATATCTCATATCTCTCATTATCACTTTTTTAAAAAAAACGTCTATTCATTTATTTATTTTTTACTTTTTGTTTCAACCTATAGTCATAGTATTTTTATCTTCACTAAGTTTTTCTTGCTTTGGGCTCATGTTTTATATAAGAAGCAATCACTTAACTATATTTTTGTATTACCATTAACCATTTTGTGAAGAAGATGCATTTATTTTTTAACTTCTATATATAAATATAATAAAAAATAATTATTGTAATGTCTTTGAAGCTTTTATTTAGAAGTACTAAAAATACAGTTCTAAAATCTGATTGGATAAAATTCATCTACATTCACATGCTTAATTTTTTCTTATATAGAAATCATAAAGTCTACATAACAGATAAATTCATTGAGAAAATCGTAATGGTTCAACATTGTTAAACATATTAACTGAGAAAGATTTAATACACTTGAAAGCTATTTTATAATCATTTGGCAAATAAAGATCGTGTTTACATCAGATTATATTACAAACGTTGGTTTAATTATTTGTTTAAAGTTTGTTAGAAATATTGAAAAAAGTAACCATTTCACACATAAGTCTTTTTTTTTTGTCGTAGTAGAATGGGCAAACTTTTTAATAGCTTTAATTTGTTTACTAAGATATATTCTAAGAATTTAAACTGAGTCTTAAACAATTAATAACTAAGCAATCATATTTGTTTTTTAAATCCAATATCAGCTCTTTAGCCAAGATAATTTCTACTGTTTTTGATGAATGATCATAAAAAAGGAAACAGTTGTGCTCTCTTGTAACCATTTCAGTATTATGGTTAAAGCATGTTTTATGAAGAAACCTAGAAAACAAATAATTTTTGCTTTCAAAGGAGATATTTTATATAATCCACCATTCACACCCAAAATATTGATCTATTCACTTTCATTGTATTTTACATACTATTTACTTTTTCCTTAATTTCTTATCTAATTTTCTCTCTCTTTTTTTTTAAATTAGACTTAATAAAGAATATTGTAAAATAAAAACTCGAATTTATAACATTAACTTTTTTTTTAGTTTTATTCAGTAGTAGAAAAGTAAAATATTTTTTTGTTCTAATTCCATTCTTCTGGTTTAGTTATAAGTTTTGAGAGATTGTCTATTTTTTTATAAATGAATTTTTAAACTGATTTTAAATCTTATTTCCTCACATAACCATTGTTTGTTTGTTATATTTTATATGCTGAATTCAAGATCCTACTCATGCCAATTTTTTTCCACTTTTATGTCTTTTTATTATCATGTTTCTTTAGGTGTTAACATGTATTTTTTCTTTACATTAAATTCTATAAAGATGTCATATTTTATTAGCCATGATTTTTTTTACTATTAACATTTTAATTTCAATTTCATATTCTCCAGTTTGACTTAAACTTATTTTCTATGTAACTTTATTTTGTTGTGATATAATATTCAGGTAAATATATTTTATTAACTCTCTTAAGCTCATTTTAGACATCATTTCTACATAAATCTGTGTCTAAAATACTATATTATTTATTTTCTACTATTAATATTTGCTGTGGTAAACTAATTTTTTTTTTCAATCCTTTATAATTAAAAATATATATTTACAACATATTTACAGTTATAGACTTTATATTTTTATTCTACATTGCATGTGTTTCTTGCATAATTGGTATTAAATTAATTTTCTTTGTTTGGGTTTTGTTTATTTTTTTCTTATTCCATTTTCATTTCTTTTCCTGCTTTGATTGTTATAAATATATAAGATAATTTGATAATGAACAATTTTTGTATATTATTTTAACACAAGTACACAAATATATGCATGTTGCTTTTCCTTTTTTACATATAAAATCAAATTATGAACAATATATACATCAGTTCGTGTGTCTATTAGAATAGAATCTGTATCTATTGTTGGTTATCAATAAATATTATTGGATCTGGAATAGGAAATGATTTTGAAACCATGGCAGTACATAAGTGTCTGTCACACAGAATTGACTCTTAAATATGATCTTTTCTGTAAAAAAAAAAAAAAAAGTGTTGAATAGCTAATAAAGATTTTGGACTGCAGTATTTTATGATTTTTTTAGGAAGAGATTTAAGAGCATATAAAAAATTATTAAATTATTCCTTGTTATTTTTTTTAAATGTTTTATAATTTTCATCATCAAACAGAAGAAATATTGCACAAACCATTGA
Source organism: Epiperipatus broadwayi (assembly GCA_028023455.1). Lineage (NCBI taxonomy): Eukaryota > Metazoa > Onychophora > Udeonychophora > Euonychophora > Peripatidae > Epiperipatus > Epiperipatus broadwayi. Next base: position 1,910,388 of record JAQFVV010000186.1, read on the forward strand.
AGGACTGGAATTGTTTAATATATATTTCATTAATAATTAATTCAAATTGATTGCAAAGCTATGAAATATAAAGAATCTTAATGCATCAAGTTTTGAGTATGTTTGACAAATATATTGTATATTTTCTGGACATCTACTGCATAGAACACTTGTGTACTCAAAATTAAATTTATAATGTTTAATAAAATATTCCTTTGCCAGTACTTGCAGTTCAAAATTCAATTTAAAATATTTATTACTTGCAATAAATTGCAAATAAATTTTAATCATGCTTTTGCAAATAAAAATTGTGAAATTTTATTTAATTTCTTGTAATGAATAACTTTGCCCAAAATTGTGTAGATGAAAATATTATTTTCTTCAAACCCTAATAAAAGAGTCCATCCATTGATTTAATATTATATTGGTTTGAGAGATTGTCATGTTTCAAGTCATCGCATGAAGCTTGGAAAGAAAACCAGTAACTTTTACACTAGGACTCAATGTGTATTTAACTGGACCTGGCATATAATAAACTCATAATCGACATTTCATATGTATTTTATTTATGCAGTTTTATTTGTTATATTTTGATCCGTAGCATTTGTAAAATGCTCAACCAATATATAAATAAATGACTCTTGGTGTGGGACACCCATTTACATTAACTTATAGATTTTCAAAACTGATAAAATCCATAAAAATAATAGAACTATAAATAATGGCACTTAAAATTGTTGCAGAAATCATTTAAACAGAAATAAAAATATTCAAATATGTTTATTAAAAAAATATCATAACTGATAGTCGTTAATAAAAAAAATGCAAAAATATTCAATCTATTAACATTTTAATCTATTATATATTTAAATCTAAAAGTTTGTCAATAGCTAAACAAATATTTCTACGATCCAGATGATATTTGCACAATTTTCTTTTCCTTTTTTTTTTTTTTTTGAAGAAGAATTATATAGGTTATGGATTTTTGCTTTAAGGTATTTAATTATTTTTTTAAAATTAGATAATTTTTTTCTAATGTGAAATCAAGCTATGAATACAGAATTTGAAAGTTTATACTAGTAGTGACCTCTAGGGAATTTTTAATAATCTAAAAATAATGTATTTAATATATTTTCTAGAAATTATTCTTTAAAGGTATTTAAAACACTTAATAAAAGATTAATTTATTATGAAAGTTGCTATTATTATTTAAAAATAAGTAATTTAGAAAAACTATGTCTGAGGAAGTGATCATCTGCATATTCTAAACTTGACAAATATTTTAAAGGAATTATGTAAAAAAAGTCAGCAATCTCAACAAATATTGTACTGATTTTGATAAATCGTGCGTGATTTTCTTTCTTCTTTTTTTTTTTAGAATAGGCTATGGATTTTTGCTTAATTTGTTTTATAAACTTCGGTAATTTTCAATTTTTAACATTCTGTTAACTTGAGAAAAGTCATGAGGAGAGTTGATATATATATATTGAATTAAGATTTACTTCAAACTCAAGTTCTTATACGGATTTAAACCCAAAAAGCTATTTTTATAGATGTGAGATTCTGAAAATAGCAACTTTCTTGACATTATGCAAATAGTATTTTTGATTTCTCCAGAGAGTTGTATATGTTGAATTAAATATTTATATGGATTGTTATTAGAATAATGAATAGAAATGAGGAGATAATATCTATTAAATAGAGAGAAAATTTAACTTTTGATGTGACTAAGAAATTATCAATTACTACTAATTAACAATTCCTGGGGCTAATCAAGTTTTTTTCATAAACCTATAATAGCCCTTTTGTTGGGGTCTTTGAAGTAAAAGGGTTCCTCTTTTACTTCAAAGCCAAGTTCTTATATGGATTTAAACCCAGAAAGCTATTTTTATAGATGTTGTTATAGGTTTATAAGAAAAACTTGCATAGCCTCAGAAATTGTTAATTAGCAGTAAATGATAATTTCTTAGTAACATCAAAAATTACTTTCTCTTTATTTGATGGATATTATCTCCTCATTTCTATTCATTATATATATCATTAAAAACTAGTCAATACCTAGACAATTACAATATCAATAACAATCAACAATTTCAAACTGTTATTAAGGCAAACGTCTTTTAACAACAAAGGTATAATTCCACCTTTATTAATGGTCTATTATACTTATATAGACCCTAAAGATTGCAACTTGACCACAGAGATTCAAATTATTAATATAAAGAAGTTTAAATAAACCTCTTAAACAGGTGAATATAACCTATTCTAAATGCAGTTTAATAAATAGTCAATTATAACATTACAAACAGTAATTTTAAATTTTAAATTGCACCCTGAATATTACTTAAATAATAAGTGTAATAATGCTTAAGGCTAGATCTGTTTGAAAGTAATCATTAAAAACCAGTCAACATTTAGACAATCCCAATATCAATAACTATCGACAATTTCAAACTGTTGTCAAGACAACCTTTTAACAACAAAGGTGAAATCCCACTTTTATTAGTGATCCAATATACTTACATAGACACTAAAAATTGTGACCACAGAGATTCAAATTATTAATACAAAGAAGTTTAAATGGACTGCTTAAACATGTAAATATAACCTATTCTGAATGCAGAGTAATAATTAGTCAATTATAACATTACAAATGACAATCATAAATTTCAAATTCCACCCAAAGGATTACTTAAATAATAAGTGTAATAATGCTCAATCTCTGCAGTCAAGTTGCAATCTTTAGTGTCTGTATATTAGTCCATTAATAAAGCTGGAATTCCACCTTTATTGTTAAAGGAAGGTTGCCTTGACAACAGTTTGAAATTGTTGACTGTTATTTCACTTATTATTTAAATAATACATGAGCAATTTAAAAGTATTGCAGTTTGTAATAATACAATCGACTATTTATTAGTCTGCATTACATGGACATATTTATTTCGTGTTTAAAGAGGTTTATTTAAACTTCATTGCATCAATATTTCATTTTCTGTGGTCAAGTTGCAATCTTTAAGTGTGGATTTTCATTCTTCCTATTAAAAGGTGAGCAGGTTGCTTTCACAGCAGTGAGAAATATTGATTACTATCTTTATTGTGAATGTTTAGGTGGTTACTGATTGGTTTCTAATTACATATTTACCCCATTTAGCTTTAAGCATTATTTCACTTATTATTTAAATAATACATGAGCAATTTAAAAGTATCGCAGTTTGTAATGTTATAATTGAATATTTACTAGTCTGCATTACATGGACATGTTTAAAGAGGTTTATTTAAATTTTATTGTATCAATATTTCATTCTCTGTGGTCAAGTTGCAATCTTTAAGTGTCCATATGGACCATTAATAAGAGTGGATTTTTATTCTTCATATTAAAAAGTGAGAAGGTTGCCTTCACAGCAGTGAGAAATATTGATTACTATCTTTATGGGAATGTTTAGGTGTTTACTGGTTGGTTTCTAATTTTATATATATATATGTAATAAATAAAGTTTGATATCTGTATTCGTTTCACAATATATGTAATATACAAATCAATATATATTTTGATATATATATTGATTTGTATATTATATATATTGTGCCCTTTTCTATAGGTCAGTAATAGTTTATAACAGTTAATTACTAAAAATTTTAAATTTAGAATATGTTCTTTTAATATGGTAATTGTATTAAGTCAATTATATCTTTAAAGTACAATTTGAAGCTAAAGAGAATACGTAGTATATAAAATTATTTAAAAAATAGTTATATAAAGCTTTAAATATTGTTTCATATGGTTGTAAAAGCTGGCCATATTAAATAACACAGCTATAAAAATTAAAAGTATATTTAATAAGTTCGATTTTAATAGTTTAAAACTTGTAGTAATAAATGTTATATTTCAAATTTATAAAGTCATATTTAATAAGAAAAAATTAATATAGTATATTTTTAAAATAAACTTTATGATGGTGAAAATTATATCTAATTCTATATTTTCTAAATTGTTCTTCCAAATTTTTTATAATTATATTATATAATATAATAAGTGTATCAATTTTATTAGTCTAGGCAGAGAAATAGATTGAAAATCGTCTGTCAAAGTTATTGATCATGTGACTTGTATACTATATACTTTCACACACACGCTTGTTTGAATTAATAACAAAGTTTAAAATATTTTAAAAGTTATATTATAGAATTGGATGGAATTGTCACCTAGCATAAAATAATAATAAACATTAAGTTAACTATCGTATAACATGCTTAAATAATGTAATAAAGACAAATACAGTTAATAAAAAAATTAAATATTTTGTTTAAATAAAAATAGATAAATGGAATAAGTTATTAAAATTGTTTTAAAAGTTCTTTTAAATGTTTAAATAGTTTTAATAAAATGATTTAAAAGTAATATTTTAAGTAATATTTTAAATTCATTACGTCATAATTTCTAATTTTGAAATTTAATTCTACTATAAACTAAAAATATGTAAATTTGTTCTCAAGCTAAAGTAAGAATTAACCAATAGGAATAGGTATTCTTACAGACTATAAATATGAATTGCACAGGGGTATAAGGGGAGATTAATAATGTATTGAAACCGGAGAAAGGTAAATTATAACTATCAAAAAGATAGTATTTTTAAAATTATTATTTTAGTCAATTTTAGCGCTCTCTCATAATTTATTTGCAAAAACTAATTAATATTTTAAAAGTAACTTGCAAAAAAGAGAGTGTAAACTAAAAAATATTTTAATAATTTCGTTTAACATGCTTTGTTAAATTTTTTAAAATTCCTTTATCAGTCATATTTTATCTAAAAGTTTAACCTAAGCTTCGCAATAAAGGATGGATGTACTATGAAATAAAATGGATATAAGTTGTAATGCTGAAAAAATATTTGAAATATTTATTGATACATCTTTATTAATATTTCACCGAAGAACTGTTTTGGTACATAAAAACCACAGCTCGGACATTATATGGAGTCTAAAAAAAAGTATTGAAATGTATTATTTATAAGCTGATCCAAGATTTATTTTTAAAATCGTAATAAGACAATTATATTTCATGAATTATTTTATATAATATGATATTCAAAGGATAAAATGTTATATCCTTTCTGAAGGTAACATTTTTAAAAAATATTTTCAAGAATTAAAGAAAGAACCCAGGAGAATATGTTATAGAAGCATTTTTGATATTAAAATATCTGTTCTTCAAATTATTTTAAAATGTATTTAGAAAAGATTTGTTTAAAAGTACTTGAAGTTTTTTTATTTTAAAAGAGATTTATAAAAAATACCAAATGAAAGTTTAAATGTATCAAGAAGGAAACATATATAAAAAAGTGAACACATAGATGAATAGAAGATGGATCCATGGAAATACAAATAGTACTTAAAAGTTTATCGAATATTTTTAAAGTTAAATTAGATGGATTGATGCATTGGACATGCAGAGAATATTGGTAGAGAAGATTAAGAAGCTTCACGGGATTAATTAATATTATGATTTAATAATTATCGTCCTAAATACTAAAACCAAGGATTATTTTCTATAAATTTTACTAAATGGATTAATAATTATTTTATTTTAAACTTTAACGTGCTTGGAGGAGAACATTTTTAAAAACTCTAGAGAAAATAATAAACATTTTGGACTTATCAGGAACTATCGTCAAGAAAATATGTAATTATAGTTTTGATTCCTTTTATTTTGTTAACCTAGTTTAAATCTAAATTTTTATATAAGATTAGGAAAAACATAAAAATATTAATTTATTAATATTAAAATTTTATAATATAACAATCTAATAATTTAGCTAAAAATATTTTAATATAAAGTGTATGGGTATGAATTTTTTTTTATATCTGCAATGCTCAAGTGGATAAAGGAAGCCTACTGAACACGATGACTAGATAAAGGTTATTGGTAATAATAATAACTATTGATAATTTATCATGTATATTTTTTTGTTTTCTTTAGATCATCCAGAAATTGGAAGAATGAAGTGTAAAAGTTTTTTAATTATATGTAACACATTTTCATACAACATTTTTTAAAAAAAAAACATTATGAGATAGGATTGATTTGAAAATATGCATACGAGATTATTTTTTTTTATTAGTGATATAATCCAACATAACAAATAATTATGTGATTCTTTTAAAATTTTCATGTTATTGGATATTCAAATATTGTCTAAGTAGATTGTATATGATTAGACATATAGAATAATGAAGTAAGCAGACTTTTCTTGTGGAACAGCTAGATTGTTTAACTATTAATGAATTTTATTTATTGTTTTTGTAAATGCAGATAGTTATTTATCGATGTAAGATGTGGAAAATCTTGAGAAATAATGTTGAGATAGTGGCTTGGAAGTACTTAGTGAACAGGAAACCAAGATGATGTTTTTAAGAAATAGGATGTTATAAGGAATGGAAATAATATTTAGTCTTTATGTGAATATCAGCATAGTTAACAAAGCCCTATGACTGATACACATTTTATTTGGACAGTGTTTATATTTCTTTAAATATTTGATGTTCTAATAAAGCTGAAGAAATAGCTTTAACATCGTCCCTGTACTAGAGGATATTAGACAGGTAAATGTCCTACCTCTTCGCACTGTGCCATGATTTTGAGATATGTTAAGAGTAATACTCTACCTTTCTTCCTTAATCCTATGCATCTGTTTTCACTATCTTTATTTCATGTAACTGCATCATTCAGTGAGATATGTTTAAGAGAAATGATAAATAATTTAGAACTTACGTTATGCTATCGTTTTGTATAAGATTGGTTTATTTGCTTAGAAGGAATAGGACATTATAACTTAAAATTGAAGATCCAAAGTATCCTAAGGAAAGAAAAGAATCATAGAATATATTTTGAATTTTATTTCAGAAATGAAATATAAATTTTTTTAAATAAAGTATCTAAACAAAGATATTTTCTTTAAAGTGATAATAATTTTAAATGCTTTAGTGTTATTTTTTTTTAAGAGAAAAATAAGTATTGCATATTTTTAAAATACAATAGTACAAAGTAAATTATGTAAACAATATGCATAGTATATTTTTTGTTTATTGATTAACGGAAATATATTGATGATTACACTTATATCATACTAAAGGCTTAAAGAAGAATATATTATGATTAGTAAACATTGTGTGATAAATACTAAAATCTAGTACTGAATTTTTGGATAATATTTTGTGTAACATCTTTGACTTTGCAAGATGAAATTTTTTTAAATATTTTGAGAAATCCATACTCATTATAAAATTTTGTTTTCTATAGAATGTTTTTCTAAGTATGAATTTTTAAAATAAGATAGATTAATAATATTAAGGATAAAATGCTGTTGCTACTAAAGTAGATAAAGATATTTGTAATAAGTTAACCATAATGAGAAACCAAATAGTAACATTTTTTTTTAATTTTGTCCTAAATTTAAATAAAGATATAATTGAAATATAAATTTATTTTTTTTATAACCCGGTAGATCAAACTGTAAAGTAAAAAAGTTAAGGATATCCACTGTAAATAGTGTAAATAAATTGTTTATTTATTTGTTGTTAGTAATAAACTTTGTTAAATTTTGTTATTTCAAAAAATTTTGTGTCCGAGTTATTTATTTCTCCACATCGCTGCATGAAATCACGATATATGCATAATAATTGAAACAAATATATAATTTTGCACAAAAGATAAATAGAGAATTATTTTAAGAATTTTAAATATTTTATTGGTATTCATTATAATTAAATAATCATAATCTTACATTATTTTATTGGTCATAAATCAGTTATCACAATATTATATTAAATTATATGCTATCAGTTGCCACACATATTTTGTTTGTCAGATTATTAAAATGCTACCACGTATTTATTATATTATTACATGAAGGTAAAAGATTATATAAAATTATTTTATTATTTTATTATGGTAATAAAAATATAATGAAAAGAAAAGATATCCAGTAGTAATTAAACAATGAAGAATATTATTATTATTATTTATTATTATTAGTTTAAGTGTAGTAGATTATGACATAAAATCCCTTCTCATATTTTACTACTGTATTTTTAAATTAACTTAAAATAAACTTTATGAACCTGAGATTATTTTATTTGAGCTAGATTATTATTAAATAGAAGATTAAGATTTAATTATTAGTTTAATCTTAGTGAGTAGAAGTTATTAAAGTCATAAGAATACTATGAGTTTGTTATTTGAAATAGTAATAAGGGGGGATAGTGTTCTTATGCCATTGAGGTAGTATCCTGTGGGATATTGGCTCAATGTAATCTATCTTGTCACCTGTGTTTTCACTTCAAGTCTCATGAAAATATTAAATATTTATTTAATTTATTTTTATAAACTGAACCTTATTCGTATTTTAAATTTGAGCTAGTGAAATATTTTAATTTTAATGCTGAATATTTTAGTTATTAATTAATAACTGAGATAGAACCCATTTTTATTTCATATTGTCATATTATCTGGAAGTGAAGATGCACTAGAGCAAGGTTAGAATATATTATATATATATATATATATATATATATATATATATATGGTAATTAACTATTATATACAGTCTTCTGTGGATCAAAAGATTGTATATAATAGTTAATTACTACTATACTTATTATTTATATTATTATCACAATAGTTTTTAATTAATGGTCAATTTATTTGTATTATATATATATGTGTGTGTGTGTTCTCAGGATGGCTAAATTGGTTTTACAAATACCCAGTTATCTATATCGAGCATATGGGCTGTGCACAAGTATCAATTTTCAAGGTGCCTGTCATAACTTGTTGATTAAATATTTACATGTTGTAAGTTACATATTAGAGTTGTTTAATTTTATAAGGCTTGATTGGATAACTTTCTTATTGTTACAAATATTTAAGTGAATTGTATATGTGCATAGTAAACAATAATCTATATTAAATTTTATGATAAGGTAGTCCATGGTGTTTATTCTCTTGTAATAAATTTACACACAATATTATACCAATGAAAATCACTATACTCATAGAGTAAATGTGTCTGTCAATAGCAGAATGTTTCATGTTTCCATTTTCATTTTGTGTAGTTTATTTTTATCCATTTCAATTCATGTATGTAAATCAGGAAATTTTTTTCCAGAAATAAGCAACTTGATAAATTGGACTCTTTTGTTCTTTAGATTTTGGATAACTATGACTTCAGGTTTTCAACCACAACCATTTTTATGCTATTTAATCAACATTGAACTCATCTTTGCTTTTTTGTACTTAACTTGTTTATAGATTTTTTTGTATTTTGAGCCTTGTCCATTCTTATTATTTATTTCTCTTTTAATGAGTTTCATTATTCATTCTGATGGCTCTCTTTCTTTTTATAATATCCATTTTTTTATAAATGTTTTATCTTAAAAATTGATCACTTTCTTATATTTAGAAAATGCTGAATAGTTGATGGTGTTTCAGTTTTAGCTACTCTAATAGTCTTCTTTCTCTGATGGGGTCATCTACGGATTGACTTCATCCTTTTTGAATTGGACTTGAACTAGGTCAAGCTAATGGTACATTTTTATTGTGCTCCATCAAGTTATCATCATTCCTGCTTCTCATTATTAGTATTTTTCTGTAAAAAGTATCACCACTATATCTTCTCCTTCTGCTTCATTATTCTAAAAGTCTCATATTTCTTTCATATATGAATAGCTGTTACTAAAAATACTATATTTTTGGTAAGATTTGAAGTTCAGTCATTATTATGGTTTGGTTAATTTTCTAAGACTAATTATGTCAGATGATTCTTATAATACGATCATCTGACAAGTCACCTGTTTTCAAAGATCTGAATACCCATCTGTCTATTGAAAAGCTGAGTGTAGTTCTTCCCTACTCTTGCACAATATTATTTCTTTTGTGATGACAGACAATAGCCTTTATAACAAGTGAGATATTGATCCAGAAAGTTTCATAAACAACCAGATTCTCACTCCATATTATTTGATGCTAGTATTTTTTTCATTCAATTCAGGAGAAAAAATTGTCAACACCATCTAGATGATGCATTGATGTTTCTTCAGCTTCATTTCTCAGAAATTTACTTACTCCATCCTGATTTGCTGTATATTTACCACTGGTCTTACTTTTGGTTCAAGCCTCTAGTTGGATTTGATCTTAGATTCAAGGATTGTTACCTCTTTTTATATAATTTTTTCATTCTTCAATTGTCTTTTTAATTCATATACTTCATAATGAATTTTTATCTTCAATTACTGTATAATATTTACCTCTAATATGCCTTCATATTCTCACATAATTGATCATGCTCATTTTCAAAAATAAAACTTTTTATTCTTTTTAACAGCTTGACTATTGATTTGTATTTCTATTTCATTCCAATCTTTTTTCACTCTTTCTTTTGGCCCTCCCTTCTCTTTCAGCCCAAGCTTATTCATTTTATTTATTATTACTTGAATATCATTTTCATTTTTATTTGTCCTAATCTTAGCTCATTGACAACTCCACCATTCATCACTTTCTCATCCAGTCATCAAAAATATCATTACTCCACTGTGTATTACAAAATTAATCCGAACATTAGAAAAACATGTGTACATAATTATTAAATAACATTTACCCAAGGGGAAAAAATTAATAATTGCAAAGTATGAAGATTTTTTTATACTATTATTAATTTTTTTAAACTATATTTTTATTTCTATGCTTTCCTTTTGAGGTGGTGACCAGCAAATTTTACCGCAATAGCATCAAATTCCCATTACACTATTGCAGCTTAGGACTTCATTATTAACATGGGACTTGCCTCTTGTGACTGGATTAGCATGAGATATTTAATTAATAGTTGAACTACCCTCTAGCAGCCATGTTCAATAACTTTTTACTGTAGTATCATGGCCATTTTTTTACTATAAAATGTTAGCGAACCTAACTATTAGAGGGCAATTCAACTGTTAATTAAATACACATAGTACTTAATTCCGGCCTTTATATAAATATAGAATTTCCAAACAAGCCAAAGCCGAATATGAGGAGGAACTGTGAGGATACATACCAACTGGGTACTGTGTTGTGCATGAGACTCCAAACTGCAATAGTGTCATGAAGATTTTGATATTTTCTCTCAAAATTTGTTGGGAGACCATTTCAAGAGCAACTAAAGAAATAGACAAAATGTTTAAAAAAATTAATAATAGTAAAAACGACCTATCTATAACAGAGGTTGCAGCAAAATTATATTTATGCAGTGAAGCCACTAGTTAATTGTATGCAATTACATGACTTCATCAGTCTGGAATGGTTGTACTGCTGAAGACCTGTAATAGTGGCAACCTAGGTAACCATATGATGAGCATGAAATATTATTGTTATGGAATTAACATTATCAATAATAGGTTTTAAACTGATAATGTCTCTCAGTATGTGCATCATAGTTTGTGGTCAGTAAGCATTGTTCTATTTTCTTGGAACCAGTTACATTTGTCTGTGCCAGTATAGCTTGACCATGGAATTCTACAGAGAGTCAATTTTTCCATCTCTGAATGCCATACATGTTCATGTTTAAGAAGAATTAAAATGTGTAAATATATTTTACAATATGTCTCAAACTATGTTATAAGATCATATTTGTTAAAAAAAAATCTTTGGGTTATGTTGTGAGCACATAATATTCTTCTTTTTTTTATTATCCTTTCTGAATTTGACATATAGTATTTTGTGTAATAAAATATTTTCTAAACATAATGCTAAAAGTTTTATAAAATTTTAGAACATACTAAAAGTCGATGCAACTAAAACAATTAAGAGCAATTCCAATTTTTTGATAGCAAAACCAGTATCATAGTCCTGTAAGAGAAAAAAAGTTATTGATAAAAAAGAATATTGCCCAGAGTGCATTTAATAATTAAAGTCAGATATTTCACTGTATATTTTTATTACAAAATAAAAATGCAGTACAGTTGGTTTATTTTCTTATTCTTTTGATTTCAGTGAATAACTGAGTGGATGTACATTTCATAAAATATATGTAAATTTGCCCCCTCATTTTACTATTTTAAAATTTTATTTATACTATAATCTTTTCTTATACATGTATACTATACATATAAAAAGGCAACTATATCATATATATTTATGTTAAAAAGTACTCTACACTTGCAGTTCAATAAATAATGTGTATTATAGTCACAGTTTATCTAGAAAATATGAGCTGTTATATGCTATATACATTTGTTTGTGAAGGGCTTGGAACAAAATATAGCATAGTTCATTGTTTCACTGCATTTTAATGACATATTTTCATATTATTCATTTTTGCATGTGTGTAAAATATATTCACTATTATTATATACTGCTGCTTTTGTAATATTTATATTAATAAAATATACTTAGTGATTATTCAATTTATAGATTATTTATCTTTTCAACATGTGTGTGATCAAGTGGGTCAGCAATATAAGATGGCAAGGAGAGTTGATGGTCATGTGAAAGTCTGAGCTTGAATCCCGCATACATTACACATATATATATATATGCAGGTTAAAGCCTGTAGAGTGTATGAATTTATATATCTAATATAAATTTTTTATTTATTATATATTGAACATTATATGTGGTCTCATACATATATATGCAAAGGAAGTTACCTTGACAACAGCTTGAGATTGTTGATTGTTACTGATATTGGGATTGTCTAAGTGTTGACTGAGTTAATGATATATATGCTACATCCAGAGGTGTTCTATTACCAACTGAATATGCATCTATATTTTATTTGAAAAACACTCAGCTCTGAAAACTTAACAACTAGAGTTTGTTAATTTTATATAACAGACAAGTGTACATCTTAAACATTACAATTAGTTTGAACAAGGGTATCTGGAATGGTCTTGACATGGCTCGGCTGTGGGTCAAGAATTTATTGTTTAATGGACTTGAGCCTTGGACCTTGCTGCCTGTTGTGGTGGTTGGTGCAATGCTGGACTTGTCCACCTATTCAGCTGAAGCATTTGGGTCTTTGCTTCGGGGCTCCAGGGGTGGTATCATTGGGTGATGGATAGCTTCTCAGCGGCTGGGCCATGTAGATCCATACTTATGTTCAGATACACATTAATCAACATTATAGCAACCCTTTTATGGATATAATTGTCATCAAGCATATGTACTTTATATAATCAATAATTGTTTTACCTTGTTTGTTACATTGAACACTTTGTAATTCTCAATGGGTAAGTGTACCCAAAATTTTTGTAATCTTTTTACTAATAAAGGTTACTTTTGAAAATAAGGGTTGTTGTCACATTGAATATGATTGCTAATCTTGTTAGATTATCCTTTTACAGATACTGCTCAGGACCTGTCTCCCATATTGGAATGCCATGTGAATATAACAATTACTTCTATTATTCTCACTCTTTTTGCTCTCTTTCCTTCTTTTTTTCTTCTTATTTCTATATTTCCTTCTTTTCAGACAATTACTAGCAGTATTTATTGCACTTCGCATGATGTGCATAATTAGGCTAATTTGCATGATTTAAAAATTACAAATTAGGATACATTTGTTTATTCTGCATATCAGTATATGATAATTTTCTAGTGCATTTTGTTTAGGTTTTTATTAACTATCTATCTATTATATACACATGCAAACATAAATTTTATTTAGCACATTTTACAAATATGTACATTAATTTTTTAGTCAGACATTGCAATATAAATAATAAATTGATAAATAGATGGATATTTGATGCCAATGTATAAGATATGTGACTACATAAAATATTTTGGTTTGAATAAGACAAGTGAAATTGTTAATCTAAATTATTTTGTATTTTAAAGCATACAAACACACACGGTCTTCTATTTTATATGTATTACATATTATAGACTTAAATCTAAATAGCTGACAGACTGATCAGGTAATTATAATTTTCCTCATCACTGTTTTATTTTAATCATATTATTTCAGTTCGTTAAAGAATGTCCAAATTACAAAATTGATTTTGCAATATTTTGCGGATATTAGTATAACAAAAGAATTTATTACCCTCTAACTTTTTTTAAAAAATATCCCGATCATAATCAGAAAAAAAAATCATACCTATAGATTTTAAACATAATTACAGAAAAAGCTCAAGATTATTCATATAATTCATAAGATAATATTTCTATACATATTTATGTAACAAACTGACTTTTATTAATCCTTTGGCATTTAAAGTATGACTACTAACTATTTTTTTTTCATGTGTCATAGCATCGGTCGGGACGCGAACCCGCTAACCCGGGACAACTGCTTGTAAGGCTGCCGTGCTGACCTCTCGACCACCAAATCTTGACTACTAACTATTTTAGCATTGAAAAATAGTTAAATTACATTGATAAGATGTGATGTGATGTGATGTGATGCACTGTGACTTCTCCTTATACGTAGTCACGAATCTCTCAGCAACTATGCCCAGGGAAACCTGTTAGCCCTTTCCCTTTCCATTCTCTACCCTACGTTTCTCCATAATCTGCTCCATCCCATTTCCACAACATAATCTTTGTCAACTCCATGGCCTTCTTATCTAAATCCCCCTTATCTTTGCCCAAACCCAGCATAATGTTAAATATTAGTAGTGACATCTACTGAGCGCAAAAGTAATCAAATTATAAATAATGGTGGTCGAAAAAATGATTATATATAATTAAGAATGTGTTGCTAAGTACCAATCGTTGGAATATTTTTACATATCATTACTAAATTCTAATTTATTTACTTTTTAAAACTGGAAAATATTTTTTTTTAAAAAAAGGGGAAATTTTTAAATCATAAATAAAATGTAATATTATCATTAATACTTTTAGTAACAATGTTATTCACAAGAGGGCGAATAAATATTGATATAAAATATATATCTAAAATATAATATGTAATTGCAGAATATCTAAAAATGTTTGTATCAAAACAATACTAAAATTTTACAAGTCTCACATTTATTTATTTTTTATTACCAATCAAAATGCAGATGTAATCAAACGAAATTAAATTTTAAAATTCACATTTATCAGTTATTTCTAATATGATTAAAATAAAATCATTTAAAATTTAATTGAATCAAACAATATTAATGCATTAAAAAAATTACCAAAATAAATTATCATTAAATTGGCAATAAAAAACTGATTCATATAAAGACGTATGCATAATCAATGCTAAAGTAAAACCTCCATGTAGAAATCACCAGACTTCCTTTCTTTATGACTCCATCTTGAAGAAATAGCAAAATACATCACAAATCAAGCTATTAATTTGAAGCCTGATATTATTATGGAGAATATCTATCATGACTATTTAGTTGAAAATCTGAAGTTCTCAAAATAAAAAATGGTTAGATACTGTTCATAATCACAGAACACCTTCATTAAGCCAATAAACATCACATGATCACCATCTAGATGCAGTGCTCTCAGATCCAAGGCTCATCACAGACGAAGCCCACAAGCCAGAAACTAGTCTGGGGATATTGAATGAGTAGGCACTAGATGGGGATTTTATGCACAAGCCTTCTGGCATCCATTGATTACTCTGGCTTGCACTGAGTGGCAATACATATAGAGAGTTTGCCTATTTTAACACTTTAAATACAAAGCATATACTCTAGGAAGTAATCTTCTCTTCAACAAAAAACACATCATTGAGAATATGTTAAAATAAAAATTAGGAATCTTCTACAAAGGAAGTGTAACCCACATCTTAGATATAAATGCACTAAAGAAGATCCACCATTTGTCTAATAAAGTGCATCTTCTTAAAAGTCCTGACACTGTTTTTGATAAAAAGCAAACTAAACATAGTTTGCTTATTTTCATTTCAAACTATCTAACCAAAAATATTTCTATTGAAGATAATTTAAATGATGTAGCAATCACTATTTGAATAGACAATCTTTTTATATTCAATGTTTACACTCTTAACAATACAAACTAATTTCTAACTTGCTATTCCAGATTTTTTAATGCTTTTTATATTTATGAGATAATTTAATTATTATTAATTTTTAAGAATAAGCAAGTGAGATAAAAGTTCTCATTTTTAGAATAAATGACTTTAAAAAAATAATTCATGATATCAAACAAATAGGCACATAATTCTGATTCATGTTTTTATTCAGAAAAATCATTTTCTATCCCTTTTGATCTAATAACACTGTAACACTGATATAAATCAAATCTTGTTATTCTTTGAATTTATACTCCCATAGTTGAAAACCTACATCTTCTGATATGGAATTTAAGAAAGGTTTCAGAGCCAAATCCTCACCAATCATATTTTACTATAATAGATTTGTCATACTCATCACAAGAGTTGTCAAATGATTCATTTCTTGAGTATTTTAAAAGGAATTCATCCCAAACTAGAATAAAACCATCAATATTCTTTGTAGACATTATTTCTCTGTCAAATATCAAAAAAAATGCTGATACATTTATAAACTCTTAATAATTCTAATTAAAAAATGGGAAGAAAAAATATATAAAAAACAATGCTGACTTTTATATAGGTTTGATAGCTGTCGAAGCTGCTCCAAAAAAAAAAACTTAATTGTTGTCACTGTTGATAAGATTAAAAATATTAGACTTATAAATCCAATTATCATCAGATCAAAACTGCAATATTTTTTTCCCCTAATCTAATAAGATTACAAAAAAAATCAGTCAGATGTCACATGACCTAATTTAATAAGCTTGTATTTACAAATGTTATATATAGAGTCGCAAAATAAGCTCTTAAACAAGCTTTTCAGAATATCCCAAACCCCAGACCGATTTCTGCTACTGGCATAGTAACTATAGCAGAGAAATTAGTTGTATATAGAGCTGTTATTTTGCTTGGATTATATCAAAGTAACTTTTTAATTAATGAATTTAATTAATGATGTTCTGTAAAATATTTAAAATAGAATGTTTCATTCATAAAATCATCCAGTATGTGCTTTATATTGCTATTTTCAATAAATAAGAGTGTAATAGTAACAGTTTTTCTAAATAAATTTCTTTATGATAAACCTAAATATTATTTTCATAGAAGGGGAAGATTCCATTTATGTTTAAGAAATCCATACTGTTGACTAGTAACTAATTTTCCTAATGTTGGACATCAAATCAGTCATATGTTTGAACTATGTTAAATTGAATAATTAATAAAATATATTCTCTCATAAGTACTTGTGAATACAATGGAATGTATAAATATTAAACAATTCAAAATACAGCAAAACTCTCCATATAGTAGTGCCATCTTGTGCTAACAAGAGCAATCAATGGATGCCAGAAGGCTTGTGCATAAAATCCCTATCTAGTGCCTACTCATCCAATATCCCCAGACTAGTTTTTGGCTTGTGGCCTTCATCAGTGAGGAGACTTGGATTGGAGAGCACTGCACCTAGATGAAGGCCACAAGCCAGAAACTAGTCTGGGGATATTGGATGAGTAGGCACTAGATAGGGATTTTATGCACAAGCCTTCTGTCATCCATTGATTGCTCTTGTTAGCACAAGATGGCACTATATGGAGAGTTTTGCTGTATTTTGAATTGTTTAATAACAATTATTGTGCTAGTATGAGATAATGATCATGTGATGTTGAATGTATAAATATGCAATGAAATAATGCAAATTACAATAATCAATATAAAACATACTTTTCCTATGACTTTTCACTTCAACATCATCCATTATCTTCCGTTGTTTCTCTTCACTTTACCTATATTAACTTGTTATACTTCATCCAGATTCAAAACCTCTCTGATTGATATTATCACTTAAATAGCATTTAACTTATATTATGCAAAGACAGGAATTTAGGACTGAATTAATAATACATAATAAAATAATTTTATTGAAAATTAATTAAATGTAAAAGAAATATTAAATTTTATAATTACATAAATCACATAGCCCATGCATTTTATGTCTTTACTAATTTCCATTGCAAACTAAGTACCTTGAAATATGTTACTGCTGCTTAATTACTTCAGGATTTAACTATTTTAGTTTGTTTTGCAAAAGAATACCTTGATAAGAATTTATTTTATGTACATTTTCTAATTTTCTTCTTATATCTTTAATTAATCTAATCTTTATTATAGATAAAATTGGAATCTTGTGCTAATCATTATGTACATGATGACGTATTGAACTGTTTTGTTATTTATTTCAATCATTCCTTATTAGATAATCTAACATGTTAAGTATACCTATGACCAACAGTACCATAATTTGATTTGAATAATTCATTTATACTAAGTGTATTAAATTCAAAGTTATACATCTAAACTCCTTGACTGCCAGTAGATTAAATGATCAATTTTACACACTAATGACCATGAAAAGGATAGCAAATCTGAAATACTATATTAACTTTATGATTCTTTTTCTCATTTATCTATATAAATAAATAGTTTCCTCACCTACTTTTTTTATTCCTAATATTATATCAACAATATGGCTCCAATGAACCAGTCAGTTACTTGTATCGCATTGCCATGTCAAGATTGTATCAAGCTGAAAAATTATTTCACAGGGTAAACAATAAGAAGATAACTCCTTTTACTACAATTACACTCCCTTAAACATAACAATATGTAATTATATGTTAATTATTTCCATTATTTAGTTTTAATTAAATGTTTTTAAAAAAATTTATATTTTATTCATACTTCTCAAATATATTCAAGTATTAATAATACAATACAGGTTAGTCTATACACAATGTTCCAAGTGGTACTAATCTCCTCTTCTCTTTCAGGTATTGCTGACCTAATCAGTATCATTATTTAACATGGGAATCAAATTGATTTTTAAATGCATGAATACTGAATTTATGGGTATTCTAACTAAGTACACTATTTTGTCAAAAACAATAGTCTGTACAAATTTTATACAATTTTTTATCCTGGATCCTTTTTGATTTCTTTATTTTTTCTTAAGGACAAAGCTAATAAATGGTTTCCAAACATTATGTATCATCACACTAGGATGACTTATAGAATTATTTGCTATTTTCATATGAGCAGTTTCTTTTAATTTTTTTCATTTTACTTTTTCTCTTTGTTCAATATTCTTATCTTTCCCTAATCAAAGATATTTTCATCAGTAAATGTATGATTTGACTCTTTAGTGATCTTTTTTTATATACTATTGCACACTCTTTCAATTATTTTTTCATTGGTGCAAATGTTTTCACTGATGTCTTTCCATGTTAATATGGTATTTCATAGTTGCAACTTTTGTTTTTTCGAATTACAAGTTTAAATTTCATAAAGGTTATGATTCCTTAATTTATCTTTCTTATTGCATTGTCAAATCCATATAATATTAATATTATATTAGTTCTTTATTACTTTTACAATCGAAGCCAAGAATAGTGGGTTGTAAGCCAATAAACATCACATGATCACCATTTCTCATGCTTGCTTATAACTGTTATTAAAACAGGCAAAACTCTCTATACATATTGCCACTCAGTGCAAGCCAGAGTAATCAATGGATGCCAGAAGGCTTGTGTATGGATGCCAGAAGGCTTGTGCATAAAATCCCCATCTAGTGCCTACTCATGGGGATTTTATGCACAAGCCTTTTGGCATACATTGATTACTCTGGCTTGCACTGAGTGGCAATACGTATAGAGAGTTTTGCCTGTTTTAATAGTGGGTTGTAAAAAGTATTGTAAAAGTAATAAAGAACTAATATGATATTAATATTATATTATAAAAATTATAGACCAACTTCTTTTTAAATCTTTTTATATAATTATTATAAAAAATATGACTATATACCAACATTTCGACTATTTTACAATATAGAAAGAGTTTGAGTTTCTTTGATTAAGACTATATTATAAAATAGTCAAAACGTATTTTTATAATAGTCATATAAAAACAAGATTTAAAAAGAAGTTGGTGTATTGATTTTTATATATAATGAAAGTTATGAACTATTTTTGAAAAGAAAATTGTGAAGATGTTTTAAAATTGTTAATACTATATTCCTTAATTTAGATAGTTATTTTGATATTATATTTGTTATCTATTTGTTTTAAGTTTGTTTACTATCCCAGTGATATATAGATACATTGTTATAATAAATATTGTTTTATACCAAAGTTTATTACCATAATAGTTTATAATTATCTACATACTCTTGTAGAATATATTTTATTACATATACTACCAGTATCTACAATTGCTTATTTCAATGTTTTTTATTATCTATTTAAGATTTTTTAAATATATCTGATAGTTATTTTTTTTTTTTTAGAAATTGGGTATGTAGGATAATTTTTCTCATGTCACTAGTTTCTGAATAAACTTTGATCTTTTCCATAGTGTTAGTATAATTCCACTTTTTGTGTTTCACTCATGATTGAATATATATACTTAAAGAATATACTTAATCTTTTCCATAGTGTTAGTATAATTCCACTTTTTGTGTTTCTCTCATGATTGAATATATATGCTTAAAGAATATACTTATCAGAAATAGAAGACAAACTAAAAAAATATGCAATAATTATATTATTAGAACAGCTTTCCATAATTGTAATACACTGTGAGGAATTTTAATTTCTACATAACCTAAACTTAAAATGCTTTAAAACAAAAACTGCCTCTGTAAAATCTTGTGAGAATGTGGAAGAACATATATCAGTAAAATTTGATGATTCATCAAATAATGACTAAAAATGCAAAATAATGTTTAGAGTAGGGAAATGAATTGATCTTAAGTAGCAGATCTTTTATGTTTCCCATTAATATATGCTTGACTGGTAAATAATAAACTATTGAATGGAGAGGGAAAATTAAAAGAATATTTAAAGAAGCTGCTCACAAGATAATGATAAACCATTACCATAAGTGATTTAATGTGTTATTAATTTATACTGTTTGGAGATCACACATGAAATGGGAACTTAAAAAAATATAAAAGTCAAAAGAACTCTCTTACAAAAATATACATTTTTTACGGCCTTTATTAAAATAGCCTGATTGATTAGAATGTCACTTTAAATTCAATATTCACAAATTTAAATGTAATATAATATACCAAATGCACTTTAATTTACACTCTACATGTTTTAAATTAAAATTAATACAATATTCAAGTAAGATTTAAAATGAAATACTAAGCAAATATATAATATTTATCTCACATTTTATCAAAAAATGTAAATTAATATCACTTAAATTTTTAGCTCTATAGAGAGCATAGCAAGGTTAAATACTATAGACCCTTTGCAAGTATTGCGTTCTTTTTCAATGCTTTTTAAACAAAAAATAATAAAAATAGAAAGATCTTGTTTCATAGGGGGCTAACTAATGATTGATTTATTTTGTACTTATTGTAAAATAATGAAAAGTGCTTAGAAGTGTTGGAATATGAGTTGTTTCAAAGCGTTTGCCCTTTTTAGTTTTATAAATTGAAATTTAACTTTATTTTACAAAACTCTGCGTGAGTATGATGAAATAAAAACTATTATATATATGTTAATCTTGATATCTTTTTATTACAATATCTTTTGTTTATAATTTTTTATTATAATTTTTAAATTTAATATATAGCATTCCAAATGCTTTAAAAATCTGTTTGTTTTTTTAATTTTACGTAAAAAAAATTCCTAATGCGAATTTTTAAAACTAAAATATTTATTTAAATTAAAAGTTTCCTAAAAGTTAGTTTATTTTTATAAAATTTATTATATCTGTTTAATAAATACCAAGACGCAAATACTTCTGAGTCTAATTTTTTTTTTTTTTTTCATAATTTAAACGCACTCAAGTTTAAAACCATCAACATCGGTTACTGACTTATTCCCTTCCGGTATGATTTTTTTTATTATTATTATATTTTAACTATAAATACAAGTACTTCGGCTTTGTTACGAAATCACACTGTGAATAAAGGAAATAAAATTGAGGAAGCACTTTTTTAAAAGACGTTAGCAGGTAATTAATATAATATTTAGAAATGTAACGTATAAATGTCCGTAGAAAAGATTCTTAATAGCAATTACCGATTTTAGAGATTATATGGGGTTTTTCAAAATTGGAATGTGTGTATAAATGTATATATCTATGTAGAAAATAATGTGATTACTCCAACTTCTTTCATCTGCAAGTATTGGGATTAAGGAATTAAAAAATATTTGATTATCGTCGGTAGTAGTTTGATATTGAGATGTATTTATAACAATATACATTATTACAGAGAAGAGAGAAAAGTGATATGAGAAATATGATTCAGTAGCTAATAAACTTTTTCTGCTGCTTTTTATTTGGGGTTCAAACCAAGGAAAACTTAGAAAATTCTTTATGTAACTATGGATTTACTAAAGAAGATAGGAATTTTCTAGGTTATAAACACATATCTAACCCATTTCATTATTAAAAATAAATACCTATATATTTTTAGCTGGAAAGTGAAGATTGTTATTATATTTAACTAGTTAGATTAGTGTTAATATGCTGAGCATAAAACAAAACTATGTGGTCTTTGTCACTGGAGTCATAAACTTGTGAATTAATCCCATGGTTCATCTTTCTTTTATAGACAAGTTGTTTTTATAAAAGCAAAACAAAAACTTTTATTCATAGAATTTACTAAGCATCATCAATACACAATTTTGAATATTTCATCTAGTAAACAAATTCATGGTTAATGTTTTCATAGAATAATGATTCTCCATATCACATTCATGCTTAGAGATTGTTATTCACCATCTTAATTATCTTTACATGTTCCCACATTTTTACAAAATTTTATTCATCAATTTGGAATCATTGTTACTTCTTTGAAGAAGTTTATGTGAGGACTGTTTTTATCACCATTTCTACCGTTGATTTTGAAAGTAGTATAAAAATTAAGCTTTTACAATGCTTTTTGATTCACAAAATATTATGTACAATCTTCTAAATTTTATTTAGATTCTTTTCTACTATTAATAGTATTTTTTTAATATTATATGCCATTTTTACATCTATTTTATTTCAAAACCTGAGGCAATTGTCTCTTTGTCTTACTTTATGGAATGTGTTCTGTGCCTAAATCTTTCCAGTCGTACATGCCTTTGTATGCTTAGGCAAATCTTGATGAATAAAAATTATATAACAAACTTTGTTTTAGATTAAAATTATTCAAGCTGGTTTCTGTAATGTTGGAAGTCATAAAAAAAAAAATGCTGTATAAAATAAAATGCTAAACATTTTTTCATTTTAATTTGATCAAAGTCATAAATTTGGACAAGTTACTACTTTTCTAATCTGAGAAAGTCAAAAGATACTATTTTCCCAGCATTATCACCTAAAATATATAAAATTTCAAAAAACTTTTTCATATCTATTTACTTTATTTCTAAAATATTTTATTAACATTTTTTTTTCTCTCTGTGATCATCAAATTGTTCTCATTTGTATTATCTGTGATTTTTAAATTACTTTAAATCTTTCTTAGACAGAAGTACCTTGAGAAGTATTTAAATTTTGAATCAGAAAATAAATCTTCTAATTTTTTTATTATAAACTGAATTTATGTTTTTTTTATTATTGCTGGTTTTTACAGACATAAATAGACTGTATAATATTTCTATAGCATAATTTTCACAACAACACCACTACACAAGGTAGAGACTGGTTTCTATCCACTTTTAACACCTTTTGTAAGTGTGAAATGTAAACATCTGACCAAAGACATATAAAAAAGGTATATGATCTCTAAGATGCACATTTTATGCTGAAGCATCAGTTGTATATCACATATATCTTTATAATTATTTGATATATTTACTTTGTATGAGAATGATGTAATTAAAACAGGCAAAACTCACTATATATATATTGCCACACATAGCAAGCTAGAGTAAACAATGGATGCCAGAAGGCTTGTGCATAAAATCCCCATCTAGTGCCTACTCATCCAATATCCCCATATAGATGGGGATTTTACGCACAAGCCTTCTGTCATCTATTGATTATTCTAGCTTGCTGTATGTGGCAATATATATAGTGAGTTTTGCCTGTTTTAACAACAGTTATACACAAGCATAAGAGGTGGTGGTCATGTGATGTTTATTGGCTTAGAATGATGTAGTGAAAATTATACTACAGAAATATTATTTATTAAGTGTATAATCTCTAGCCTAATGAATGACTAATAAAAATTAGTAGTGGACAGTAAGTTTGTTAATTATCAATTAAACTGTAGTAATTACCTGTCTATATATATTGAACAATAATAAAGATATGTGTGATTGTGATCTGGGCCAAGTAATAAGAGCTGGTTCAGCATGAAGTGTGCATTTTGGGAATCCTATATCTTTTGTCATATGTTTATAAATACACCTTTCCATAAGGTGTTAAAAGTGGACAGAAACCAGTCTCTACCTTCAGTGAAAGTGGTGTAGTGAAAATTACACTACAGAAATCTCATTCATTGAGTATATAATCTCCAGTCTAATGAATGACTAATAAAAATTATTAATAAATAGACTGCCTTTTTGAAGGGTGTTCGTTTTCTTCTGCTTTTGATTTTCTCTTTCATATTTTTATTTCTAACCTATTCTCAATTTTGAATTCGGTTTTAATTTTCAAAATAAATATATAAAACTTAGAAAATGTAGAATATATTCTAAAATATGAGGTATGAAAATTAAGAAGATTATTATTAAATTTATATTTAGATAAATGTTTAAATTGATCATCATATAACAATGTTTTCAATAGCAAAAAACATAAAAACAAATTAAAAATTAATACATTCAAAATATGCTTCAGTATTATTTTATTATTCACATGAAAATTAAAAACAAATTATTTTTATTTAATTAATAATATTGCAATATAATCTTTACAAAATACATGAAAAGTGAAAACAAAATAAAAAATTATTTACAAGATCACTATTTCATATGCTTACACATGCTGTTAATAAGAGTATCGAATAAATAATTCAGTGCAATGCTCTCAAATCCAAGGTCCCTCACTGATGAAACCTACAAGTTAGAAATTAGTCTGGGGATGTTAGATAAGTAGGCATTAGATAAAGATTTTATGCATAAACTTTCCTGCATCCATTGATTACAAAGGCTTGCCCTTGGTGGCAATACTTTATGGAGAGTTTAGTATTCTTATTTAAAACATTATTTAAGTTTTAAAAAATTTCATAACGCAGTTGCATGAAGGAGTTTGCTGTTAACTGAAAAGAGACCCTTTGAACCAAGCAGGGCAAATTCCTAATGTCCACTCCATACATTCTTGTAACTGCAGCTGTTTTTACTATGTGATTATATATATAGTATACAAACATGAATGGACTGGACTCCAACATTCAATAACTAATGTGGTGAGTTTATTGGCTTTTTACCTCTGAGTTTCAGATCAAAAAACAACATGTCTTTTTTCTTAGATTCCTGATAGCTCTTAACTGAAATATCAGTTGAGATTTATTGAAAGCAGAATGGATGTGTGTGTGAATGAAAATTTTTTTCCAATAAAGACAAAAATAAATCATGTCTTTTATTCTCAGGAGGGTTTAAAGTCATCAGCCAAGATAGAATTTGGTGGCCAAAGGCAAAGAGTGTCTAATATCCTCTGATTGTGGACCTAGGCTGCCATTTGATGACAACCTTTTATTCAGGTATTTACAATTGCAGATCACTTTCGAGTAAAGGAAAAATTGCAAGAATTGGAAGAACTGTCTCATACTAAATGGGATATTATTGGGCTTTGTCAAAGTAGAAGAAAAGGTGATGATACAATTAATTAAAAAAAATAGACATGTACTCCACTACAAAGACCCAAATATTGGAAGTACATGTGGAGTAGAATTTATTATAAATAAAAAGTGGAAGAACTGATGGCGTATTGGACAGAGTGGTGAGATTAGTTATTCAACTTAATAGCAGATACCAAATGCAGATAATTCAATTTTATGTTCCAACAAGTTCTCACAGTGATAAAGTAGTAAAAGATTTTATATGGCTGTACAAAAGGCTTTTGATCAGACCAAATAACATTTTAAAAAATTGTTATGGAGACTTTAATGCTAGAATTGGTAAATAATTGAGAGATGAAAGTGCAGCAGGTAAATTTGGTTATGGTAACAGAAATGAGAGAGGACATAGACTTATGGAGTTTGCAGAAAAATAAAAGTTTTGTATTATGAATTCTTTTTTTTTTTTGGAGAAAAATATTAAAATGAATGAACATGGAAGAATACAAATGAATGTACAGCAGAACTGGATTATATTTTGACTAACAGAAAATACATATTTCAGGATTGTAATGTCCTCAATAAATTCAATACAGGAAGTGATCATTGATTAATAAGATGCAAGACACGTGTTAATGCAAAACTAGAGAGACAAAAATTATTAAGAAAAACAATATACACAATTGATATTCCTAATCTTCAAAAACATTTTGATGAATTTAAATTCAAACCTACAAATTGTTTTCATATATTAGCAGATGTTGAACGATTCAGATTTGAATGAAATTAATAAAAAAATAACTAATATACTTTCAAAAACTGCAACAAAGATAGCTGGTAGAAAAAAGCAGAAAGTGACCAATAAAATTTCTATTGAGACTAAACCATTTATGAAGAAAAGAAGGAGTACAAAAATATATAAAAATGGTACATTTTGAAGGATTGAATATTTTGAATTTTTTTAAATGATGCAAAAAAAATTTATGATGATATAAAAAGATATAATTGTGAACAAGCAAGCAAAGCTATAGAAGAGAATAAAAGTCTTAAGAGTGTAAAATAACATTTTAGTATTGGTAGAAAATTTACATCTGTAATAAGAAAAAAAAATGGAACTATTACTAAAAAGAAAGATGACATCATGAAATGAGTGGAAGATTTCTAACAAGCATTATATAGTAATGAAGAACAAGTATCTTCTACAACTGTTATATGTCTTTTGAATTGCCTTGGATTTTAAATGAGATATGCAATTAAATTTATGAAGAAGGGAAAACTTCCAGGTAATGATGAAATTATAATTGATATCTTAAAAGAAGCAGGTGAAGAAATAGAAAAACTTTTGGCAAAGTTATATACCTAATGTCTTATTGATAAAAATGTATCAAATGATTGGAAGAATGCAGTATTAATACTAGTATTTAAAAAAGATAATAAAGAAGATATTAGAAATTACAGACCTATCACTCTTTTAACAGTTTTATACACATTACAAATCATCTACAGAGAACTTTTGATTTCAACCAACCAAAAGAACAAACTAGATTTAAAAGTGATTTTAGTATAGTGAACCATGTAGTTATATTCTGAAGAACATTTATAAAATGCAACAGCAACAATTAGATTACATAATGTTACTAGGAAGGTTAACATTGAAAAGGATGCAAGATAGAGTGACTCCATATCTTCAAAACTTTTTATAACAGTGCTGCAAGAAGAATTTTGTATATTAAATTGGGAAGTTACAGAAATAAAATAAAATGGAGACTATTAAAGTCATTTAGATTTTGCAGATAATGTACTTGTTTTTTGCAAGTAATGCTTGAGAACTTCAGGAAATGTTGCAAGACATATAAGATGAAAGTAAGAAAGTAGGGCTGAAGATAAATGTTAAAAAGACTAAAGTAATGTTCAATGGATTTTCTCAAAAGATAAAAATAAAGATTGATAATGATGAGTTAGATGAAGTTAACAACTACAAATAATTTGGCCAGATTATTACCACAGATGGGAATATAATCATAGAATTAAACTTGGTTGGAGTGTTTTTCATAGAGATAACTTAATATTAAAAGGAAATATGCCTATGTGTTGGAAAAAGAAGGTTTTTAATAAATGTGTTTTACCAATTCTTACTTATGGATCTGAGACTTGGATACTTAATAGAAGAGTAATACAGAAACTTCAGATCACTCAAAGGAGTATGGAAAGATGCATGTTAGGAGTAACAAGCAGAAATTGAAACTGCAATACATGGGTAAGATGTTACTGACATCATTGAAAGATTTAAGAGACAAGTGGAGTTGGGCTGAACATATTGCTAGAAGAGATGATAATAGATGGACAGTTGAAATATTAAACTGAATTGCTTGTAAAAGATCCAGAAAAAGACCAGATGTGAAAGGTGGATGGATGAAGTCAGAAAGTGTGTGAGGATGATGTGGAGAAGAGAGACAAGATCAGAGAAGATGGATTAAACTTGGAGAGAGCTTCATCTTGCAGTGTATTAATAATGGTTGATGATGATTGTAATACAATCTTTCCCAAAATAGTAAATATATTAATATTCATAAAAATTAATTATATGATTCGCCCTCAGTCAGTAGCTAAATTCATTTTATAAGTACATAGAGTTATAAATTTATAAAATACAATCGCAAAAAAAAAAAAACACACATGAATAAAACATATAAACACAATAACACATAAATACAAAAATAAATCAAAAATTAATAAATTCAAAGTTTGCTTCGCAATTATTTTATTATTCACACTACTATAACATGTTGCTATAGAAATTCTTCTTTCATTATGCTTAATTGAACCTCAAATTTTATAAGAAATAAGAAATATAAATAATAAATGTTGTGTATGTAAATACATAACAGCAATAATTTATATTTGCCATTTATTATAAAATTTGATAAAATAAGGCAGTGGGACTAATAAATGTCAAATTTATTTGTCAATAAATAAACAACATGTCAGCTACATTTATAAAAAATGTAGTTTGTTTCAAAATTCTTAGTTTTCAGAAAACTATATTTTTAAAGCATTTTGTATTACTTCTAATTTATTTTTAATTGTACATAGTTTTATTTCTAGGGAAGTCATAAGCAAAAATATTGTAGCAATCATAAATATCTGAGAGATCCATTCATGACTAGTTTCTACTGAAATGTGAAAAATAAAAACAATGTAAATTTGCATGTATTATATTTATTTAATAAAATTCATAATATCAATTTAATATTGCATGTGAGAAGAGTAATTTTGTTTCCACAAGACTATACATACATATATAATCAAAAATGAAAATAAAGAAAATCCATTATGCTATTTTTTTTTCATACAAATTTATAATAAAGTAATATAAATATCCAGTATGTATTTACAATTATATAGAAAAACCTTTCTGAATCATAATTTTGTGTTCTTTTTAATGTTAAACATTATATATTTTAATCAGCATTTGGTGTGATGCAATGCACTATGGCTTCTTCTTTCTCACAGTCGGAAATCTCTCAGCCACTATTACCAGAGAAACCTGTTAGCCAACTTCCCTTCCCTTTCCATTTTCCATCCTAAGATTTTATTCTCTATCCTATTTCATTCCATGTCCACAACATTATCTTTGTCCACTCTATGGCCTTTATATCTAAATACCTCTTATCATTTTCCAAACACAGCATAAAAAACTAAGAACTCACTTTCTGTATAAATCATCTTGTTTATATTCATTCTCCCAATATATTATTGCATTTAGATGACATCTATTGTTTTATAATAGAAATAAAAATAACAGTAATAGTATATAAATAAATAAAAATAAAGTTATGATATGGCATTTTAAATCTATATAAAAATTCAATAAAGGTTTTAAATAAATTAATTATATAACATAAGAAAGACATAGTACAGATAAAACTTTATACAACTTTATATATACTATGTTATTATATAATTTTCCATTCATTTTTAAATTAACAGTTATTAATTAAATTATAAAATAATAGATGTCACTCTATATGCAATAATGTATTACTGATTAAAACAGATAACTTCTAACATTGAAAAAGACATAAAATTATATGCTGAGAAAGGCTTTTCTGTATAATTATAAATATATAATTTTTGTAATTGCTCTTATATATTGATATTTATATTACTTTATTGTAAATTTATATAAAATAACTGTTGTGTTTAGTCTGGATTATTCCTATAAACACAAATGAATATATATATATATATACATTTTAATAATATAAACACAAATGAATATATATATATATATACATTTTAATAATATATTTAATAGTAATATATAGATGCAAACATACACTTGATTTCTAATATATTTATAGTACTTAAAGATTTAAATAATGATGGCTATACTTCACCTGCTACTATATAGTGGGGTACAGCTACTAGTTTAAATGTGAACTGTTGAAGAAGAGACTGTGTCCCTATAGATTTCTCTACCCACTTCCAGCTGTAGTTGACAGAGTGCCTCATAAGTAGGTATGGCAACTCTTCTGGCTGTATTTATAGCTTGCCTCAAGTCA
Source organism: Epiperipatus broadwayi (assembly GCA_028023455.1). Taxonomy (NCBI): domain Eukaryota; kingdom Metazoa; phylum Onychophora; class Udeonychophora; order Euonychophora; family Peripatidae; genus Epiperipatus; species Epiperipatus broadwayi. The sequence continues at coordinate 1,940,711 of JAQFVV010000186.1, forward strand.
GCTTTGGTTCTGGTAGCATCCAGTCCTAAATGTGGATTTTTGTTAGCTTAAATAGCTATAGTCTGGAGAATGATCAGTGCTGTTCAAATTAGCAGAAGTTTCCCGCAACCATATATGGAGAACTAGGCTATTGTTGTTCAATTTTAACAGTTGTTTTCTGGAGAAGGCATACCATCTTTCAGGGTAGACAGTCATTCTCCACTTTAACTTAAAAAAGGCTCACTATTTATTGCCCAATCTCCAATCTTAATGGAAACATTCGGATTCAGTAAGCATCATTGCTATTGGCTGTTCTTTCCATTGGCTATGTGTTCTTTATATATATATATATATATGGCTATGTGTTCTTTATATATATATATATATATGCATTGGTTAACAGCAATGAATACTCAATCCAGTCGTGATAAAGAAATCTGGACTAGTCCATTATTTGCCAGCAAGGTGAGATATGATATTTACTCCTTGTCTAAAATTAGCCCTGAAAAACATAGTTATGCAGATGTGTTCAGAAACATTTTCCCTTCACTTGGTTGCTTTTTCTGGCTTGATATTCTCTGTAGGTTCACTGTTGTCATCATTTGGAGTTTTTGGAGCTGAAGGTCCATTACAGCTGGCTGATGATTTATCACTGGTGGATTGCAACTGTTTCATCTGATAAGGTTTTGCTGATGACTGGGTTTGGAGCTGTAGATTCACATAGCCAGTTGATGCCAAATCACAATTGACTTGCCACTTATTTTTACCTGATGAGGCTTTGCTGATAGCTGGTTGTAGATAGCTGGTTGTAGATCTTATACTTTAGTAAAATTTTAAAAATGTTATCATAAACTCTATAATTTACCTGATTCTTGTTAGAATGTGATACTTAATTCCTATGCTTTGCTAATTAATAATTCTGATGTAATTATATTTATTTTGTTCACACATTATGCTTTCATTATTATAAATCTTTAAAACCAGATATATACCTCTATTACAAAGTGTTTAGTTATAAATTATTATTTGCATCAGTTTCTTATTATCATTAAAAAATAGACATTTGATATCACTAAGCCTTATTACCAAATTAGTATGTTCACCTTGCTAACTTTTTCCATGTGTCAGGTATTCTCAAGTCATTAATTCACTGTTTTACATTTTTTTATTTGTCCACATTATCAAAATAAGATTTGGGGATAAAATAAATATACGATTAAGTATTAATGTGCTATATAAATCATTAAATTGTTGAGCATTAAGTTTAATAAATTTACCAATAAAATTAAGTTCATGGCCAAGCTGAATTTTTTAAACTTTTGAATCTGTGACACTAACTTTGGTAATTGCCATCTTTATCTACTAATGTATTATGCTCTTTAAAAAATTCTAATATTTTTTTTTTCATGTGTCATAGCATCGTCCGGGAAGCAAACCCACTTGCCCAGGACAACTGCTTGTAAGGCAGATGTGCTGACCTCTCAACCACCAACCATATTTTGGGAAAATTAAATATTTTTGTATTGGACTATTTCCACCATCTTAGTATTGAAGGTCTTTAGAAAAATTTAACTTTATTTAAATATTCCAAAGACATTCAACTGTTAGTATTAGTTCATCAAAGAGGTTAGTATATGCACAATGTTTTGAGAGGTATTGTTCTCCCCTCTTCTTCAGGTGTTTCTAGCCTGACCAGTGACAATACTAGCATGATATTCGAACCTGAACCCTTAGATTCTTGAGTATTGAATTTTAAGGTAATGCTCTAACCAACTGAGTCATATCTATCTTTCATTATTTGTTTTAGAATCAAATTTATATTCATTACTCCTTGTTATCATGCTTTATTTTATTTATTAAATTTATATGTGCTGAAAACCATTTAAAACTTTTATATTACATCTTGACAATTATTTACATGGAATTCCAAAATTAAATATGTGTATCGAAATATAAAAGGTTAACCCATGAATTATTAAATTCTCTATCTGTATATTATACTATAAGTTCTATTTGATAACTGCCCATTTTTCAATTCAAATTTCATTCTGTTTATAAATGTCACTACTCAAACTTCAAATATTTTGGCAAATATTAAAGTTAGCTTATAATAAATAAAAGCCATGTTTTGATTATTTTTAAATAACTTTATCTTAAATATTCTGCATTTATATTTACATATTCAAATTTTTTTTTTTTTGATTCTCTGTTTTTTAAAAGCATTAAACTTTTGTTCTGTTATTAATTCAGAGTTTTGCTTATTTAATATTTATTCTCTATTATCTCCATTAAATAAAATATTGGCAAGTTAATTGAATGGTTTTCAGTAATTAATGAGTTGCTGTTATATTCATTAAATTATTTATTCTGCACAAATTCTCCAATTAGTTATATTCTACTTGTGCATCAATATCTGAGGGTGTGATCAAATAAACATTAGTCAATTATTAAACTGTGTACACAAGACCATTAAGTCTGATCTTGAACTGATCAGGATTAACCACACCATTCCTTGTTTAGTGAATGAGATATTACTTCATGTATTCAGTCATTGCAGACCATGTCTCTCTACAGTAATTCTTTGACACAATACTATACTGAACAGTGTACACAAGATCATTAAGTTTGACCTTGAAAGAGTTAGAATTAAAGAGACAATTCTTGATTTTGCCAATAGTCTTCATCCTGACATTGTTGTCATTAATGAGGATCAAAAGATTGTCGAAATGGTTGACAGCATGTTTTTTTTAGAACCATTATGAAGTCTTTACCAGTGACAGACTAACAGACAATCCAAATACAAAAGTATTGCAGACTGATACATGCATCATGGCTATAAAGTATTTTTAGATGCATTTATTGTGGGTGCTCTTGATGCATGGGATCTTCATAATAAGGCATTCACCTTGGTCATTGGCAAGCATTACCACAGTCTAAAACATAGACTAATTAATTCTTAAGTTTATTTTACAGTTGTAACATACAATTCACATTTCAAACATTCACAATGAGAATATCTCCTAAGATTACAGCATCTATTTTCTTTCTATATATGCTGTGGTGCATCAGAGGTAATAGTTATCCTAGGAGCCCACAAATACTTTCTAAAATAAATTGGAGTTCTAGTCCTTAATGCAGTAGCATCTTAGATCCTAGGGTGAGGCTCTTGATTCTAAAAAGAATAGACAAAAATGACAACTAATTATTACATTAATGAAAATATGTTAAATATATAAATTTATGAAACTCCATATACCATAAAAGGTAACCTTTCAATGAGTTCTATTACTATCCTGTGTAGTCGAAACGGAAAAAGGCTCATTGTAATATTTATTCAATAAAATTCTTTGAAATATAATTATTAACACCAATAATAAACAGAGTTTTTTTTATTTTCAATATCTCTTTTAGTTCCTACAAATTACATGTATTAATATAACATTTTTTAAATGATAGATCAGTATGTGAAAGCATTGAATAATATTTATTTATTTATAACATAATCTTTGATGACGAAATATGTGGTTACAGATAGATTATAAATAAAGCAGTAACGCTATGAAACATGAGATTTATGATTACGGTGCTGATAACTATGAATGTACTTATCTAAATAAAAAAAGAAGAAATAAAACTCACTTTGTAAAGCATATGCACATACATATGCAAAAGAATTATTAGTTTAGATGTATAATATCTATTATATATATATATATGCTATGCTTTAGTTGGTATCAAGGGGTTAATAATGTGTATCCGTTTATATATAAATATTTATTAAAACCACTTTTTAAAGGAATTGCATACAAGTAGTGGAAAATTAATTAGAGTATGAAATGTACTATTAGATATAAAATGGTTTTATGAAATTAGAATTTAATTGAATCGTTTATTTATTATATATTAACTTTTAAATAAATAAACCATGTGGTTAATGATAAGTAATAGATATTAAAACAAATATTACATCCTAATTTTAATGGCCAGTGGTTAAAATGGTGTTGGCATGATTATTAAGTTCCATTTGGCAACATATCTATCTGGAGGTGTAAAGATGTGATCTTTAATTTTAATTTGATTTATTTTGTTGTAGAAATGTGCTTGCAGTTTTTTTGAGGTTTGAGAGTTCTCACTTTATGCTCTTATTGAGAATAATGAGTGAAATTGATTGGAATATAATAAGAAATGTAATGAAGGTTTTGGTACAATTGAAAATGATGGACAATTAAAGGAAAAGTGTTGGATAGTTTCTTCCTCTTTGTGGCAGAGTGAACAAATTGTGCCTATATTGATAGAAAACATTTTTTAGCTGAGCAGTGAAGAAGAGGTTGGAGTATTAATAATATCTCAATTTTTGTGGGTAAAGTTATAAGCTTTCCAGTAATTTATTTTGGTTAATATAGTATGTTGTCGGAGTATAGAGTATGTGGCAAGAATATTGATAAAGATTTTGCAAAAGGTATTTTTAACAGGTGGTGGGGTATCTGTTGGGTCAATGCAAATATATTTCTCAAAGTCTGAGAAAAGTGTAGAAACTTGACTGCTACATTTATTGTTCTTTAGAAATGAATAATAGAAATAAAATTAAATAAGAGTCATTGTTATTGGGCTATCATGATTCTAGCCAACACAACTGTCTTAACTTCTCATCAGTTTGGTGCATAAGGACTATACTGTATTTTATTTTTGGAAAAAGGTGGTGTAATTAATGTTGTCTGTAATATGTTGTTTTAGATAATATTGAAATATTAATAACGGTGATTTTGGCATATAATTATAGGTAGTCTTTAGAATGGGATCTGGTTGTGGTTTCAATGGATAAATACCATGTCTTTAACTGAGATTCTCATAGTATTTGTGGATTTGTAAATGGGAAAACTTGGGAAATTATAAGAAAGTGCGAAGAAGGTGGTGGGTATATTGCTTCCAGTTAAGATATTCTATATAGTTGATTTTTTAAGATAGAAATGAAGTTTTCATTATTTGTATATAGTCTTCAAGGATTGTTGTTAGTTAGATAATCTATGTAGAAGATACACTTACTGTTTTTATAGATTAATGAAATGTAGACACCAGGTATTTTGTTTTCAATATCTAATAGCTAAGGAATCAATTTTAGTGATAAACAATAAGGCACCAAAAGGTGACTGTGAGAACTGAAACCAGATAGGACCTTTTCATTAACAGTGATCTGAAATTCTCTATTTATGAGAAGGTTGGCGAAAATATATAGATGCAAGGATGTTGTGTGTTTAAAGAGCTATTAGCAACGGATAATAATAATTATGTGTGTTAGTAATTGGCTATAGCTTTGAACAATACGATTTTAAAAAAATATTATTAAACGCTATTATAGTTTATTACATAGATAGCTATAATAATATTAATAGCGCTTTTTCTATAATTGGCGTGCGTTTTTCATCTTAGCACAACTGATAAATTTATAATTTAACAGATGAAACATATATATATATATGTTTCATCTGATTTAGTCTGTGTTGTAGATAACCCCATACAAAGTTATAATGAATTTTTAGCATTATGTTCTGATAAGAAAAAAATTTCTGTTTTATATATAATAAATGGGTAAGTTTTTGTTATCTATTGACTTCTAAATATTACCAAAGACATGCATGATTGCTTCAGCATTTTTTTAAATCCGCAGTACTTGTAAAAAATCATTACCTTGACTTTCCAACAGGTGAATGAAATCAGGTTGAAGGTGAATGCAAGTTTTAAATCCGCCAAATAAAAAAAATTGCAAAATTAAATGTTTTATTGCGATTAAGTAATAAACAAATAAACGCTCTAATTAAATGTGTTAATTGCTAAAAAGTTAATTACCATTTTTACGCGAATATAAACAATTGTAACACATTTATTTAAATTATTAAAAAATATTAATAAACAAATAAGCAAAACAAAAAGTTTAATTGTAAGTTCATCTACACCTTTAGATTTGTGTTTTTATACTATCTTTGATATTATATATATATATAACATTTTTCAAAGCTCCCTATTAACTTTATAATAATATTTTGTAATACATAAACAGGTTAATGTCTTTATTGCTTGGTATTTCATAAGAACTACGAGCACCAAAATCGATTCTCGGACCTGCCATCCCAAGTCGGACACACTATCTCTGTGCCTAGCCATGCAGAGTGATAGTATATAATATATAGAAGTGAAGCTGTAAGAAGATGGTATGCTTGTGAATAATGCAACCTAATGGTTTGATGATTTAGACCAGAAGTTCCCAAATTTATTTTCCTATTGCCCCCTTTTTTAAAAAAAAGTACAGTATCTTCCAGAAAATCTACTTTCTTTATGGGAATAAATAGAAAAGATGCAATGGCATATTTGTTTCTTTTATGTACTTCCTACAACATACACATACTAACACATGCATAGCCTAATAGAGCAGATACAACAAGATATCAACAACAAAATGGTCCTTGAAATAAACAATGCACAACTCCTAAAAAAATATAAAAATTGGTACCTGGAGCCTAAATTCTTCGACTTCATAGTCAAAGTAAATCTGAATGAATGCCTTGCCTACATCACACTTTATACATTTTAAAAGGTTCTTTACAAAAATAGACCCACTGTGCAGGTTGTGCGAAAGAGAAGAAGAAATACAACATCATTTTCTAAATGATTGTCTGGGATTGGAAAAGGTAAGACAAATAATGATAAATAACTATCGTCAGAAAGTCACAATGGCAAAAAATCTCCAGGTATACAAAAAAAATGCAATCCCAACAATAAGAGCAGCGACATTTAGCTTGTATGCATATTGGTACACCAAATATAAATTCAATTTTGACTACAATGCAAAACAAAATCTCAACACATTCCACCACAAACTAGAAAAAATAAAAGAAAGGAATAACATGCTAACACCACCAGATATTTTTGCTGCAACTTGGTCACTATTAAAACTAAAATCAGCACTTTAGTGGCAGAACAGAAAACACAGCAAAAAAAATAACAATGCACCAAAACCAGTAGGACACACATGATGGGTTCCATCAACATAATGTATATAAAATAAAAATTAGACAAGCTGTATTCAGGCAACTTTTGATGCCTCAAGAGTAGCAAAAACACAACATAAAGAACTCAAGAGAAAGCTTTTTCTCTCCTGTATATCTGTGAACAATCTTATGCCCAGCAGAACTGTTTAGACAGAGGAACAGACTTATGCTTACTGTGTAAGCCCAATCTTACCAATGTAATCATTGTTTTTTAATCAATAAAGTATGCTTTAAAATGTAAATAAGATTCTTTGAAGCTTGAAATTTTTTAATTACTTTTTTTTAAACCAACTAGTAATTTTTGCATTATGCATAAAAACTAAAATAAAGAAGGATATTAAAATATCACAAATAACATAAGGGTTCTGCATATGGTGATTGCTCAAGCCATCCCATTGTCACAGAGACCAGTTGTAGCATGATGATGAAGTACTGTACAGCAGTGAAAAGCCTACTGGATTAGATCTTGTTGAGCTGATCAGAATAGTAATACACACGGTTGACAAAACCATAACTTACGTTAATGAAACCAGATCAAAAGATGGAAGAAAATGACCTACACATTTACAAATATATCCGAATAACTATATATTCCAAAGATAATTTTAAACAGGGTAAGGAAATATAATGGATCTCATTTTAAGCTATTCTCAAATAATAAACTTGTTTAAAATGTAAAGCTATCAAGATTAGATTCGTGTGTAATACAGCTAACCAGTTAATTCATAATTAAAGCAATCAAGTAACTAATGACATGAACAGGCCAGTAATCTAATTATCTAAGTGAATTCAATTATTACTAATAAGAAAGATTTGACTATAAAATGAAGATAAAATTCATTTAAGAGAAGTCAGACAACAGAAGATAACTGCCAGACGTCATATTAGCATAATTCACAATCTGGAATTGATAATAATTCATACTATTCATTAATTTCTAGAATACAGACAGGCATGTTCAGAATAGAAAACTGTTAATCGAAAAATTTATCATACTTGCATGAAGTAAGCCAGTGCATTTGGAAACGTCTAGTTATATAATTCTGCCAGGCACAATGAAGTTGCTCTTTGAATTAACTATTATATATATATTGTTAATGTAAATGGACATAATAAATGTATTAACATTAACTTTTATTTGTACCTTATTTATTCTTCTACCGGAATGTTATTTTCTGGAAACAAATTATACATAAACGCATCATAATGAAAACTTAGCTTTTAAGGTTGCTTCTAGTAAGAAATAATTATTTTAAACTGCTCCTATTTTTTAATTAAATGAAATAAATGTGTGAGAGAATTTAAACAAATTAATGCATTTGCGTATAACACACATTTTCATGCATAAAGTATTCACTCTATATATGAGTAAATTTAATAGTAAATAACTACATTTTAAAAATAAATATTAAAATTAATGTTATCATATGCATGAGCTCCCTCTGAACTGTTTTGAAATACTTATTTCTTTATTTTTTTTTTAGAAAAAAAAATGTAATGTTTTTGAAAGTGAATATTATGGCATAAGATGACGATTTATAACGCTAATAACATTTTCAATGAGCTACAACTAACATTTTAAAATTTTACAAAAATTATTAATGTTCGAAACTATCGACATCTGGTGAAATTTTGCTGAAATAAAACAAAAGTACAACAGATGTGATATATTTAAATTTAAAGAATTATTGTTACTATTGTTGTATATCTAATTTGTTCAAAACGTCTACGTGAAAATTATAAATTCTTCTTTTTCCATTTTTTCTCTTCCTATTTTTGTAATACTTCACAGATTTTTTTTTACTTCATACCTCTTTCGATTTTTGTTTCTCAGTATTATTGACTTTTCTTCATTTTATTTTTTTACTTCATCAACTGATTTATATCGTTTTTTAAAATAGAAACTTAAAATTGTTCCTTTCTTTTTATTTTATACTGTTTTGTTTTTTTTTTTAAATAAAAGTAAAGAAAGATAATTATAACACTATTATAAGATCTGATATTTATCTACTTATTTGATTATCTTGAAATAGTTTTTGCATTAACTCATAATCTAGTTGTAATCTTTTAAACCCCCCCCCTTATTATTAATATTGACATGTTTTAAAAATCTTGTTATTTGTTAATTTACTTGTTTGTTTTTTTCTTCTACTACAACTTCTAATAATATTCGTTTATCTAGCTTATTACAAGTTCCCATTATTATTATATATCTGTTCTTTGCAACCAGTTTTTAATTTTCCCCACTATCTTCTTCATAGTTACTAATGACACTATTAGCTACATACTTTCACAAAGATTTTTCAGTACAGCTTTCAATCTTTATTCATTTCAGGCTATCACTTATTCTGTCCTGGACTTCTAAAATCCTGACAACAACTTCATTCAATTTTATTCTATTTTAAGAATTTGGGTTTTTTCATTGCATTTTAGATTTGTTTTTTAAAAATATATAGCTTATTTAAAATTCCTTCTTACTTTTGACCAGTTATTTCTAAAATCTCATTAAATCTTATTTTACTAAATAATTCTGAAGAAAGGTATGTAATCCTGAAAAATATATATATTTTAAATTGAGTGATATTACAATTGTTTTTTTTTCCAGTCATTTCTCCTATTATAAAACTTACTTCTAAGAATACACAGCATCCTAGTAAAATGGTGATTTATTTTCTCTCTAAGCTATTTGGAATATCACCTAATAATTAATACATGTATTACATAGAAACATAGTTTTATTCACCACAAAATTTTAAGATGATCAACATATCTAAGTTACAAGTTATGACATAAAATGTGGGTATATTTCATATCTTTATTACTTTCAATGTTTTGCTTGCATTGACAAATTTTGCAAACTACTTGAAAATATTCTTGTTACTCGTGATTTCATCACTATACACAATTCAAATCATCATTTCAAATATTTCAGTAGCAATTTTGCTCAATTTAAAACAAAATATGATGGGCATATTGCTAGAAGAGATTATAATAGATGAACAATTGAAATATTAAATTGGAATTTAAGAAATTGTAAAAGACCCAGAAAAAGACAACATGTGAGATGGGTGGGTAAAATAAGCAAGTGTGTGGGGGTGATGTGAGGAAGAGAGGCTAGAGATCAGAGAAGATGGATTGAATTTGGAGAAACCTTCATCCTGCAGTAGATTGATAATGGTTGATGATGATCATAGTGTTAATATATTCCATCATGATTAACATACAAAACATATTGTCACATAGTTAATGATCCAGACCTGCATTAAAATTATTGTAATAGATGGATAAACTATGTTACTACACAGTACTTGTATTGATTTAGAGATGATAATACAGGAAACCTGAAAGTAGAACCAGTCAGCCATTCATCTTTTCTTCTAGAATACACTGCATATACTATATATATACTTGGTATTTTAAAATAATTAGTTTTATAAGAATTATTACATTTTTAATTATTAAACTTTACAATATACTATATGAGAATATGTTTAACTTTGAATTAAAATATCTTTATTAGAGATAATGATTTTGGGTGACAAATATATATAAATATATTTATATCTTTTACATTTTTGTAGATATGCCAACCAATGATTTTTTCTATCAGTTAGAAGATAAATATGAATGCACTTTGGATGAAACTCTTTTAAGAAAAGCACAATTAGAACTTCGGGAAGTATCTCTTTTAAGAGAAGATGCATTAGAGAGCTTAAGAAACTGGATCAAAAAATCACCTCATATAATAAAATGTAGAATGGGTAAATAAAAGTTTGTAACAAAATATTACATTTATAACCTATTATATAACTTTTCAAAATATTTCTTAAATTATTTTTATGATTATACTTCCAGTAAATTATTAAAAATTAAATATATATATATTCAAAGTATATGTATCTGTGAGTAATACAAAATTTAAATTAATATAGATATTCTATTAATTTTAACAATGATGGAAATAAACAATTTCTAAATATGTAGTGCTCAGAATATATGAGAATATTTAAATTGTTAAAACTTTCAAAGGCTTTTCACATAATAATCAGTTCAAGTTAGACTGTAGAATAATTTAATAAATTTGGAAATAATTCCGATCAATGCGCTAGTTAAATGCAAAATGACTTCACTTTTATGTGATGTATATATTAGATTTGGTTAATATACTTTAATCACAATCTGATTCTTAAAAAAATGTATCTCTACATAGTATATATTGTATTAATTTGAAATAATTTAGAATGCACACATTCTAATCCTTGAAATAGACATTACGATTAGAGTAATTATAGAATGAAATTAATCTCAGTCAGCACAGAGATGACTAATTAAACAATTAGTTGAAGCTTATATTAATTACTATTGCTAAATTTCCCATTAGTTAATTATTTACTCTTGATACTTGGAAGAGTATAAATAGATCTAAAAGTGATTAGTTGAAAATGAGAGATTTTGTGTAAGCAGCTCTTATCCTAAGGTATCCTCCACCTATAGATCTCCAAGTTGGTATGTCTTCATGTTACTTTCTTTATTAATAATTTGTATTTTGACTTTATGTAGGTGTGCATATATACATGGGTACATTCCTGTGTGTGCATTAGTCTTATTCATGTGTTGGATAATTGCGCAGTTATTCGTCAAGTCATTTTATTTCATTATTGAGTTTTTTCCATGCTCTAGCATCCTTGGGTATGTTTGGATTATCTTGGAATATATCTCAGTCATTTTCTGAGATTAATTGATCATACAGTCAATACAGTAACATAACACTGGAAAAAGTGATAGGGCATTGGTAACACTAACCCAGCTTACATATTGCTAGAGAAAACCACATAGCTTTGGAGCAAGTGAGATGGTTATTGTTCTGAAAATTTTGGTCAAGATAGCATCAGGCTAAATATTCAAACAATGCAGTTAATTTTGTTAATTTAGAGTAAACTGATTCTGCACACTTATAACTTCAAATTGAAGGAGGTCAATTACCAATTGGCAATCATAATACTATGATTAAATACAATATACATTATTAGTACCAAAGGCTGAGTTTAGGTTTTCTATTAATATGATCTATGTTAATAATAAAAAGAGCCACAAGAGTAAAGATAATAATAATTAAACATTATAAATATTCTAATTATAATTGAAAATAAATTTTAAGAGAAGGAAAATTTTTAATTCACTCTTACAAACTACAGAGGCTCTCAATATTTAAAGCATACACCATCAGAATAGTTAGGTTATAATATAATCTGTCTCATGATATATTTTATACCCACTCCAATATAATATTACACCTCACAACTTCTATTCTCTACATTTCATTGCAATGATCAAATCCATAGTACACTTATTAATATTTAATAATTGCATGTTTATTATATTTGTGCCACTTTAAGGTCTTTAAAATAGATTTTCTTTAGTAAAATAACTTCTTTGATTTTAGAATTTTATGTAAATTTATATCTGAGGGTTTTTATATTATACTTTAATAATGCTAAAAATTTATTCCTTCTTTCATTAGAGGATTATAAGGAAATGAATAGTATCCTAGTAACTATAATGGTGAGACATACTCTTACCTTTAAGATAATGTCACCCTAAATAATGATGATGATGATGATAATGATGATAATGATTATGATGATGATGATGATGATGATAATAATAATAATAATAATAATAATAGCAGCTACAATAATACAATAAAATACATTATAAACTTTTAATTTGGAATAGCACAATAATAACAACCTAGGATAGAATTCAAATATCTTGGGTGGATAAGAGATTTTATGGATATTCAAGATACCACTCAGTAAATCCTGCAGAAATCTCTTCTAAATTTTAAAACACTTATTCTTCATTATAAAATCTTATAAGCAAAAATTTTAAGTTATCTTTTAGATAATAAAATGATTCAAACATAGAACATTAATATTTCAATAAACAATTGAAAAAATGATCTTCTGAGCAATTGAATAAGTAAATACTCTGTTCATTACCTGCCTTATTAACATCTAAAAATACATATTTTAATAAAGAGACAAATAATTGTATTCATATATTCTTAATAACTAAATGCAATGTAATTCTTATGATAAAAATTTTGATAATATTTGGATTTTGAAAATATTTTATGTGAAGATGATATATTAAAACTAGTAGGCAAAACTAATGATAAAACAATATTTATTTGATAATAAACATGAAATAGATGGAAATCCATCTAATGATTTACACAAATTAATAAATAATTACTGTACAGCTTGATATAATTAAGCTTAAAAAATAATAATACAAGTTTAAATTTTACAGTGAGATAAGGCGAGGTAAAATAAGTTATAAATTAATTTATCTGGCTAATGAATTGACTGCATTATTTAAATTTTCTAACTAGAAGTTCTTTATTTTATTTGTTCTATTCACTCATATTAAGATATTTTGTCCCCAAGAATGAATGTATTTAACACATTATATAGCTTACTAATCCAAGTAATATAACTGCTGAGAATGCATATTATTTATTGAGGCTAGAATATAATTTCAAATTTTAAATAGGTATTTATCAGTTTTATGGCTACACTAATGGCAAAGCAAAGCAAATTAATTATACACATTAAAATATACAAGCTACAAATCTATGCTTATAATGTTAAAAGTGAAATTGAGATCAAGATGATGTTCCTCAGAACAAGTTACCATATCAATTGCCAGGACAAGTCATGGTAGTAAGTTATGCATGGCTGTAATACAAAATATACATGACAAAAAATATATTCATGAGTTGAGAAAGAAGGCAATAAAAAATAAATGCATATGATGGCATGAATTTAGGAAAATGAGCATCTATCTTTGAAGGCAAACAAGTATGTTAGGACCATTAAAATGCAGAGGGAGCAAAGTAATTGCCTTGATGAGCATTCTATTCTTAGATAAGAGGTACAATATAATCCATGGAATACAATAAGAGACTAAGCTATGATCTCTTTGAAATGCATATATACTAGCAATAATAGTATAAGAAATACAAGTTACAATCTCTTAAAATATATGTAATAACAATAACCTTCAAAAGAGAGAGAGAGAGACACAACTACTATCTCTTGAAAAGCACACTGGTAAGTTAAAGATAATAAACTAGAGAGAGACCAATGCTCAATTTCTTTAAAATACTGTAATACTAAAAATGATGTGGAAAACTGATCATTTAAAATATAATTTCCAAATATAACTTAACAAGATATAGCCTAAAAATAATTAATAAAAATTTAGTCACTTTATTCCATTTAGCTTAAGCATATACATTTAATAAATAGTTTCATAATAAGAAACCAATAACTCATTCAAAATATAACATTGTAAAGATAAGTATTTTTGATAACTTCAGTATAATACAGTTTACTAAAATTTTGTGAAATTATACCGCATAATTATGCATAGGGTGCAATATATAATAAGATATAATAGCAAATATATTATAATATAAAATATACCCATTTTACCTATATAAATAAAAATAAGTAAATAAATAAAGTCCTTGTTATCCTGGAACTTTCACCATTAGCAGGAGACTATCATTGAGGTTTACCATTTGACTAATAATAAAAGTTCCTTTATTTATTAAAACATATTAAACAAAATTTAGATGTGCAGCAATTTGAAGAGTACTATTAAAAATAATTATAGATTTTTGAGTGAACACACACAAACACATTTATGGCCATTTGAGTTTTCTAGAAAAGTATTTAAATAAAGCATTAATCATAATAATGATGCAATTTCAAATATTTTACAATATTCATTTATTAATTATTGGAAGACATCAGTGAAGAATACACTCACAAAGCATTCATTTCTTTAATGCTTAAAATATTTTCACATTTCAGAGCAGGAACTAGTGCATTTAAAATTTTAATTATTAGCAAAACTGATAAATAAAGCAGGTTTAATAGTGTAACAGTCATATCTGCACATTCGCACAACAAAATCCAGAGTCTTGGCAAATTATCTCAAAGCTTATCTAGATTTGGGGTTGGGACCTTGAATCAGATTGCACCTCAGTTCCTTCACCAATGCTCCATGATTTATTACCCTATGTATGGCATATATGAGGTTACACTCAGTCTCATTTAATTTGTGAGCTGGTAGTAAAACGGGCTGGAATATAAGACATGGGGAATAATCAATAAAGTAGCAATTAATTAAATAAACATACCCGACTTACTAAGATAATGCATATATTAATAATTAATACTAAAATGAATAGATTTGGATAAGATTTGGGAATGGATTGCAAATAACACACTAAACACTATTACAAGTTTAATATCTTTAATTATTAAATTATAAATTGATTAATACAAAACAGAAATGCATTAAGATTTTACACTTGCAGGTATTTTACGATGAGCTGAGTTAATACAAGGTTTCATCTTTTATGATGCACTTTAATCATTTAACTTTAAGTTTATTATAATTAATATTTATGGTTTATAATCATGGCTGAACATGATATGCCATATATTCTAATAATAATAACTGACAAAATATGATTTATTTTGATTAACTTACACATAATGAGCAATAAATATGATATCTATGCTGATTGGTATATAAACTAGATGTAGTGTTCAGATCAATGCTGAACTGAATAATAATATGGAGGGATGAACTGGTATTTGTAGCAAAGTTTCTGACACTAAGGTGCTACATTAACTGAACAAAGGGTATGGCCCAAAGATGTAATTAGTCACAGGATTCTTTACCATGTACTCAGTTCCTTAGACTGGACAATGTCCTATTAGAATATGAACCTTAGTTCAGGGATCAGAGCAGCTTTACAAATTGGTTTCTGGACCATCATGTTCCAGTTCTAGACAGGCTGTCTGAACTAATAATAATGGAATGGCATCTCACCAGCAACCCATTTACAAAGAATATAGCAAGGCATATTGCACGTGTGTGCATTGTAAAAACACATTCGTAATGCTTACTAAAATAATATTAATATTAAAATTAAACTAAAGTGCTAAATATTTTAGTCTTATTCTGTGAAACTACCTTATCCCAGTTCGCTAATTAGCATACTTAAAACATGCTAAGAAGGATTTCATTGCAGTAATCTAGTTTAAAGATTAAATCTGGATAATTTATGTAATAACTGAGGAGGAGAAAGCATATTTGGGGATTTAATTAATTTATTAATAATATGCTTTTATAATATCACTCCTGTGATTATTAACTATACATATTAATTAACATGCAAACCATAATGATAAGCTAAAACATAGTAGCCTAACTAAATATACATATATAGAATAGGTATCAAAATGGAGATTTATGTTTGCTAAAGGAGCAACATAAATGTATTGCATGAGAGCATCTAATCATCTTTCTAAATTATTAGTATTACCAATATCCATTTTGATTTATGGTGTATAATAATATCAATGCAATAAACAAATAATATAAAAGAGAATAGGCCTTACTGCAGATTAGAAAATATATTGATATAATAACTCGATATAGTTATTATGTTCAGGAGAATTATTAAATCATAATTATTAATTTAAAAGTTATATTAAATTTTATTACATAATTTAGTTTAATTTATTGAGAAACATTTAGAAATTACAATTTATGAACATTCAATGTTATATAGCTAGCTTTAGAAACTTATTAGAATAATTTAAATTTTAGATTTATTTTAAAGAGCTCTGTGGGAAGAAATATTACCAACAATCTTCTCACTGAGTCAGCTGGCATATAGTGGCATGATTACTTCTCTAGGCAGACTGTCTCAGATGTCTTCTTGGCAGGCTGTTGGTCTCAAACTTCTCCATTCTTACAGACCAGTCTCCTGAAGTAAGATGGCAAATTTAGTTGCCTCCTAGCCACTCCTTCCATTGTCAAAATGGGCATAGCTCCTAGCAGCAAATGCTTGGTTTATTACAAGAGTGAACTTTCAATGCTAAAATTTGGGATTTTTTTATGTTAATTCTTCAATTCCAACTGCAAAATCCATTAACTTGTTTACAGTTTTAAGTTTATAATCTTTAAATTTAACACAATTTTATTAGCTTTAAAATTCTGCATTAAGATTATAGAAAAGACAAAAGCAAAATTTAATGAATAGAAAAATTGTGCTGATTGAAAGATTTTGCTTCATCTTAAAATTTATTTTAGACTTATTTTAAAATCTGTTCTTGGTCCCCACACAAACTAAACCAGGTGTGTGTGGTATACAATTTTCCAAGAAACAGACAATGTTTTAAAACAGATTTAAATTGTATAAACATTCTATTGTATATTAGTCACCTCTAGAATTGAAATTATATGAGTTTTAAAGCTAAATAATGAATAAATTTATATATTTTCATTTTAATAAATAATGATCTGTAACTAATATTTTGATTCTAATGCTAATAAACAATTTTGTGTTAGAGCTTCTTTGCATATATGTAAGTGTTCATACATATATAATGATCCTATGCAGATATGCATTAATTTAAAATATAGAAATATACACTCTATATGTGTACTACTCTAACATTCTTTAATATGCATAAATATACATGAAATTGGAGGGGTTTAAATTCAGGATAATATTACTATGGAACATAGTAGGTGGAAGAGGATTCTAATAAATAAATACCTAGCATTAATCCATAATGATAATAAATAGAACAGATTCTATATAACCATATTAATATATATATATATATTCAAGAGCATTAAAAATTCAGTTCAACCACTAAACATCACATGATAACCATCTCTTATGTTAGCACATAACTGATATTTAGCAGTCAAGACTCTCCATACAGTAGTGCCAACCAGAGTAATCATTGGATGCCAGAAGGCTTGTGCATAAAATCCCCATCTAATGCCTACTCATCCAATATCCCCAGACTAGTTTCTGGCTTGTGGCCTTCATCAGTGAAGAGCCTTGGATCAGAGAGCACTGCATCTAAGATCTAGGTGCAGTGGTCTCAGATCCAAGGCTCCTCACTGATGTGGGCCACAAGCCAGAAACTAGTCTGGGGATATTGGATGAGTAGGCATTAGATGGGGATTTTATGCACAAACCTTCTGGCATCCATTGATTACTCTGGTTGGTACTAATGTATGGAGAGTTTTGCTTGCTGAAAATTCAGTTCTATAACAAATTCACTCTTCCTTTATCAGAGTGACAATAATTTTGAAACAAAATAATTATCCCTAAATAAAAAATTTTGATTACTTAAGAATATTATTGCAGGGAGTATAATATATTTATAAAAGTTTGTTTTCAGTAATGCTTCTTTATTTTGTTAAACGTTTTTTAAAAATAATGCAGTCAGCAAAATCTCACTTTAAGAAAGCAAAAATATTTAAGGTAATTTAACTTTCAAATATTACACTTAAATAATCATAAATATTAATTTGCTATTGTATGCAAAGTTTTTTCCTTCTAATAATTGATTAGAATTGCATACAATAATAATAAGCTCCTTAATGGTAATAAGAAGAAAGGTTTTAAAGCATAACTGAATAGTCTTTTCACGTAGTAAAATACAAAATTTCTAATAAACTCTCTTTTTAATATGCATTTATTTCAAATTAAGTTATCGTCTATTGAAAGTCATTAACAATATTGATATTCCTAAAGATGAAATTCTTAAATGATCGTACTATCTGTTAGTAAAATTAAAACTGAGAAAAGTTCTTACTACACAACAATGACTGAAAAAAAACTTCAGTTCAGTGAAAAATAGAAATAAACATGGGGTACTTTTAAACAAATTCCTAGTTATTATGTCCATTGTGTTATTCCTGTTATGTTGTAGTTTTAAAGCATTTCTGGTAGTTCCGTTTTAACATTTGTACCCGGATTATGATTTAAATTAGCTATGCATAATTATTTTTATTTTTTTAGAACTTATATTCTTCAATTACAGGTAATATTGCACGAAATCTGAAACACTATAAAGTAAAAACTTGACGATTTATATTCAAAACAAATTAATAACATTCTAATCAAACTTAAGATTCCAATTCCTTTTGAAGTCCAAGGAGTTTATAAAATCCTTTGTAGAGTTTGTCAACTTTTTCATTGAATATAGTTTAATCAATACTAGGAAAGATCCCATATCACCTTCATGGATGACTTGGCCGTGTTTCTCCCTTCAAGAAAACTAATTTCTCAGCTTCTCCTAATACTCAAAGAATTTTCGGATCAATCCAGACTGCAATTTAATATGACCGAGTCGTCAGCCTGGAAATTAGCTTTCGGTTATGGCAGCGCCTCTCCATTCTCAGCAAAGCCTCAAAATTTCTTAAGCTATGCATTATTTAAAACAAAATAATAATAGTTTATAAATAATTAAACGTTCTAAAAATTAAAACGAAACAAGTAAACCAAGTGAAATTCAAGATCTATATAAAAAATTGGGTCACCTAAAATTCTGTAAAATGATATATGAAAGAAAATTAATTCTGTTACAATAAAACATAACTATAAAATAAAAAAATAATTTATAAAAGACAATAAAAGTTTTATTTATATAAAACTACATAGCGTTACATTGATGTAAAAAATTGAATCATAAAAAATTATATGACTATTTAAAACAATTATAATATAATAATGATAATGAATTTTATATATTTATCATTTTAACATGTTTTGAATTTATGCTTCAATAAGGTGTGAGGAAATAGAAAATTTAATATATATATATGAAATTAAATTTTAATATGTGCTTCATGGCTTATTTGAAAAAATGTAAGGTTCTGATGTACCTATGGTGTGGCAAGTTGATCTTATTTCTGGGCTGATGGATGTTTGAGCTAAAGGTGAATAGTGCAGTAATTAAAATCAAAAAATTACAATCTGGCATGCAATGATTGTAAGCTTCCCTACAAGATATAAAAAATAAAGTGGACAGAAACTTGACTCTATCTTGTCTGAGGGTGGTGTAGTGAAATATCAGGTGAACTGCTAAAAACAAAGGATTTACAAAGCTATAATTGTAAAAAAGAAGGATATAAAATAATAAATTATTAACAATTGCAATATAAAATAACAGATCAATAACAACTTCATATGAGATAATTTCAAAATGAATATTAAATCTCTAGGAAAAAATGTAATAGTTATGCAAAATTTAATGTTAAATTATTGTTCCATTGTGGATTAAGGTATCTTTCATATCATAAGTCATCCACACATAACACATAACAGTGCCTTAGATTTTTGTGCAGAAATATTGGTATGCATTTACATTTACATGATTGTATATTAAAACAGGCAAACTCTCTGTACAGTAGTGCCACTCAGTGCAAGTCAGAGTAATCAATTGATGCCAGAAGGCTTGTGCATAAATCCCTATCTAGTGCCTACTCATCTAATATTCCCACTGCACAAGCTTTCTGGCATCCATTGATTACTCTGGCTTGCACTGAATGGTACTATTGTATGGATAGTTTTGCCTGTTTTAGTAGCAGTTAAGAGCAAGCATAAGAAATGGTGATCATGTGGTGTTTACGGATTGTATATATGATATGTATATAAATGTACAAAAATAGGAAAAGTAAAATATATTAGACATCTTAGAATGCTAATAAATGAAAAAATATCTTGAAAACATCATATTAATATACTAATTAATACATTTAGATATTTTATAACTATGTTTTACAAAATCAAAAATACTTTTCCTTTAAATATTTTAATGCTATATATAAATATTTATGCGAATCTTTAATGAGATAATAATAATACTTTATAGTCTTGCAAAATTTTGTAATATTAACAGATAAGCATTACTGTAAAAAAAAGGATAATTGATCTAATAGAAATATATATATAATTAGCTACAAAAATAATATATAATTATTTAATGAACTTTTTAAATATACAATTATAAAGAAAAAAAGTTGATAGGACTTTCAAAAAACCTTATATTAAACAGTTTAAAATACGTTTACAAAAAAAATGGATGCCTACATAGTTTCATAATATTGTAATAAATATGGAACTAGAATAAGAAATCATTATGTTCCTAAATTCTTCAATAATTTATCGGTTGAATTAAAAAGCTTGCAACATTATAGGGAAATAAAAAATTAAATTAAAAAATAAGAAGGGGGTGCAAAACTAACTTAAAATATAGCAAACATTAGATGTATAATATGATACAATCAATATTTTTATTAAGTATAATTAATATATTATTGAAATGTGATTTATTGATTAGCATATTATACTTGAAATTAAAGAAAATGCACATATATAAACTATTATGAAAATTTTATTCTACATAAAAGTGAAATTGGGGCTTGGAAGAAAGATATTTTCAGAAATATATTTTGACTTGTATTTAACCTGGATAAATAAAGAATAAAAAAGGCTAAATTATGTCACTTCATAGGCTATGCATTGATTCAGACATGGATTCAGACATGGAAATGCAGGCATCGTGAAGAGAGAAGCAGTTACCAGTAACTTTTTACTGAGAAACACATTATATATATTTAAGCAGTGATAAATTCACTAATGTCTATTTCTTCTCTATTCTCATTTTTTGCACAATTAAAGATAAATTAAGCTCAACACCTACAAAAATATCATACCTTCTTACCAGGTCATATTATATTAAAAATAAATCCTAGATATGATATAGAATAAAATATCTTTAAATAATAACAACAACAACAAATAATAATATATGAGCTGTAATATAATCATGTAATCATAACATAAAAAAGCTCTTTTTGGTATTTTTTTTAATTTTTGCCCTTTTCAATATGTCTTGGTTAACTACAAAAAACAACCTATATTGCATACATAGCAACATCCACTGGTTCTATATAAAATTAACACAAGCCTATAATTATGGTTTAGTATTTTTATAATAACACACATTATATAACCCACCATTTGTTTTTCATTATCCAATTGTTAGTTAAATTAATTGATGTTTTATAAATGTTCATACAATTATTTCTGTTAGAATTAATGTAATTAGTTTTATATATTTTCCTTCTATTTATTTCTTTAATATAATTTAATGGGCTTATATTCTTAATACAATCTATTCTATGTTCATATTTTAAGTAGTGAACATATAATGCTGATCTGTCATCTTTCCTATTAATAGCATCATTATGTTCTTTAGCCCTTTCTTCTAATTGTTTTGATGTGTGTCCATAATAAACCATATTGCAAACCCCACAAATAATTTTATATACTATACCTTTTTATATTTTATATCATCTTTTATTTTATAATTCCCTGCTAATATATCAAGATTTTTAGTATTTGACCATCCTATTTTAATATTTTTATCGATATAATTTTTATTTTTAAAAAAATGTATGATAAATTTTAGAAACATATGAAAGTTTTACTCATTTTATATTGTCTGATTCACTATGATTACCTAAATTATATTGTTCATAATTAAATTAATATGTTTCTAATATTTTTAGGGTTATATCTGTAACTAGTATATAATTTTATAAATTGCTCTTTTTATAAAGTAGCTATCTTTCTATCCCTGTTATATGTATCATTTTTATTTTTAAAATTTTTAATAATTGCCATTTTTGTATCTATGGTTGATGCAAATCCATAGAAATAATTTTTCTTAATTTATCTTTTTTAATGAAGTGTTTTAATATAATCATGTTATTATCATCTACTTCTATCTCTATATCTAAATACTTCATTTTAACATAAACTTCTATGATTGTAAATTTTATATTATCCGTATTATTATTAAGTTCATTATAAGTCTTCTTTATAAGTCTTTTATTATCAATTATTAATATATCATTAACATAACTAAAGTATTGTATTATATCTTGATTTTCTATTCTATTGTTAACAATTTTTATTTCCATTTCATTGATAAATTTTGATGACATTAGTCCACTAATTGCACACATCATTACCCATCCCTTATGTATACTCCAATATTCACTATTATATTTAATATATAAACTATTATGTATAAAAATTAAACTTTCTTCTTTAATATTAATTACCTCTGTATCATTAATATGCATATATAATTTCTGTATTAATATTTTTATACTTTTTATTCTTGGAATGCTAGGATACATCTTCTTAATATCCATTACAAATATACTTTGTTTTCTAGTCAATTTTGTCATATTTAACTGATTTATAATAGCCTCTGTATTTTTAATGCAAAACTCATCATAACCAATAATGTTTACTATCCACTTATTTAAATACATACAAAATCTCTGCAGAACAAAATTAGTAAAATTAAACAATAATTTCAATGGATTATTCTCTTTATGAGTTTTTACCTTAGTAAATAAATATGAATTTTCATAAGAAGAATGATATAAAAATTTATATTGATTTGTATTAATTATTTTTTCCCTTCCATTTTTTGTAATAATTTTATATATTTATTTTTTATTATATATTTTTTTAAATTTTCATAATCAAATAGCAGACACATTTATCTAACAATTCATATTTATCTGCTGCCTAATAACAGTAGAGATTCATTTAGTGATGTATGTTAAACAGTAAGTACATTGTCTATCGGTCAGGTATTTAAAAAAAGTTTTTACCTGATTGTGACTTAGAAAATAATTTTTAAGGTTCATGAATAATGGACAATAATATTATGATTTTATGTTGAAGAAATTATATTAATTTTATATAATAATAATAATTATATTTATTCACGTTACCTCTAAAGTAGACAGTACTCTTACTTAATACTTTTTGTTGAGATGTTTTTATATCACATATTATTTACTATGTTATTATTGCAAGCATTAATTGTTATAAACACATACTTGAACATATAATATTATCATATTTTATATCTGTATACGCATGTGCTACATGTGACTTTATTAACGCAAAAAAATATTATTTTTTTAGATGCTAATTTTCTTTTGAGATTTTTAAGAACGAAAAAGTTTAGTATTCCTATAGCTCAAGAAACTTTAGATAAATACATAGCAGTACGACAAGCGACACCAGAAATATTTTGCAATTTAGATCCAGAACATCCTATTATTGCAGACTTAATTCACAATGGGTAAGTTGAAAAAAAGGAAACAAATTGAATTATTTGTGATATTTTCTATTAAATTTAAAATTAATGTGATTTTTTAATTATTTTTTTTTGAGTTAGTTTAAAAACACAACTTTTTACGAAATTACGAATTTTAGAAAGTAGTTCATTTTTCTTGCTGAAGATGGCGCTACAATCAAATAAAGAATTTATTTCAATGTCTATAAAAAAAATAAATGAGTTTAAAGAATACTCATTATCTATACGCATTTATAAAGAGTGGGAAGAAAAAGTCGATAAATTGATTATAAAAAAATAAATAGCATTACATGAAAGTCAAAAATAATTTAAAATTATTAAAAAATAATCATTTATTAAATAATCTATATTTTTATTAGGTAATAAAGATTATCTTAGATAATAAAAATAAGAAAAAACATATTGAATGATAACATTAAGGAGGAAACTTATTGTTATTTAGTGTAAGCACAGAAGTTTTAAATATCAAGGAAAGCTGGCAAAAGTGAGATAAGAATTTGGACTATAATTGTGATTTGTGCTAAGATAGAAAAGTATAAAACTATTTTTGAACTGAAAATATTGAAAGAGGTTCAACAAAATTGTGTAGAGAATGGGGGAAACATAAAGGTGTATGAATTGCAGTTTAGGTCTTTATAATAATAATGAGGAATATGGAGATAATATGATATTGGATATTAATCATACAACCTTTATTAAACTGTGTTCGGATAATGATTTAGTAATTGCAAATAGAAAGAAGGACAGAAGTTATCTTAGTTAATAAGATCTCACTAAGATCTCTAAACTAAAATATGTGACTTCAGCTAAGAAACTATTTTACATTATATCATATTATAAATAATAGTTTTGTATTGATTCAAATTATAGAGATTAGTTATAGATTGGATTTTATGTGTTGAAAAACGATATAAAGAATGATCAAAGAATTTTTAGGATTTAAGTTTTAAAAAATGTGATTATAACAAGATTAATTATAGTTATGAGAAGCGTTGGTGGTCAAGAGGTCAGCACAGCAGCCTTACAAGCAATTGTTCAGGGTTAGTGGGTTCGCTTCCTGGCCGATGCTATGACACATGAAAAAAACTATGTTCTCTATAGAAAGTTTATAGAAATCAATAAATGTTTTGATAAAAACAGTAGCAATTTTCTCCATAGAGTAGAGTTACCTAGTGCAATCTATAATAATTGTGCATGCTAGAAGATTTGTGCATTAAAATACCTATTAGTGCCTATTTATCCAATATCCTCATACTAATTTCTATCTTATGGTTTTCATCAGTGAGGTGCAATACATGTATATCTTTGGATCTAATTCACCCTGCCTTTTATCTTTTTAATTAACTGTAAAGAAACGAGCCCAAACTGAGAACCCAATACTGTTTTCAATCCACACTAATTCACTTGTACAATTTATGCAATTAAATAATTATAAATGGAAAATTCCACATACTAATTAATTTCATCTAAATAGCTGTTAAAAATATTATACTATAATATTAACCCACTGGTTTTGAGGAATTTATTACAAAAAAAAAGGAAATTGTAAAATATGTGGGACTTTGGCTTCATATATCCTTATATGTGAAATGTAGTGTTTTGTCCTTATATTAGATATAGAATGACAATCAAAAGAGTATTCTCATTTTGACTGCAACAGTCTGACAGTTCTACTTTCACTCTTAGTCTTAGGAAGTTAACCTGGATTGGCTATTATTATAGCAAGAGTTTTATAAAACCATCAAAACATAACATGATTACCATTGCATGGAGAGTTTGGTACTCTTATCAAGAGTTTTATAATTAAATAATTATAAATAGAAAACTCCACATATTATTTCCATAAATATATATAAGAAAATGTATTATATTTATGCAGAATCATCCTTTTTCATCTATACTATTCATATTAATTGTTAAGAAATTATAAAATATATTAAACACTGAAATATGGGGTGTTAAATATTTCAGTATAGATATAATAAAAGAATACAAAGTGCCATTATTATTTTTTTGCATGATGGGCTTAGCTTTGCAAATGAAAAAAAAAAAGAAATAAACAAGAGAATATCACTATTAATATTAGTAAAGAAAAATTGAAGTCACTGATGGTTAATAAATTTGACCAATAGTAGTTATTTGCAAATAAGTATTGAAACTTCAATTCTAGAAGAAAAAGATGAAAAAACAAAGGAAATTTGCAATGGCTACAGAAATAAATTTATGAGCCACAAAAATACTCACATATAAATCATGTTGGTACATAATTATGTTTATGTGATATATTTTGAAAAGCCATCTTTTAACTTCATTGACAGAGAAGTCTTCTTTCCAAAATACTTTAATATCATGTTTAATGATAATTCTTCAAAACATTTTATTTTCTGCTACATCTTTCCAATGAAAACAGATTTCTTTATAAAATCTTTGAAATAATCTTTATAATGTGAATGGGATATACACTTACCACAAAACCAAGATCAAGTGCACCCTAAAATACTCTTTTAGGAAGTCTTCCTATGTCCAAATCAACAAAGATATGCTTTTATACTAATTGGCTCTATAGCAGCACATCAAGCAATTGAAGAACATATTGATTGGTCTTATGATTTTGCATTAAATTGTAAACATTTACAGTGCATTCTTAACTGAAACTGTTCTAATATCCTTATATTTCATTAGAAATGTACACAGTAGCAAATTCTGCACACAGTAGTGCCACCTAGTATAAGCCATAGCAATCAATGAATGTAATGTTTGTACTTAAAATCTCTATTTAGTGCCTACTCATCCAATATTCCCAGACAAATTTCTATTTTTGGCTTTTATTTGTGAGTAGCTTTCAATCTGAGACCACTACACCTAGATCTTAGGATTCAAAGCAACCCTCCAGGAGCAAACTTTTGCCCTTTTAATTAACTATAAAGGTATAAGTCCAAAATGAAAACACAATAATATTTTCAATTCAAGCTCATTCACTTGTGTAGTTATACAGATTTGAACCCAGTTTAGTATCTCTACATTTTGGTGGCATTGGTCCTTTAACAATTAGTCACCTTTTATCCTACGGACAATATTTAATGGTTTAATGTCTAATTTACATGATTAATGATAGGATGCAATTTATAAATGATATTTTGCCATTTTTGTTTCAAATTATCTTGTACTCAAGCAATTTCTGTTGAAGATTATTCAAACAATATTGCAATCCCCATTTGAATAGTCATTTTTTATCCATGCAATATTTATAAATGTTCCAAAACAAACTAGCCCTATCCTCTGCTTCTAGATCTTACTACATCCATATTTATAAAAGATTTCAAAACAGTTTTGGGGGTTATAAATGAGAATTAATCAGGCTGTCAATTTATAGAATGGATGAAATTAAACATCATACATTTTCTTTACAATGGCAAAAATAATTCAAAAGTCAGATTTACAAAAGCAAACTTTCAAATAAACTTACAAACAATGCACATTTGCTTGTATTAATGTCAATTTATTCATCAGATAAAAAAATATAATTTTTCATAAGATGGATTGATAAGAAACCAAGCATTAATTGCAAGTTATTTACTTGATTGTGTTCATCTCACTTCTGAATTACCACAGTAATGTTCCCCATTTCTAAACGTAACTGCCCCATGCTTTTATTTGTGAAACTGAAGAAACTTTTTTTCTCTTAGTAGATTTAAGTGAATAAAAGCATTTCTTTATAAAACTTCCTCTTTTTTCTACTTTTTAGATTTATATGTGCAACACTGAATTTATCAAAATCAGTTTTCAATAAGTCACTCAGTTTTAAATTACAAGAATCACTAGTCACCATCAGCACCAATTTTACGTATAAAATTTAAGTTTTTTTTTTTTTTTTTTTTGCTAATTTTTTATTAAAATTGTTTGTAAACTTTAAAAAAATGTAGTGTCTTCTGGAATATACATGTACACAGAATTTCAATTAGATTGGGAAGTGGGTGAAACTTAATTACAAGATTTTATCCAGATGGACAGACAAACAAACAAAGTAAATTAAATAAAAGGCTATAATAATGATGTGATAATATGTTGGACTATTTCCATCATCTATCATTAAATGTTGAATGTTTAGGACATTTTGATCTTTATTTGAATTGTTAAAATACAAACAACTGCTAGTAATAACACAAATAAGCAACACAGGTTAGTAGATTACAC
The DNA here is from genome assembly GCA_028023455.1 of Epiperipatus broadwayi. Taxonomy (NCBI): domain Eukaryota; kingdom Metazoa; phylum Onychophora; class Udeonychophora; order Euonychophora; family Peripatidae; genus Epiperipatus; species Epiperipatus broadwayi. The sequence goes on from JAQFVV010000186.1 coordinate 1,969,017, forward strand.
AGTGTTCGAGTGATATTATGCTTTGCTCTTTTTCAGATATTGCTAGTCTGACCAGTCACCCACAATATTAGCATAGGAGTCAAACTCTCATCTTCAGATTTTTGAATAGTGAATTTTAAGACAATGGTCTAACCAGCAGAGTTATTCTGTCAAATGCAATAGTCAGTAGAAGTTTTATATATTTATCTATGTGGGTTGGCTTAAATATGCTTCTTTTCTCCATCATCCCCCTTCTCAAGAGCATTTCTAATACATAGATAATTACTTTCTAATAAAATTTGATCATAAGTTGCAATAATAATTTTTAAAGTTAGTTGAAATATTGACAAGCCATTGATAATCAATTGTTTCTATTGTTTTATTGCAATATCATCATTAAAAACTTTTTGGAGTCCTAAAACTTGATTGTTATCGTGTCACCAAACATATTAACATAGAAGCATTAGTTGAAATTATTAGCAAGGTTTATTATGCATATTATTACTCACTCCTTTGAACTTTAATGCAATGGACTCAATTCAAGAGCAATATATTCTTGAAAAGCTCATATGGTCAACATGATTTCTTGACCATTTTATAGTGAAAATTAGACTTTATGATCCAAAACAAATTTCTTACCCAAAATGTCATAATAACCATTACTAAAATGCTTGTCTGTTACTATTATCAAGAAGGTGCAGATATCTAAAAACTACATATGGTAATACCATCCTATTTATATTTCTTTAAAAAAGTTACTAACAGTATGTGATGTGATGAGGTGCACTGTGACTTCTCCTTATATGGAGCCAGAAATCTCCCAGTAACTATGCCCAGAAAAACCTGTTAGCCACTTTACCTTCCCTTTCCATTCCCCACCCTTAGTTTTCCCATATCCTGTTCTATCCCATTTCCACAACATAATCTTTGTCAGCTCCATGTCCTTTATATTTAAATCCCTCTTATATTTTCTCAAACACAGCATAAAAATCAATGACCCACTTTCTGTATAATCACTTTCCTTATATTTACTCTTCCACAATTATTATTTGTATCCTTTCTACTTTCAGGCATTTTCATTCAATTAACAGATGCCTAATAATTTTTATGCCTTCCTTACACAACTTGCAGACTAAATCACCCATATTTTTCCATTTACGTGTATAATCCCCTGTTGTTTTTTTTCTCATGTCATAGCATCAGTTGAGAAGTGAACCCACTAACCTGGGACAACTGCTTGTAAAGCAGCCATTACTGACTTCTCGACCACCAATGCTTGACAATCCCCTGTTATTAAAGATCCCATTCAAGCATTAAACAGTAAACTACTTTCCATGCTATTAGCAATCTCTCCATACAGTAGTGCCACCAAGTACAAGCTTTAGTAATCAATGGATGCAAGAAGATTTATGCATAAAATTCCTATCTAGTGCCTACTCGTCCAATATTCCCAGATCATACGATCCTTTAAAAAAAGTTAATTATAACTTTTCTCAATTTAAAACTATTATTAAAAAAATATATAAATATTTGTTGACGACTATTCACTTTGTATTTGTTTTTTGCTTTTTAAGTTGTGATTTAAAATATTTGTAACCAATTAAAATATCAAAATCACAGTCATCTTTAAATAAATAAATAAAAACGAAAGATTTAATTCTGTTCAAATGATGTGTTAAACATAAAGTCATTTATTTAACATTTGACCGTGATATTTTTGCAACTGTTTCAACATAATTACATGATTCAAATCATTTCCTTTAATAGAAACCATCTTTTATCGGAAAGTTATTTTGTTTATTTGAAATTATTTTCTAGAAAATATACATCTCCAATGAGTCTAAGCCCATTTGATCATTTGACGAGATGTATATTTTAAATTGATCTATTCTCAAACATCCATTCCCAAACCATGACATGTAAATCATGTTTTTGTGAAAAAATGCATTATCAGAAATGTATTATGTAACAAAACAATGAGGATTGCCAATTCCTTAACAAGCGTTGTGATAAATGCTTAGCCAGAGCCAGCACTTAAAATATCTCTGTCAGAGACCCCTCCCCAAACCTCAGACATGGTTTCGTGCTTTGGCACTTCTCAGAGGTGCCAAGCTGAATCTCCCTGGCACCTCTCTGAGGAGTGCCAAAGCATGAAACCATGGTCAGGGGTTGGGGGGTCCCTGACAGAGATATTTTAAGTGTTGACTCTGGCTAAGCATTTATCACAAAGCTTGTTGAGGAATTGGCAATCCTCATTGTTTATAACTTACAAGTTTAAGAGGGTGATGTGATCTATCACTTTTATTTTGAGTATTATGTAACAATCTTGCATCTCACTGATATTTAGAAAAGAATCAAGTTCTATACATATATTCTGGCATATTTATATGCCAAAAATATTTTATTCGCTTTACACTATCTAATCAGTTACTGTATAAGCCACCAACAGTATTTAACTGTCATGGGCAGACATCAGTCTTTCTATGTTAAATGCTAAATGATGTATCTTTAGAGTTGATTTAAGCCTTATGATGTATTTTCAACTGCTTCCATAGTTGTCTATTTTTTTAGATTCAATTGAAAATTGTGTTACAAAATAAAAAACAGAGAAATTTACAGCACTTTTATTTTTCATTGTCTCATTTAAGATTCTTATTAGGACCTTTATATATATTAAAGTAAACTTGCTACTGACTATTTATTAATTTTAATAGATTAAACTGCAACTTTTCTGATTCTTTTTGGGTCCTGTGGTTCAATGGTATTTGTTTTTGTTTCTATTGAAGAAGTTCCACCTGGCATTGCTCCCTTTTTTTAAAATTTCTAGATAAGAGGAGATGCAGATATTTAACTAAATCTAATTTATTACAGACATAAAAAACACATATGACTTTGTTCCTCAAGAGTTCATAAGAAGGTTGAACACCAGAACTGTGAATGCCAAAATCGATCTTGGAACCTCTCAATCCCATGTCAAACACTCTACCAATTGTGCCAAAGCATACAGGGTATTACATAGATGAATTATTTTGAGATTTTTCTGAATTTGTTATATGTGAGAACTCAGAAGTAATCTCATGTTCTATCATTGAATTGATTCATTTGATGGATCAATTTTCTGCTTATCAATAGTTTTTCCACTGACAAAATGTAATGTTTATACTTTTTTTCTTTTTGCAGTTTTATTTTTTATTATGCTTCACTTTTGCTTTTATTTTCTAAAATTTCAGAATAATCATCATCATCATATATTGTTTATCATCAAATATACATCATATTAATTGTATTTCATTTCAGAGTCAGTAGATATATTGCTAATGTTCTTAATCATGGAAATTATGAGTTTATTTTTAAGATATGTTGTTCTTCAAGATTTTTTCTGAATTTGACTTGTGATGATATTACTGTTAAGTAGTTTTCCTTATCAACTAACATTTTGCAGAGATATGAGTTTTCAGCACTGATCTCTGTTTCTGTAAATTGTACAATATCTGTTGGACCATCTTTCATTAGATAGTTTAATTTGCATAAAATATATTGGAAGTAGAATGCTTTTAAGTATGACAGTTAATGGTGATAATTCTCTTGTATGATGTGTTGGTGTGTCTAATGGTAGCATTGTGTTAAGGAGAATAACATGGAATATTGTTGTGTTGGTAATAAGAAGAAGCTCTACTTTTATAAAGGTATTGAAAATTGATTACTTTCTCATATCTTTTCATTACAGCTTTCATGTCAAAGGCTGCAAAATTTATGTGGCAGTTACTTATTTGACTTGTAGGATAACAGATCTATTAGCATTTACTAAATATAATGTTCTTTTATGAATGCTGTATACACAAAGATGACTGGTTTTACAAAATGCTCACAACCTTATCTCTGAATAAATTATATATATTATGTATCAACATAGTTTAGTTATTGACCATGTAAATTTAAAGGCACCAGCATGTTTGGATCATGAGTTCAACACGAATTGTGATAGTATGTTTTATCTTCATGATCATATTCAATGATCTTCCTGCAATCAGTCTTAAAAATCACTTGAAAACAGTTTAGAAATTCATGTCTTCATTTGACATCCATAACTGAATCAATGTAAACATTTCTATAGCAGTTTTCCCCAATTTAAAATGAAACTGAATTCTAGCACATTGTCACACCATAATTCATAATGTATACATACTAATACTTTAAATTTTTATGGTGAATGGGTGAACTATATCACCACATAACACATGCACTGATTCTGAAATGAGGCTTCAGGCAACTTGAAGACAGAATCAGTCACCTATTCACTGGGATGCAATGTATACATCTTTTATAAATGGCTTTTTGGATAACATTATGAAATACTAGTATATCTATAGTTGAAGTGACTTAAAATTATAGATCATACCACATAACTTTTTATCTATTCAAGCTTAGTGAAATTCAGCAGATGAGAATTTATTAACTATTTTAGAATCAGTTATGGAGACATCAATGTTTTATCTATGGAAAATTTTCAAAAAGATATTAGTAAAAAGAATGGTATCATTACATTTATTAATAACTTAAATGTATTCTTTGTTATTACAAAAAAAATGAAGTAAGATATCACATGACCTAATTTAATAAGCTTGTATTTACAAATGTTATATATAGAGCTCACAAAGTGGGCTCTTAACAAGCTTTTAAGAATATCCCCAACCCCAAACTGGTTTCTGCTACTGGCATCATCAGTGTGGTGCTAGGATATTCAAGCATTAGATTAAAAATACCAGGACAAGTCCAACACTTTATCTAATACATAACTATTAAGTAGAAAATCTGAAATTTTTGTTATTATTCTTTGTTATTAATAGTGATCATGTCTGTGATTAGAAAAAATCAAAATTATTATTTTTATTTTAAAAACTTTCTATTTCATCATTTGATAAGCTAATGTTTTATATTGAATATGAATCTTCAGAGCATGTATTAAACTGCCTACTGCAATTATGTCAGTTGTCGTAATTTTTAATTTATTGTTGAAATTGTTTTAACTGCTTGCAGGACTAGAAGGAGAATAGAATTTTGATTAACATCAAAACAAGAACTAGTCTTAGTGCAGGATTTTTCTTTCTAATGATATTTTTATAAATATATTTGGAATTTAATTACTCCCAAGTATATTCTTTACAGCAGTGCTGTAGGAAGTATTTTGCAGATTGAAATGGGAAGCTAAAGGAATAAAAGTAAATGGAGATTATTTAAGTCATCTACATTTTGCAGATGATGTGGTTGTTCTTGTAAATAATGCTTTAGAGCTTCAAGAAATGTTGCAAAGTTATCAAATGAAAGTATGAAAGTAGGATGAAAGGTAAGCCTTAAAAAGACTAAATTAATGTTCAATAGATTTTCTCAAAAGATGCAAATAAAAGATTGATAATGATGAGTTAGAAAAATTTAATAACTACAAATTCTTGATCAATAGTTGGAAATATAATGGATGAAATTAATAATAAAATTAAATTTGGTTGGAGTGCTTTTTATAAAAATAACAATATTAAAAGAAAACATGCCTATGTATTTGAAAAGGTTGGTTTATAATAAATGTGTTTTACCAGTTCTTACTTATGGATCTGAGACGTGGACACTTAACAGAAGAGCAATACAGAGATATCAGCTAGAAGAGATGATAATAAATGGATAATTGAAATTCCAAGAGAATGTAAAAGACCTAGAAAGAGATCACATATGAAATGGATAAATGAAATAAGAAAGTGAGTGTGGGGTGATGTGAAGAAGAGAGGCTAAAATCGAAGAAGACGGATTGAACTTCGAGAGACCGTCATTCTACAGTAGACTGATAATTGTTGAAAATGATGATGATGATGAAGCACACTCATCTTGCAGTCTATATTCAATTATACAATTAAATAAAGTGATTTTTAAACAAATGCACAAATAGAAACTGAAATGTCAATAAATTGCTCACAAAAAGGACTACTAAACGAGTTCAATTAAGACTTAACTTCTGGATTTCCTAAAGTCGTAAACAAATATTTCAAATAGATTTAAAAAGTCTGTAAGAAACCAAATGATATAAATATGTAATCATTTATGTTGAATCTGGTCCCGTTTTTAAAGATCTTTTAATTTGGATTTCTTGTTCATAGTTATAATTATTTTTTACTCTAGTATTATAATTAGTGGTGTTTTTATCTAAAGTATTTACATTTTTTTTTTAATATATATATAACCGATGGTTTAATAATGCAGTGGTTAAATGTCGATTCTAGAGTACAAAATCCTCGCTCGAGTCCTGTTTTATCACATGCTACGCACGAACTTCTTTTCCCGACCAATAGCTACGATTATTAATTTATTTCACTCTATCATCGATGAGCGTAAGAAAATACTTTTTATTTCAATAGCAACAAAAGCTTCTAAGGATGTTCTAAGTTATGTTAAAAATATAAAATATATTCTAACCATTAGAAAAAGTTATTGTAAATTTAAAAACTAGAAAATAAATATAAACTGAAAAAATACTACGAATATAGATTTTTGTATTCGCTATAATAGATATATTTTCAACATGATTCTAATAAATATAATCTTTAGAACCATTAATTTGAATATACTTTCAAATAAAGTTGAAAACGATTATTTTATTGCTATTTAAAAAAGAAATAACTTGAAAGGTTATTTAAAAAGATGGAATGCTTAGCTTCTTAAGAGATATACAAGAACTGATGATGAGCGCTGAGTTAGAAACCTTTAACTCTTGAATGCATCATTCTTTTATAATTATTATTATTTTATATATATTTACTTAATTTTAATAGTATGAAATAAGAAATACTTTTTTTTTTTAGAGCTCATTTTCCTTTACCTGGCAAAGACAAATTTGGACGTAAAGTGATTATTTCTAAATCAGGTAATTATATTATATATATGTCCACATATTTTTTTTAACTGAATATTGCCTTCATTATAATAATCCTTTAAAGATGTATATATTATTCGTTTTCATTCCTATAAACCACTGGTAAATAATTATAGCCATAAAACTTCGAAATAAAAATAAAGAAAACAGAGAGAGAGCGACAAAGAAGATAAACTGACTTTTATATAACTCTAAAGTCTAACTCATAAATTACTTATTGACTTTGATTCCATGCTAATCCTTCAGACTGTTTATTGGCTGATTAAAACAAATCATAGTATAAAAATGAGTTTTATATAAAGTCCCAAACGGATCTTTTTTCTTTTTTTGAATTGATAATAAAATCATCTGGATTTGGTAAATACAGATCATGAAATACATCTATATATTCATGCATAGCCAGAAATAAAAGGGTTAATAAAACCAGTAGTGAAGCTTTGACTATTTGGAATCTTTATAGACTCCTTTATGATTTTTGTAAATACGTAATTCAATGCCTAAAAACATCACTACACTAAAAAAAAGAATGCACTTTATTTTCCAAATTTTTTTTTTTTTCAAATTACTTTTCCTTCTAAAGGATTTCACTCAATTATAGTTCTTCATTATATTCTCATTGACCACATTCTCTTAATAAATGCAATCAATATTGCACCCCTTTATATTGTTTGAATTAAATTTTCCATCATATATAATGTTTGCTTCTACCACAAAATAAAGCACAAGTTTACAATGAAACAATATTTGTCCAATGTGAACACCACTGATAGGGCCCATAATTTACTTTCCAACAATATATTTAGTACAATAATAGGTCTGATAAAACACTTCCTTTTGAAACATGATGAATTCAGTATGATCATACCAGAGTTTATGCTGAACTGCAAAATCCAAAACCATCTTTATACTTAAAATCTACCAATATGTGTTTAACTGATCTAATTAATAAGAACCTAAGGCAAATCTGCAGAAGTATTTTTCCCATGACTACCTGATAAAGCACTTGAATTATTTGAACAAAAAAATCACATTCTATGTAGATTGCATTTCTATAGATCACCGTTCAAATTGGAAAAAATAGCATAACCACCAGAATGCCACAGATTTAAAAGACAAGAAGGTGGTGTATTTTTTATCTTTAATTGATTCAAATGTGAATACAACCTATATTGCATCCTGATGTCTATTTTATAAAATTAGTAGTAAAATATTCTAAGAATTGCTGTCATAAAATGAAAAACAAAACTATAGCTAGAATATATTGTGAATGCTTAGGTTTTCCACAAGCATTTTAATTCTTTTTTCTTAATATGAATAAAACCACAGGCAACCAATTATTTTCAAAAACTGTCATAAATTTTCTCATTTTACTAAATTAAATATCTTGATCATAATAATAAACACAATATACAAATATTGCTTCTGTTCTCAATATTTTTTGTACATTTTTCTGTAAACAGAGACATATGTCTACCAATTCTTAAATCTCTTTGATTTTAAGTGACCCATCAAATAATATTAATTAAGAATACTGATGCTGTAATAAAAAACAAATATTCTATAATAATTATAATCTTTTTTATGATTCTATTTTCTAAATTGCATGAAGAGAAGCATTATAAAGATCAAATGATATAATGTAAGGATTTATATATCTTAAAAATTTCAAATTTTTAAATATTTTACCTAGTCTCACAAATTTCTCATGATCACAAATTGACGTTTTAATTTTATTAAATTGAAAATCTTTCAAATATCATTCAAATTATCATTATTGAAACATATGTATTAATTTCAATGAGCCAAAAAAGCATTTAATCTTCATTACTTTACAGACTCCTTTTCCAATCAGGTGACACTACTAACCCTTTCTCACAATATAATGGCAGATATTTTAATAATACTTCTTACAAGCACTTTAACTTATGCTGTTCCTGTGGTTTCACCTGTCCTTCAAAAGATCAAAAATCTTATTCATATCTTCTTCTGTTTGTTATCTATTTTATGCTGCCAGATAACTTGCCAACTATATCTCACAATGGTTTCCACATAGCAGGATTGTGATCACATATAATATAGTGTTAGGTTTAACAACTATCATATTTTCAAGTTATGAAAGAATTTAAGTGATTTCAAGATATATGACAATTGTAATGTGATATGAAATGAATACAACTGTAATTTATTGCACACATTCTTAAATTACGCAAATGTTCGATTTCAGTTAGAAGTCTGAGAAAGTAAAAATAATAAGTTGATTTTTTAAATAGGTTTTTATTAACTTGCCCTGTCTGAGTATGTTAGTATCTGTATGTCCACATTTTTGAAATTTGTTCCAGATGGGATTTTGTTTTAGTTTTAACAAATAATATGTAAAAAAAAAAATTTTTTTTAAATAATGCTTTTATGTAAACATTACTAGCTAATTAAAAAATAGAAAAGTAAAGTAATTTGACTAAAATATATATTTAAAAAAACTAAATCTCTGTTAATTTACGATTCTTGGAAAATTTTATAGACAACTTCCATATTTCTCCATTCTTTTTTATTTCATAAATAATTTCATATAAATAAAGATGCAATAAAGACAAATAACCCCCAAGATGCATTTCGTGCTGAACCAGCACTCATTAGTTGGGCCAGGTCATCATCTCTCATATACTGTATATCTTTATTACATGAAGTTCATTTATGTAGAGCAAATTGTCTAATTTTCAAGCGTCAATTTACTCAACTCCCAACTTTTACGTTATTAACTTTTTGATAAACACGTAATGATTATTACTAATCAATTATTAAACTAGCGATTTACTCTAGCACAGATATAAACTTTAATCCAAGTTAAAGATTAATATATCTGATTTTCAGCACACACACACATGGCTATTTACGTTTCTCCTTCTCCCATGCGTAATATCTTTTTTATAGACAACTTCTTGGAAAATGTCAGAGATTTTAAGAATTTAGAATTGTTATAAAACAATTGGAAATTGCAGGTAATATTATCATTTCATAAATGAATTTGAAAGCTTTTTGCTTTTTATGATTTATTTGAGCCTCAAATGCTTTTTGAAATGACAATATTCCTGCAATTTCTAATTGTTTTATAACATGTCTAGACTCTTAAAATCTCTGATATTTTCCAAAAATGATAAAATAACTAAGATTGCTTTTTAATTGATTACTTTGTTGCTTTTTTAACTTTTTAGTTGGCTAGTAATGTTTATATAAAAGCAATATTTAAAAAAATATATTTTTTTTTACATATTTTCAATTCAAGCTCACAGATCTAATGAAATCTTTCCAAAAGTCACTGGCTATGAATCTCTAATCTAAACTGGTTATTATCAGAAGATAACATATATTCCGTATAGTTTTAAAACACCAATCGTAATTTTCTATTATTTGATGGATTGCTGCCTTTCAAATTTTTATATATATTTTTGAGACTCCATATCCATCTTATCATTCAGTTATATATTTCATCTAATTAAACCACTAATAATAAGTTATTGTCGAATAAGTATTCAGAATTCTTATTTTTAGTGAACTCAAAAGATTAAACTTATATTCCCCAATACTAATTAATTAAGAGAAAATCAAAACATCAATCAATAATTTGACGTCAATCCAAAGTAGAATTTACATATAGAAACTGTCAATTGCTGTCTATGGGAATCATATAGTTGTCTAATAGTTGAGTGGCATTCAGGAATCAGATGTTATTAAAGTTTAAAATTAATCTAGCTATTTTTTTATTAAAATACATTTTACATTTGAAAAATGTTTATTTAATCTCATGGGTAAATGACTGCAATTTTTTTTTGAAAACACTGTTTATCAAGTAAAATATTGATTATACTGTAAGTCTAACTTGGTGTATTTTACAATTAAAATACCAAGATGTGTCAATAAAATGCTAATAATACTAAATGCAGGTAACATCATGGTACTGGCAATCAATTTATCATCACTTATCAAAAAGTTTCAAGAAAAAAACTTTTATTTTTTAAGTAATATTATCATAAAATACCCCACAAATGATCAGTTTTTCTTATTGGAGACTTTAATTTACATATTGCTGAGAATAATAAACTATGGTACAAAGCTATTGGAAATTATATCATAGTTTTTATACATTTGGATTATCTGCTATTGAATTGTTATGCAATATTTTGATTGTCTATCATTATTAAAAAAATGAATGATTCCTTAATTAAATATCAGAACATAAAAAGTTAATATTCTCTGAAATTACTATCTTCTAAGATAATGATGTAGCATAAAAATATGTCCAATCACTAAAAATTTACTAGAAAATTTCACATTTTTTCTTTAGAAGCAATTATTCCTTTTACTAAATTTCATCAAATATATTACCAATGAATTTTCAAGCTGGTTATGGTATTTAATCATAATTTTAAAAAAAAAACGTATTATGTATTCCTATTAAAAAATCCTGAATGCTTCTCTGACAATAATCAGATTATTAATACTTTGATTAAAAATAACATATGGCAGGAAAGTTATGTTGTTATTGACAAAAAGGCTCAAAAATGATTAGTATATTAAAACTGTGACCAAATTAAAAGACATTTGTTGAAAAGAACATATGGAACTGAAATAAATATTGTAATTGTTTTAAATTAAAAGATTTCTTTTATAATTTGAATAAATGGAAATAACCTTTTTAATAATATTGAAAAATGATGCAAAAATTCAAACAACTATTTTTATTAAAATATCCATTCTATCCACAGATTTATATTTGGATAGACATATCCATCTTGATGAATATAAAATAGTACTTTGAATATTCTTAAAGTTGAAAGGTTGTGAGTATTTGTGAGACCTAAAAAAAAAGATATATTGGTGCTTATGTAGTTTCAAAATATGTGAAACCATAAAGCAGTGTCAATAATAGTAGCAAATGCAAGCTTTAGTAATCAATGAATGTAAGAAGGTTTGTGCATAAAAGCCCTATCTATGGGCTACTCATCCAATATCCAAGACTAGTTTCTAGCTTGTGGTTTTCATCAGTGGGAAGCCTTGAATCTGAGAGAACTGCATCTAGCTCTTAGGATCTAATGCAACTCTCCAGCAGCCATCTTTAATTTCTTTAGTTAACTATGAAGATAAGAGCACAAAATAAAAGCACAATAATGTTTTCAATTCAAGCTTAATTATACAGATCTGAATCCAGTTCAGCATCTCTAAGTTTTTCAAAAACTACAGTCAGCATTATTCCATAGGAAATAGTGGTCATGTGATGAAAGTTGTGTCACCTGATATTTGTTTTTATTATTTGAATTATAAAAATAAAAGATGTAAAACTGTTGAATAATTACTTTAGACTATTATTATTATTTACTATAACAAGATTATTTTCAAGGATTTTATTAAATAATTTGCTTCCACATTCAAATAAATGGTTACTACAGATTCAGTATGGTTTTTGAAAACAAGAAGTATTAGGACAGTATTTCATATATTTAAAAATATTATCATCATAATATTTTCTTCTTTCCACTTACTTATAATGATAATATTCTTCAAAATTTTTATAGTTGCAAAAACATTATTATTGTTATAATTTTATTTCCAAAATAAAACATTTTATTTTACAGCAATTGTGGATATTTTGAAAAACGTTTGTGAAGCTCTTGATTAATTTTAAATGTCTCTGCATGGATTTGCAGTGTCATCAATAAATTTGTAAAACAATTTACAAATTACATGGTAGTATGTAGTTTTCATTAACTTGATAAAATTGTCAATAATCAGCTATATCAAACCAAGCATATTCCATTTCTCATCAATACAAAACAGAAGTCTAAAAATCTGATCAACTAGATGATAATGTTGAATGTTATAGCTAAATATTCATCATTATTTAATAGTCATGTTGTAATGGAAAAAAAGACAACTGCATAATGCTATACATATATGAAGGACAAGTTATTTGCCATAGAAATGGTAAAATTGTTTTATTAATTTCTAAGAAAAAGCAATTTCTCAAAATGTCATGTGATTGCCTGCTGAAGATTACATTTACTCTTATCATATATTGTAATTAGTGCTTGAGGAATTTTCTGAAGTCATTGCAAACAATCCTCAAAATACAGACTGATCATCAATAATTCATAATCATCATCACCACATTATAAATACAAGAAGTTAAATGTCATATATTATCTTTTAGACATGCCATATATATTATAATTATTTTTTATTCATTCTTTCCATTCCATAACAAATGGTGGAACAGAAGTGGTTAAGTTCTAGGGATTTATTTACCAAAGTTTATTTTGCATTCTTCCATATTTCCATTCATCTCTCATGTTATTACATATCTTATATTCAGGTGTTATTTTATGTATATTATAAACAGTTTTATTTTATTTTTATCCATATTGTCATGGCATGTGTGTATTTCCATGTAATTTTGTATAAGATACATATGTAAATTTATTTGCAGATGCTGTAAATCCATCAAAACATCATGCATATGATATTATGAAACTTGCTGCATTGACGATGGAAGTATTAATGGAAGATGAATCAAATCAAATAAATGGTTGTATTTATGTCTATGATACAGAAGGTTCAACACTGTCACATGTTGCTATGTGGAATCCCCCAATGCTGAAAAAAGCTGCTTTTTGTTGGGAGGTAGATCTTTTTATGTTTTTCCCCAAAATTTATGCAATATATCTTTTTTTGTTGTTGTTGTCAAGTGGAAAGCATTATTTTTAATTATACACCATTGAAGTAAATATTTTAAAGTAGATTCATATGATAGACTAAACAACATTTACTCAAATTAAATGAGATTAGTATACTTAATAATAATTTAAATCAACTGAATGTTAGCTTCATAATAAAAAATATATATCCTCTCTTTATACAACAGGAGTTATAAAGAATAAAAAAATCTCTTTACAGTAAATTATTTAACATTAGATGAGTGCAAACTGTTATTGAATAGTGATAATACAATGCTGAATAGGTTAAAATTATAAAGTGTTGATTGGATAGAAATAATATTGTTTAGGGCTGTGAATAATAAGATGTTTAAAAAAACTATGTTCAAATGCATTATCTGTTATATATTCTAACCCAATAAAACGATGCCTAAACACAATATGTCATGCTCTTAAGTTGAGGCACCATTTCTAACCTTTAAAAAAATCGGTAATCATAATAATTCCTCTATAGTTAAGCATCCAACTCTAACCTAATCAAAGAACGTAAAATATAATCATCTCTAACTTTATGAAAATGAAGTAATATTATCATTAATAATAATATATATTGGGACTCTTATAAACAAATATAGATCTGTCATAATAAAATGTGGGCTAGACTGAGTGGTCAGTTAGTTATAAAGCATTCAGCTGCAGGGATATGCAGTTAAGATAAAGAAAGAAATTCAAGTCATAAAATAAATTATTTTAAGTAAAATAAATAACTTGGGAAGAGAGAGAAAACTGCCATCATTCCCTAATTAATAATTTACAATAAAATAAAATTATCCCTTTATCAAAAACATATTCTCTAAACTATAAGCATTGGCACTTTTATATAATAACGGTATCTTCTCACATCTTCTCTACTGTTCTTTAAAAAAAATACTATGTAAATTATCTGCCGATATGATCTGAAATGAACTTTACTCTTGCAGAGTAAAATGGAAATGAAAAGTACTTTTATTTTATGCAACAACACAACTTTAATAACAATAATAATCGATACTTTTTAAATAAAGAATAATAATAATGATGACGATCTCAGGGTTCTTCTGTTTATTTTTGGAAATGTTCTACAATATTATGTTGTCACACATAGCTAACATTCTAATAGGCTATAGGAGACATTCACTTCACTTAGAAGCTAATGTGTCCCAGCATATAATAACAACCATTATAATTACATAAAGAAATGATATGACTAATACTAAAATAAACTAATTGCATAAAATTTACAATAAGTCAGCCTTTTTGCCCAGAATATCATCCAGAATAATAGAAAGACAAGGGCAACCTTTTATATCCTTCCATTATTCATGACAACAACAATAAATTAATTAAAACTAATTATTTCAATAATTTAACAGAGAGGATAAATGGAATAATGTGCAGTTAGAGTTAATAACTTGAAATAAAATTCATTTTATTATTAAATAAATGTTTAATCTGAAGTTTACTATTCTCACAAAACTACTATCATAAAAAAAAGATATGTTAAGATCTGCATAAATTTGCTTATCTTGTATATGATTGTTTATCTGGCATATTGAGATTTCTAGAGTTTGAAATGATTTAGGACTCAAGAAAATGTTTTGCAAAAATTTTACAAACACATATATACTTTGCATATAGAAAATAAACAGAAAACAAAGATTGATTTAAAAACTATAATTTATTAATGACACAGAATAAAATAAAAGTGTACAAAATTTATTAAATAATACCAACCAATATAAGCATTATTATCACATATGCATAATTACATATAGCTGTTCTTTGCAAGAATACAACTAAAAATAATCCATTCCTATAATTTAGAATTGAAACATTGAATTGAAGTAACCAGCTGCAATGTACAACTGATATATTAGTACACTAACTTAAAATTTTGGGAGACTAGATTAACCAAATGCTTAATGTGAAATAGGCAAATAATAACAGCTTCAATTTAAGTCTTATAAAAATGTTTGTAAAATAAATCCCTTGTTTTAAATTATTGTCTAACTATTTTTATTATGATATGAAGTACAGAAACAGAACTAAATATTATTTATCTAACTATTATGAACTGGATTCTAATACTACTCTCTTTTAAAATATTAAACTCTATTGTTACTGAATTGATTAATTTCTGACTTGTAATTAAAATAAATTATGAATGGATATGGGTCATTCATCAGAAGTTACACACACACAAATTGATACTTTAACATAGTTAAATTATCTATTATTATTTTTATGTGGACATTATGAATGACTTACAATTTCAGAGAAGAAAATTTCCCCGCTACTGATAAAAATAAACCATTGTGTTTGAATATTCCTTAATAACTAAGTGTTTTAAAATACACAGCTTAAATTAATTATATTCAAATGTTTTGCTTGTGACTTACTAATTGGTGGTTTCCAGACCCATCTCTCTGGTGAAAATGTAGGTGTGGACTTTGTCTCATTGTCTAAGGAAAAAGAACACACACCAAAATATAATTCTCTCATGGGATTAAGCTATACTAGCTATGTAAAAACATAATATAAATTCTAGATAGTCTTCTCCATGAGACAACATACTAGAGCAAGATATAAAATAATCCACTCATGTAGAATATAATGCACTATGGGGATTGCACTTCCATCCCACAAAACACAACACACAGTAAATATCAAAATATGCTAATATTAAGCATATATCAATTTTAACTTAGGCAAGACAGCAAAATACACTAATAATAATAAATCTATATCTAAAATGCATACTTCAATCAATATCTGAAACCAATGAATTTAAAATACACATAGCCAAGCGACTGAACAGAATATGCAGATAGTATAATAAATTCAATTTTAAGCAAGGAATATTCAACAGCAATGTATAGCATTAAAGCTTATATTAGAATAAAGTGGATGTACTAACAAAGAATAACTGTTAATAAATTAATTAACTAACAAAATATAAATTTCATTGACACTTTATATGAGATGTGCTGTTATAGCATAAATGATAAAATTATTCACTTCTGATAAATTTAAAATACTGTTACCTGTTACAGATATATAATACATTTAAATAACTAATATGTGAGACTAATATCTTCAGTTGCATGTAAAATAAACCAGATATATTTTATTGGTATAACTTCATATCAAAGATAAATTTGACTAAATATAATATTAGAAATGCCTATCACTTGCTATAAACTTATAAAATTACACAATAAATGTAAGCCTTATCATACATTAACATTATAAAATAAACATAAAATTTTACCAAATATTTTTTTAAAAAAACCTTAGTTCTTTATCAGGACTGTTTTTTTGTGCTGGGCTATTGGTCCAGGTAAAGAAAGTTCTTTAATCATTGTTCAGTAAAACAGAACAAAACACTTAAAGCTATAGAAACACAATTTTTTTTTAAATGAAGATTTTTTTTTAGCAGTTGCAACATTTTAAGAAATATAGTAGACATAAACTTAAATAAATTTTAACTTCAATAATGAAGACAGGATCCCCAGATAAATAATCACAATGTGAAACAAGCATAAATATTCTTGGAAAACTACATGTATAATTAGCTAGCTAAGACATTACTGAAGATTTGCACATTTTTACGAAATTATAATAACCGTTGTTGAATTATAAATAATATAATCTTTTATTTTTAAGATGCTAAGAGGCATTAATAAGCTATTTTCATAATTTAAACATACTAATTTAAAATAGTTCATTTCTTTCTTTCTTCAAAGAATGCACAAATTTAATTCACACTTTTATTTGAAATAGTTTTTTTTTCATAGAACACATGTACATAATTTAACTTTTATTTTTAAATAATTTATTTCCTTCTTATTTGTAAATGAACTACCGACAGATAATTTTTTTAAAATATACAGCATACCAATATTTTCTCCAAACACTTGTAAATTATCAATAAATCCACAATGTCTACAGTGTTCCTTTATTAGAGATGCAGATAAATCTAATTTTTTTAAATGCAGACTTTTTAGAGTTTTACTATTTCAGTTACGTCAAGTTCTTTTTTTATATACCAGGAAAATATTATCAAGTAAAAATAAATAATTAAATAGTTGTTTTTAACTTTGAAAATATTTATTCTTTTTAGTTTAGATAAGTCAATAATTTTCCTTATGATTTGTGTTAAACTTGCCATTTTTAAATTGTTTTTTTTTTTTAAATCTAAATTCTCCTGAGATGCATTAACTTATAATACAGAAAGTTATGATTGTATAAAACAATAGATAACAGGAGATCTTACCAAATATATACCTAGTATTCCATTGTAGGCTGAATGGATATTATCTTACTATTTTAACATTTTTTTATTAGAAAGTAAAATAATTATAAAAATTTTAGTATTATTAATTATGAGAATGGAGAAGCCAGAAAACAAACTGAACAAAAAAAATGCACTGAATATTTTATGGTCAACTTGATAGGTGTAATCTGACTAAGCTCCTCCCATTACTTCTTAGTGACCTCTAGGATAGCCACTTGATTTTACAACAACACAACAAAAATAATTACATAAAAATAATCACATTGGGGTTTTTTTAACTGTTATTTAAAATGAATTACAAAACAGTTTAATAAATCAAAATAATAAATAAAATACCAAACCAATCAATATATTTTTTTATTGCAACTAAAGATAAAATAATTTTTTTTATTCAATGAAGTTACCAGAAGTTTTAAGATATTATTTTAATTATTAATTGATTGAAATTTATGTTAAATTTTTTAACATTATTTTTTATTATTTCAGAACGCTACTTTATTTGTTGTTTTTTTTTAATAAAAAAATACTTCTGCGAAAGCTGAAAAAAAAAAGAAACCAAGCATACTAATTTTTCATGTACACACATATATATATATTTTTAAGTGTCATAGCATCGGCCTGGACGCGAACCCGCAATCCGGGCAACTGCCTGCCTTGCAGTCGCGCTGACCTCTCGACCACCAATGCAAGACTATTTTGTAACTTTATTTGCCTATGATCGCCTGCAATTATTTAAACATTTATAACACAAACTATTTAATTAAACTATCATTGTCAATAAATCATATTTAAATAAGTGATTTTAAATTATTATTATTATTATGATGATGATGATGATGATGATGATGATGATGATGATGTTTTAATAAAGGCTTTATTGATCTCAATGGTTTACATAAGTTTACATCTAGAAAATTTCAAATTTAACATACAATGAATAATATTAGGGTAAACACATATAAATGAATTTAGAGGTTACGTTTTGTGGTTAATGGGCTATAACAATATAAAAAATAAAAAAGCAAAAATAATCAGAGTTCTAAAGTTTGAGGAGCTTATTTAGTTTTGTCCGCATGTCACTTTGAATGTTAGTTGTATGATAGTTTTCTTTGCAGCATTCACAGCATTGATGGTTGTTTTAACAATGACCATGTTGCTGCATATAAGTGGGGGTTGGTTATTATTTTATAAATGTGTATCAGTTTGTTGCTAAATGTAGCTGGGTGTCATCTGATGTTATTGCCAATTAAAAAAGTACATTGGGTGCACCAGTATGCATATAGAACAAATGTGGCTGCCCTAATGCTAGGCATTGATCTTCCCTGAAAAGCAGCTATTATGTAATTAATGATTGTACCCAGTTTTCTGTAGGTGTTACACATCACTATCGTGTTTGGTTAAGTGCTACACATTGATAAATAAAGTGGTCCAGTGTCTCTTCTGCTCGATGGCAGAATCCATAGAAGGGGTCAATAGATATATACATTCTTTTATGATAAAGAAAGTGGGTTGTTGGCAAGGCAATGAGATTGATTTTTATGATAAAATCAAAGTATTTGGGCTCTAAAGCCCATTTTTTATATTCCTTGAGTAGTCTCTTGTTGTTAATTCCTAGCTTAGATTGTATAACATTAGTATCTGCTTCTCTGTTTATTAAACCATAAATATCCCAGTATGAATACTTATGCAAATACTGTTCTGGAATCTTGTCTGTGGTTTTGCATTGATATATAATGTTAGTGAAAAAAGAACCTTTTGGAGGTGGTCTATCTGTTGGAGTAACTTCTATCAAGTGGTTAATTTTTGGGTATTTGGCAAGTATTGTGATTATTGAGTTCCTTAACTTCTGTATATGAAAAATATTGATGTTGTGCAAGCCAAGTCCATTTTTTATTAGGTGTTGGCTAAGTTTTTTTGTGGAAATTGCTACTGTTTTTCTGGCCCAAAGTAGTTTATTATATGTGGTTTTAATTTTTGAAATGAGCCCCTTTGAGAATGAAATAACCGATACATAATATGTTATTTTGGTTGTGATAAGCTGGTTAAATAACTGTACTTTGGAATATAGTGAAAGATATGCCTTGGACAAGGAGTTTATAATTTTTGTGGCTTCTTCTTTAAGTTTATTTTGGATATGGCATCTCATTTCTGAAATTCCCCTATGAAATGGGAACCCAAGGATTAGAGTTGGGTTTTGATTTGTAAATTGATGTACATGGTTTACCAGTGTATAGTGACCAGGCTGTGGTTTTTGCCAGATTAAATGTTAATTCATATTTTTGTGAATATTCTTGCAATATCTTTTGGAGTTGCGGTATTTGTTTTTTTGATGTTAGGAATATGATAACATCATCCATATAGGCAATGCATGTAGTGCGCTGTGTTGTGTCTGGTATCTCAATCCCAGTAAATGCATTTTGTATGCTTTTAATAAGGGGATTGATGTAAAATATAAACAATAGTGAACTAAGAGGGGATCCTTGGGATATAGATTTGGTGGGTCTTCCATTTAAAGTTATATGGATCTCTCTGTTCAGAAGCAGGTTAGCAATTATATATAGGTGTGTTCTAGGAATTTCTGTGTCTTTTAGCATTTTCAGAAGTGTGTATATATTGACTGAGTCAAATGCAGCTTCTATGTCAAGCTGCATGACAATGGGTCTTTATTTTTTCCGTTGCTTTACTGTGGCTAGAATTGCTTTGAAGAATAAGGCTGCTTCTGTTGTTGAAGAGTTTTTCTTTGCATATTGTGCTTTGGCGATAAGTGGCATTATATATGGTTCAATTTCATCTTTAATAATTTTCTCCATAATTTTGATCGGCAAAGGTCCCATAGATATTGGCCTGAGGTCTGTAATAGGTGGGATAATTGCTTTCTTTTTATTATAGGGTACTATGGCTATTGGATAGACACCCTCCATAGGTTGAATTTGTTGCACTAGATGGTTTGCTAACTGACACAAATATTCTGTTGTGAATTTACTTAGATGCTTTAATACAAACAATGGGACTCCAGGACTACCTGGATGGCAAGCGTTTCGAATAGTATTCAGTTTTGTTGTGAATAGATCTTTTGTGAATGGGGTTTTTGTCTCTGGTGGGCCAAACAGATTATGTGGTATTTTATATGGTTGTTTTTCTTGTAATTTCTCCTTAAAATATTCAAAAATTGGCATAATCATATTGTGTCCTGCATATGTTCCACTATTTGTATATAGTGCCATTGGCACTTTTACATCTGGTTGGTTCCCCAGCGCCCATCTTATATAATCTCTTGTCCAAGTGTGTGGCCTGGTTAGGCATACCTTGCTTTTCTTTATCTTCAGATAGCTTTTGAGTTCATTACATGCTTTATTGTATGCATGTGTAAGCTTGAATATATACTGATGGGTGCAGTGTGATGGGTTAATCATGATTATTCTCTGGTGCAACTGATCTGCCAGAGACAAAAGTCTTGATGGTGGAGATTGTTTTTTTGTTATATGGTTGATGTTAAAGGACAACATTCCCAGAAATGCTAGATATTTCTGGACCGGGTTCAAAGTCATATCTTTGATTTTGTTTAGCATTATGTAGGTCTCAGAGAACAGAAATTCAGGGGTTGTTTCTGGGAGTAAAACTCTTATTGTTCTTGTAAGTGGAAAGGGTGATATTTGAATTTGGGCACAGTCATTTGTGACTATTTGAGCTGAGTGATCGGAAAAAATTGAGGGAGTTAGTTTTATTTCAATTAGGTGGTGAAGCATTGGAGAATAAAAGCACAGATCAATAAGTGAAGAGAAGTGATTATTGTGGAAAGAGATGGCATCATCTGGCAAAAAACCTTGGCCACTCATTAGTGGTATGTTTATTCTGTGAAGCCAACTTTGGGTAAATTCCTGATATTTTAAATTAAAATCTCCAATTAAGATGGTTGGGTTTGAAGTCGTAGATAACCTTGAATTAATGTTTGCAATTATGGTATCTATTTTTTTATCCTATAAAGGCATATATACAAAAACCAGATTTATTGTTATGCTTTTTTGGTTGAAGGTTGCAATTAATAAGTTTGTGTCAATGTGAATTATTTTGAACATTGTGAATGGGCAATTTCTAGCAATTATGAGTCCAGTGCCAGCTGAGGGAGAGTAAGAGTCTCTGGAGCATACACAGAAACCTTCCATATTTAAATGTTTGGCTGGGTCAGTTTGTGATCCAGCATAATTTTTTGTCTCAAGTATACCAAGCAAATGTGGTTGCATATCCTTGATCCAATGTTTTAACTTATTAATTATTGAGGTTGAGTTCAAACCTCTGACATTGATTCCCACAATTTTTATTTTCATTATACGTTGTTTTTGGTTGAGATTTAAATATTAGGGTTGATCTGGTGTTTCTTCCCATTCATTCTCATATTCCATTTCCAGATCTTCATCTGTTTCCACTGTAGTTGTATTGTTGTGATCAGCAAGGCTAAGGTTGGATTCTGTTTTGATTTTTTTGGGCCCTCTATTTTTCTTTGGTGGGCAGCCTGGTCTTCTTCTTTGTTCTGTGTCAGCTTTGGAGATTTGAGGCATATTTGGGGTGATAGCTTCCATAATTTCCATTGTTGTATTATTTTTAATATTGGGTGTTATTTATATATATATATATTCTTGATCACTATTACTGTGTGAGTTTATTTGTTCTTTTATTATCTCTTTTTCATCAGTATCTTTGGTAGGCTGACTTAGATTGTGCACTGTTTTTCCATTGCAACCTCTTGAGGCTGTTGATTTTCTGTTTTTTTATCAGTAGGGATTTGAATTCTATTGGTTGATTTTGTTGATAAATTCAGAATTTCAGGTGCTGGCAATGTGTGTGCAGTTTTTTTATTATTCAATTGCTGTTGATATGTGGATTTTTTATTAATTTTTTCTTGTTTATTAGTTGTTTTCATTATCTGTTTTGTATTGTTTGATTCCTGTTGGTGAGCTTCTCTTGGTTGATCTTCAGAGCTCGTTTGGTTTTTCTGGTTGATTTTGGTGTTGCAATCGATTGCTAAGTGTCTGGTTTCACCGCACGCAAAACATCTTGGCCTTAATCCTTTTATGTGAATGGTATTATTATTATTATTATTATTATTATTATTATTATTATTATTATTATTATTATTATTATTATTATTATTATTATTATCATCATCATCATCTTTCAAAAGGACTTTATTGAATATAACAAAAAAAGGTTACATTTATAACTATTTTACCACATGCAGATGAATTGAAGTTAGTATAAATAAGTTGAAAATTGTAATTGGGGGGGGGGGTCAACAAAGACAAAGGATATGCATGTGGTTTACAAATTTGAGTTTACATTTTTTTTAAAAATATACACATCCAATTAGTTTTGTGCAATAGTAAGGCTCTTAGTTCTGTTTTTTATTAGTCTTTTTTTTCATCTATAATTTTGAGTGCTGTTGTAATATAGACCAAGTGGTTGTGTACATCTTTTGGGATACAATTTTTTATCCCTTAAGTAGAGCTGCTCCATTTTGTTCCAGAATGTGTTTGGATGTTTTCTTGGATTGTTGTTGTACATGAAGGAGCATCTTGTATACCATAGTTAAAATAATATAAAAGTACTTGCTCGAATATGTGAGTAGCTACCCTTAACAAATGATTGTATCAGTGTTTGAATGTCACAATTTTTTCTTTGTACAATGATGGTATGGATGAGTGAATATTATCAAATGTATTTGTGGACAATTAATCAAGTCATTTATTAATATATATTATTATTATTATTATTATTATTATTATTTTATATATATATATATAATCATATAGGATATAAATGGTAGTATAATTTAAAATAAGTATGAATTTATTTTACACCTATATAAAATATAAGTCATGTTTTTTCTAGTAATTATAATTTTAAAATATTTATCTCTTTTTTTGTTGACTATAAATTAATTTCAAGTATTTATTTTTGTTTTATTCTCTTAGAACAACATAAATGAATATGCAGATTTATCTTTACTATATTTTTTATTTCAATTAACTACTTTTTTTAATCTGAACATTAATTATGTCCTGAATTCTCTTGTTTTGAAAAGTGCATATGTATTACAACACATTTGTGTTACATAACTATATATTTTATCTTAGCATTTGATAGGTGAAGTTCAATGTACAACCACCTATTTAAGTTAAAAGAATTAATGTCAATTGAGAACCTATTTTATAAGGCATAATTGAATCATATGTATGTATTTTAAATGCTTATGATGTTCACCATATATAGTCAATAGTTTATTTGATTTTTATACATTTGTTAATATATGTTGAATTAATTTAAAGCAAATAAACGTATTGGTTGTCACTCAATTCTATAGTGCTAATTTATTGGTTAATAGTACTTAAATAGGATACTATTCTTGAATTGATTATACCACATAATTCAGTAGAAGCCGTTATAAAAAACTATAGGATGGATGAGTATAATTATATATATATCATTTTCTTTGTATTAAATTTAATATTTATTATCTGACCAGGTATAGATTTTTACACAGTAATAAATTAACTAATTTGACATTTTTAAATATTTAATAAATAATTAGAAGCTTATTGTAATTATATTGTTAGTACAATTATATTAAGACAGAAATTATTTCTCAGTTGATTTGATGATTGATAAAGATACAAATGTGATAATTATTAAGGATGAGTAAAGGTAATTGCAATTAGGTATTCACATAATTTTAAACTATTATTGATTAAAATATATGTTATATTAAGTCAGTAATATTTAGCCTAGATTGTAATCTTATTTAATTATAGACAGTTGGTAATAATAAATTTTATTCTGTTACAAATTAAGTGGTTTTCTTTAATTATATTTAAAATTTCTTGATGCAAATCATAAATTCAGTTTAGTTATTAAATTTTAATATTAATATTTGATTATAATAAATACTAATAATTTTTCATATGTTTTGATAATTAGTCTAAAGTTTTAACAATCTAGCTTTATTAAATTAAAGAGTAATTGGATTTGATTTGTCCTTAGCATTTGAATAAGCATCATATAGGAATCTATCATTTATTTTATATATTGATGTGAATAGATAATATAAATTTTAATGTTATCTAATAGGATGTTTTTTATATTATAAGCTGGTTTATACTACTATTAAATCTTATAATTACCTTAAATAATAAGGGTATATTAATATTGGAGTAGCATGGGTGAGTTAGCATTACTTTTATTTTATTTAATTAAAGTTGTAAATCAGTTGAGTTCTACATATTTATTTAGATATCATTGATATTTTAGATTTGTAGGGCAGATTAAATTATTATCTCATTCATAAGAAATATATAAGTTTATTTGTCTAATTCTTTATCATTATTTTTATTCTATTATAAGTGGTTTATATACTAGGCATAGATCATTGCTTATAAGATAATCATATTGGGTTTTATTGCTTTGTCTTTAATCTATTGCAAATAATACTCATATTTTAGGATTGTTTAAAATAATCATTTTCTTGTTTTCTATGAGTTCTAAATGCTATCTGAATTTATGAGGTTACAACAAAGAGTGTTATTGGTTTAGTGAATTAAATGTTCACTGATTGATATTCACTTTAGTTTATTATTTTCATTCTGTTATAACAGTTGAAACGTTGGAACTGGTATTATATAAATGTATATATATTCAGTATTAATATAGAAAATAATGTTTTTGAAAAGAAAAAGGCAAAGAATTTTTTTAATTTGTTGATATTATTGGAGAACGTATATATTTTTAAAAGAAAGATGATTGTACTTTTGTTGCGTTATAATATATGATAAATTTAGTAACTAAAAAATAATAATAATAAAAATGTTTATCAATTATTTTATTTAAAAATAAAAAAGTCTGAAATATAAATAAAATGTTGATCTAAAAAAATGTATTTACCTTTCATTTATGATGTTTAATTTATAGTACAAAGAAATGTGTTGAAAGTAAATCCATTATACACATTTTAGAATGACCAAAGAAAAAGCTTTTAAAGTAGTATTCAAACACCTTTTCTTCTATGACTGACCTATATAATATTTAATTGTGAAGACAATTCAAAACTATTAGAAATTGTCAAGCATTGTTGGCCTAGCGGTTAGCGTAGCTACCTTCCAAACAGCTGTGCCCGGATTCGCTTCCCGGTCAACGCTTTGACATACAAAAAAAAACTCAAAAAAAAAAAATATTGGAAATTAAAAACAGTTCTGCTTAGTGATTAAATAATGTTATTAAAATGTCTCCTGATGATTACAATCGGTCCAAATATTGAAGAAAGTAATATCAGAAGAAGAAAAATCTTACAATGGACAATATACATGAAAATGATAAAATACAGTTTTAGTTTTCTATCATTGTTGTTACAAAAGAATTGCAGAAAAAAAAATTTAATGATTTTGTAAAATAGAAAAAAAAAAAATTTGAGTTAAACCATACATTTGTAGATATGTTTACTACTTGATAAAATAACTAAATATAAGCATTCTTATTTGATAGCTTTAGACTGATATTATTTTTTAATTTAAGCATTGACACCTACAAAGGGAAAGAAAGAACACAATTATGAATTTTTTTCTTGATTGATATTTTCTAATCTTACACAGTTATAAATAACTTTTATTTCCTGTTTAAAAAGGTTCAGTCTTTTAAAATTCTACACTTTTTTTATAACATTATTTATTTTATTTATAAATTATATCTTTATATGTATGCATTTGAGCATCCGCATACATATCAGATATATTTTGATGTACCTCAATAATCCTGCCTAGAATAAAATAATATTATGCATTAAAATATATTCTATGAAATTTGGCAGATATATTATTAAAGAATAAATAATTGTTATTGCCTGATTTAAGTAATAATGAAAGTATATTTAATGCTATATTAAATCTTAAAACAGGCAAAACTCACTATACATATTGCCACTCACAGCAAGCTAAAGTAATCAATGGATGCCATAAGACTTGTGCATAAAATTCCCATCTAGTGCCTACTCATCCAATATCGTCAGACTAGTTTCTGGCTTGTGGCCTTTGTCAGTGAGGAGCCTTGGATATGAGACCACTGCACCTAGATCTTAGCTCTTACTAAGTGTTTCCTGTTTTAATAACAGTTATAAGCAAGCATAAGAAAGAGTGATCATGTGATGTTTATATTAAATCATACTTAGAAGATTGACTTAATTAAATATTTACTGTATGCATTATGTAGGAAGAATAAATATTTTACATATACTATACGTTATCTGTGCTTTATGTTAAATATGATAAAGCTGTAAGTGAATGTGATTATATTTATTTTATGCATTACACATAATGTGGAAATATAGAAATTATTAAAACAAGCAAAACTCACTATACGTATTACCACACACAGCAAGCTAGAGTAATCAATGGATGTCAAAAGGCCATGTGATGTTTATTGATTGTAGAAAATATATATATATTTGCAATGCAAATATGTCAAAGAAAACTTTGCGAGATAATTAATTTCAAATCTTCCTTGAATATTTTTGCCCAAATTCACTAATGAAACATTTACACAAATCAATATCACGCATGAACACCCATGCATGGTGAACAATTGAGGTATAAGTCTTATATTAGTGATATTATTTTAGAATTAATAAGTTATTGTCTTTCAAAATGCACGAATTCACTTATTGTATATAGTATATTTTTTTCGGTTTATGTGAAATAAATTTCAACAAATTTATATATTTTATTTTTTGAAAAAATAGTAGGAAATATCAAAATAATAAAAATTTAAGGAAAATTTGAAGAGCTCTCTCCTTATCAAGTATTTATTTAGTTAGTTAATTATTTTGTTGTCATTTAATTTTTATTTACGTTTCTTTTTTAAAATCTCCCACGATTTTCTTATCTTGAAATTTGCTTGGCCTTACGATTCAAAATTTTTCAAACTAGACTATACTATACCTGCTTGAATTTGTTTTACAACATATCATGAAATATAATTTTCTAAGAAGTAATTATTTTAACGAGAGATATTATTATTTAAAATATAATTCATTAGACTATTTGAAACAAAGAACAATTGAATAGCGAAAATAAAATATCTATACTTTATGTTTCTAATGCGCATATTTTTAACAACTAATAACGTTATCATTAATACCACCTGTTATTTTCTTAATGATTTTTATTTTGTCCCAGTAATCTTAGAGGAACATTACAACTTTTAATGACATCTTTATATCATTAACATATATATATTGTTGCTTCAAAATATATGAAACATGATTAGCCTACCCTTTATATTAATAACTTTAATTCTATTCAATAGGTATAACTGATAACATCTAAAAGTATATGTAAAATATTTTCTTTAATTAATTATGATATAAACAAAGAAATGGGGGCTAATTTTATGTAATAACTAGAAAAATAAGTTAGTACTGGTGTTGTTAGATAGCTATCAATTACAATTGACAGCCCTTAAGCTTTTTTTGCCTTGAGTTTACTTAGTAAAAAAAAGAGATCTCTATTTCATTGTCAATACAAAGCTATATGAATTTAAACCCAGTCATATATTTTATAAGCATAAAGATGCAGAAAAATTTCACCTTCCCTTTATATCCTGTGAATATTATTTCATTCCTTTTGGAGATCCACAAGTATTTATGTTAAATTAAATATTTTTGTGGATTAATTATGATAAATTTAATTATGATATATATAACATGGAAGTTAGATAAATATATAGAAAGTCTATCTTAGAAACTATTCTTATGGAGTACACAATTAAAGTTTATTACTTTAAACGATATATATAAAACATATAAACACATGCATAGACAGATAAATTAGTAAATATATAGTTAATTTGATCGATAGATATATGGATGAAAGAAATTATGAATGGGTGTCAGTAGGTTGATATGAATGTTCTTGCAGTGACAGATATCTGAATAGAGAGGAAATAGTAAGGTAGGTAGATAATTGAATTAACAAGTAGCAAAATGGAAGAATAGATAGATAGATGTGTACATATTTAAGCATGTAATTAAAAACTAATTCTATCACTTATTACTAAAGATAATTACAACAATACTACTAACTATAATACACTTAATTAAAATTGTTAAAAGAAAATATTTACTCATTTTCATTTCAAATATTGATTTAATTAAATAATTGGATTCACATCAAAACCGGTGAAGTTCTGTCTGCAGATACTAAGCACAGATTTTTAATAGTAAATATTTTTTACTATAGATAAAAATGTCTCATTTTATTGGTTAGTTGTATCATTATGCTGATCATTAAAAGCAAAGTTATATGATATATTTAATCATCATGCATACTTGAAAGGGCCATTAAAAGCAATATATACTGAACATATTCATGATTTGAATTACTATGGCCACAATATAGGATTCAAATATAGAAGAAATTTGGACATCTTAAATTCCAAACAGCCTTCAGATTTATTTTCTAGGTAGTACCAGAGCCCCTCTAACTGGGTAAACAATTATTTGTTGGTAAATGAGTCAACTATATGATAAAGCAAGAAATTAAACATAAACCTTCCAGTCTTAACATTTAATTTGTCAAAAAAAAAAACCTTTTGAATATAAGAAATGTGATAACGTATACTTTAATCGTAAAGTTAAAGTATTTATGATTTTAAAAAAATCAGTAAGAATTAGAATGTGAGTTTATTAGAAGACAATTTTTAAAGTATTGATTCTTTCCATTTCATTATAATAAACTTAATAAACTTTTTTTGACTTTGTTTTTTGTCTGCCTGATGAAATCTTCTAACTTAATTTTCATTCATTGTTCAATTTTTGATTTAATTAAACCTTTCTATACAATTTTTTCAAGTTGGAAAACAATTTTAACAAAAAAAAAAAATCTTATTTATTATATAAAATTCCACAATCTTTATGATGTTGCTATCTTATAATATTAAATTATATATGAATTTAATTTCTGGAACTAGATAAAACTAAAATGTTGCTATGTCTTAACCTTCCCTTCAGTAAGATTAGCAATGATTTCTAAATTATTTCCCTTCTCAGTAAAGTAAATAACCCCACTGTGATTTAATTTTGTAAATTAATTTTAATACAGAACAATATAATTCTAGTAATATAGATACACATATAATTATACACACATCACAGATTACAATATGAATCCATATAAATTCAAATCCACTCTATGCACTTCCTTTGACACTTTTCATGAAATATTAGTCACTTGCTTAATCATACACTTAATACTTAAAGTCATTATTTACCTAATTTTCTGGAAAATGTCTTTATTTCTATAGGCCATTGAGAGGCATACAAATTATAATAAAATTGGGTTGATCCATTTGATCCTTAATTGGCTTGAATACCTTCAGGAGCTGGGATCCTCTGGAAATAAATCCCTGCTAGTTTCTTCCACTGCTTTACATTGGTGTGCAACTCAGCATGTAATAGAGATCTCTCTTGTAATAAATTAAGCACTCAAGAGCATGCATTAATGTTATAGCCTTATTTAAGTATTGCTTGCTGACATTGCACATAATAAGAATTAATATTTTTAACTTTAAATTGATTCAAAACTATTTCTAAATTTAAGATCTGACTATTAACTCGTAAATCGAAAGATTTTGCAACAGTTAATGTTTAACAGAAATAGTGGGTTTAATCAGTGAAGAATTTATTAGATTCATGTTCCCAAATGAAAATACTTTAAATTTGCCTATATAATTAGAAAAATGAAGTCGAATCTTGCATTTACATATGTAGCGGTCTCTCTTGTAATAAATTAAGCACTCAAAGCGCATGTATTAAGGTTATAGCCTTATTTAAGTATTAGAATATTTACAAAACTGAACCAGAAGTAACTGAAACTTCCAATTCTATCACAATCACTCATCAGCCCAGAAGTCAACCCAATGTCTCAGACCATAAATATATTAAAAACATACACATTATCAAGCAATTCATATAGCATATGTTACAATTCAACTTCATAGACACACTATTTTTATTAGAGAAACTCCAATCTTAATTTTTTTTTAAATTTATATATACAGTATATTACAATTATATCATAGATTGCTGAAACATATGATCAAAGACATGTGAAAAGAATAAATGATTCCTAACTCATTGGAAGCTTCAGTTACTTTCTGCTCAGTTTCATATAATCTGTTATTTACTTGTTTAGTGTAGTTATGTAAATGAAGACATTTTTTAAATTTTTTGGTCTTTGTATTAATTTTATACATTATATACACCATATATTGTTTAATTAAGGGTCATTCTTTTGTTTATATATATATTGAAAAATAACATCCTTGTTCAGAAACTGATTTCATTAATATATTTTATTTAGCAGAATAATAAACTTATTTTTATAATTTTTATATGCTTCAAAACTGCACAATTTGTAACTATGTATGTATATACTGATATAAATACTTTCACAGGTAAATAAATGTTATTTTTTTGTGATTGAGGGGAGGAGGAAAGGATATTGCATGTAAAGGCAATCAGAATGTTATTCACATAAATAAAAATCAGTAGTTAGAAAAGACTCTTAGCGATTATTGTGGTCGTGTTTTGGAACTAACTTTTTAACAATATAAAGCACAGTCAGATCTCTTCGTTGCTCTCCAACCATTGATAACCTGAAAAAAACAATGACATTATTAAAATATTAGCAAACAACTTTGGGCACCGTATTCTCTTTTTAAGACCATGAACTTAGTAGAAAAGATCTCCTAGCTGTTTATAAACATGAGAAATTTTGATAAAACATCTGACTTTTATGTGAATAGTTTTATAATGTTCTTTATCACATTAGAATAATGCTTTACATATAATTGTGTTCAGACTTTTATATTATTATTTATTTTTAAAAGCCGGTTAATACTTAGACAATCCCAATATCATTAACAATCTCAAACTGTTGTCAAGGCAACTTCCTTGATAACAGTTTGAAATTGTTAATGATTTTGGAATTGTCTAAGTGTTGACTGGCTTTCAGTGATTACTTATAAACTCATTTAGCCTTGAGCATTATTACACTTATTATTTATTTATATTTTTTAATATTTTATTCTAATATATATGTTTAATTTACATAGTTACACTATATTATCTTTAATAATAAAATAATATCCTTTTACTTTTTAGAAAGCAATACCAGTACGAAATAAAGGATTTTACTATCTGCACATGGCACCATTTATTGTTGCCTGTTTTGAAGCTTTTAAAACTTTGTTGAGTGATAAAATTGGCAAACGAGTGAGTATACTTTCTATTTTTTCTTGACGTCATTTACTCTATGAATATTTAATTCGTCTTCATAAAGTAATGATAACTAAATTATTTTACTCATTGGCCAAAATATTATTATAAATATTAAAAGTATTTTATTAATTTTACTCCTTTATAACAGTGATGACAAATTATTTAATGTTCATTAACTACTAATCTATTTTTAAAAGCAACTAAGCAGGGCCAGGTATAAGCCATTTCAATAAATTGTATCCAATGAGGTTCTAATCTTAAGATTACTCTATGTTTATCAAAGCTACATAATTAAAAAACTAAGAAAACGTATTTAAAAAATATATCTTGTTTTCTCAATATTCATGAAACATATATATGATGCCGCATAATATAGGATATTACAGAAGGTTACAATATTTGCAAATTTCTATATAACTGAAACACACAGGCTTATTATATACCTGTGTCTATATATGTAATATGTAGGGTATATGAACACAGACTTTCACGCGACCCACCACTCTCCATTCTATCTAATAACACTAAAACACTCAAGCACATATATGCTGAAAAGATAAATAATCACCAATATACGTATTTCATGCTAAACCAGCAATCATAAGTTGGTCCAGATTATCATTTCCCACACATATATACTATAAGTCCTCAGATATATATTAAGATAGACAATCTTCATACTTTAATGGACAGGCTCCAATCTACTACACACTCCAACTCTTCAACCGTCCATCCAATTGAAAATCTGATGATGGAGTGCTCGAAGGCCACTCTGAGGCCGAGATTCCTGTCACACCCATGTTGACCTAAGGTCAATCTGAACCCCACATGTACAGGACATAATTCATTTAATACATATGCAGGGATGGGCAGACCTCTCTACAATGTAATAACTGAAACACAGCTTATTATATACCTGTGTCTATATATGTAATATATAGGGTATATGAACACAGACTTTCACATGACCCATCACTCTCCACACTATCTCATAACACTGATACACCCAAACACATATATGTTGAAAAGATAAATAATTACCAATATATGTATTTTAATGCTAAACCAGCAATCATCAGTTGGTCCAGATTACCATCTCCACACATATATGCTATAAGTGCTCAGATATATATTAAGATAGCAAATCCTCATACTTTAATGGTCAGGCTTCAATCTACTCCACACTCCAACCTTTCATCCAATTGAAAATCTGATGATGAGTTGCTCAAAGGCCACATATATATTTTTAAATGTTCAGTATTTTTGATACTAGTTTATATTATCAGATATCTATACTAAGCACAATAAAAGTTGACTAACTGCATTCCCACTTTGGCCAATTATGTTCCAATTTTAAAGACTTCTACAAGCAAAAAATTAGAAAATATTTTAAAATATTATTTCTATGTAGATTATATATGTTTTTGAATTACTACACTATTATATTAATCTTTTAATTAAAAAATGCACTCTTATTCATAAATATTACTTATTTTAGTCATACTCATAGACCATATATTGAAAATCCCTGCAAGAGGTATCCAATTGTGCCCCTACCCTAACTGAATCTGTCTCTTTAACTGATCAGTATATGATGAAATCTGAATATGATTAAAAACTGAATGCTCATTGTACAAATTAGAAACAGACTCAAAATAAACTATTCATAATTACTAGTAAATATAATAATTAGTATTTATATACAATTTCTGCTAATTAAGAATAATTAAAACACAGTTATATTCCAGAAATAAACTTTTTAGGACATTATAAAAAACAAATTCTCAAATTATGTAGTTAATGAAAAAAAAACTATTACAATTCAGTTTCACAATATTACATTTTGAAAGCAATTTGCTCATCAACCGTCAATTGACCCTCTTTCAATAATACTCTCTAATTTAAAGCAGCTAGAATTATCAGTAATTTATAAATTAAAGCAAACTAAATGTACTACTTTAAAATTATATTGAATATACAAATTAATATTGTTCTTTTTAAATTAAAAATATAATACATATATATATATTAAGCATAAATTATGAAATCAAACAATTCATGAATGTGCAACTTTTTGCTCAATCCATGAACTTTTGCACAATTCATGAAAAGAGCATTATGTTTTCTGCTCATTTCATGAATGGTGTGCATAATTATAAAATAATGGATGAAAAATAATAAAATAGTTTTCATTTAAGTATTTATGTATTTTGACAAAACACAAGAAAAATATTTCACAAACTATAGAAGCATATTATACAATTCATGGAATGAACAAAAATTTTCATTTCATGAATTTTACAATTTCAATATCTATGCATAATACATATATAACCACTCAACTCATATTACAGTATGCAGGTTAATATTGCCATCCATTATCAAGGGAAATTATATTTAGGAAAAAATGGAAATACACGTTTTATCTCCATTTAAACTCTAGATAGATTATAAAATAGACAATAATAAATATGAAAATTCATAATAAACAGTTTAAACTAAACTTTTATAAGAAAAGATAATATTTATTTATTTGACACCTTGCAACTAAATCACTCAAATATAATAAGATATATAATAAACCAAACATTATTTACCACTCTTAATTTAAGGTCCAAGCAAAGTTAGCAAATGGATTCTTATTATCAATCTAGATATACGAAAGATAAGGTTTGGTTCTGTACCATAAAAAAATTTGTAGTATGCATGATTTGATTATATAATAGCATTTTTTTAGCTTTAGCAATTAGTTTATTATACAGGGTAATAAGCACAGACTTTCATACGACACACCACTCTCCACACTATCTCATAACACTGATACCCTTGAACACATATATGTTGAAAAGATAAATAATCACCAATATATGTATTTTATGCTAAACCAGCAATCATCAGTTAGTCTAGATTACCATCTCCATACATATATGCTATAAGTGCTCAGATATATATTAAGATAGCCAAACCTCATACTTTAATGGACAGGTTTCAATCTACCCCACACTCCAACTCTTCAACCGTCCATACAATTGAAAATCTGATGATGGAATGCTCAAAGGCCACCCTGAGGCCAAGATTCTTATTATCTTCATTATCAGCTTCATTTTCAAACTAGTATAGCCCATTCCAACCTTGAAAGAAAAAATAAAACAAATAATAATAGTTTAGTTTATTTTTATTTTATTAAATAGACAAAATATTAAAATAAAACTCCAAACCACAGAATATGTAAAAAAATTATTCATAATAGTCATTACATTCTTAAATATTTACAAAAAGAGATAAAAATATATACACAATAATCAGCTTGAAAAAATTATACAGATTATAACTTACAAAGATTCATACAAACAATAAATTATAAATGTAGGGAATAGATATAAAAATTATACACACACACAAGACAAAGCATGCACAATACATAATGTTAAACATTAATAATAAAAAGTGTTACAGATAATACTATATCACATGATCACCATTTCTTATGCTTGCTTATAACTGCTATGGAAACAGGCAAAACTCTCCATACAGTATTAACCACTCAGTGCAGGCCAGAGTAATCAACATATTCCAGAAGGCTTATGCATAAAATCCTCATCTAGGTGTAGTGCTCTCAGATCCAAGGCTCCTCACTGATGAAGACCACAAAGACAGAAACTAGTCTGAGAATATTGGATGAGTAGACACTAGATGGAGATTTTATGCACAAGCCATCTAGCACCTATTGATTACTCTGGCTTGCACTAAATGGCAATACTGTATGGAGAGTTTTGCTTGTTTTAGATAATATTATAACCAACATTTCAAACATTTCTGAAGTAAATAAAAAAGATAAATTGTTAATGCCTATTGAATACATGGCAACAAAAGAAGTAAACAATCTGACACTATTATAAATAAATTGCCCATGACTTCCAAGTAAAAATCAGGCAATGTTAAGTAAACTTTCTTAATTAAGTGAATATTTACCATAGACATTCTATGATATCATCATCATCACAACAACACAACAACAGTAATAATAACAACAACAACAACAATAATAATAATAATAACAACAACAACAACTACAACAACAACTACAACAACACCAACAACAACACAACAACAACGACAACGACAATGATAACGATAATAATAATAATAATAATAATAGATAATAATAATAATAATAATAATAATAATAATAATAATAATAATAATAATAATAATAATAATAATAATAATAATAATAATAATAATAATAATAATAATAATAATAATAGATGTCTGCCTATCCCTTGTATATGTATTTAATGGATTGTGTCCTGTACATGAGGGGTCAGAGTGACCTTTGGTCAACATGGGTGTGACAACAATCTCGGCCTATGGGTGGCCTTTGAGCGTTCCATCATCAGATTTTCAATTGGATGGACAGTTGAAGAGTTGGAGTGTGGAGTGGATTGAAGCCTGTCCATTAAAGTAGGAGGATTTGCTATCTTAATATATATCTGAGCACTTGTAGCATATATGTGTAGAGATGGTAATCTGGACCAACTGATGATTGCTGGTTTAGCATGAAATACGTATATTGGTGATTATTTATCTTTTCGACATATGTGTGTTCAGGTGTATCAGTATTATGAGATAGTGTGGAGAGTGGTGGGTCATGTGAAAGTCTGTGCTCGTACCCTGTCTAATAATAATAATAATAACAACAACAATAATAATAATAAACACTAGAGATAAGTTTAGCAATGATCATACAGACCAGTTTGTGAAACAAATATGTTCAAATATAAAAGATGTTCTTCCATTTTTTTCTGTTTATTTCATATATTTTGATGTAGTCTTTTAACTTTGTATTGAGAAAATTTGTATTTATGAAATATTTCAATGCCATGTTTAATTGTTGCTCTTTGAGATAATTCTTAGAATGTAACTAGAATCTGTCTTACATGAACACCAGATTAATGATGCCTATCACTCTGATGATTACCACTCATATAACAACTATGTTCATTTTAAAACTTCCTTGTAATGTTAATTATGTTTCACGTGTTCAATTCAAAGATAATGTGATCATAAAATAATGAAGAACCTATTGATTATGATTTTACTATTTGTATTTTTACAATTTTACAGAACATCCTTAAATAAAACCTTAATACCATTATATTGTAGTCTGTAGAGCATCCATGTTTCATTTCCATGCAGTAAATTAGATATAGTTCTCTATATAGATAATTTAGTTTCAAGTAGTTATATCTCTCTGAATCTTTTAATTGATAAGCATTCAAATCTGTGCTGAACTTCTAACACCTAAGCACATTTTTCTTCTTATAAATTTACAAAGACATTTAAATTGATTTACATTTTCAAATTGTTAACTGTTTAAACTAAAACATGCTATTCTCTTATTGGCTGATTAAGAACTTGAGTTTTTTTTTAAATTTGATTATTAAATGAAACTTTATATAGGCTGCATTCAAAACATTAAGTAAATTATTCTTTGAAAGGCAAAGAAATCAGAATTATTAGCTTACTGCAAATCCCAAATTCACGAAGATCTTATTTTCACTAAATTCTATTAAATTTTGGTTTTAAATTAAGAATTTTTTTTACTGAAAACATTTGAAATGATTGCAAAAATGTTTTCACGTGCTTTACAATATTTTGAGGTGGCAGAGAAAACATTGAAAATGATATACTAAGGCATACAACATCCCTTCATATTTCAAAGATATTAGATGACACTTGTTGATTTAAAGATGGCGCTTCAGACAGCTTAAAGAGAGAACTAATCCCCTTTTTATTAAGACACTCAGTATGTCCTATTTGCATTATTCAAACTGAAAGTAATTTTTGATCTACAAAAACCAAAGGAAAAGATGAATAATAAATTCGAATTTGAAGTATGTCTTATAAATAATTAAAGTTTATTATATTATTGTAAACAGTACAATGCATGGCGACTAGGTCACAACTTGATTTCCTAATGCTGAAATGTATTCATCTCATAGGTAAGATTTGTTATTATTCTTTTGAGAATTTTAAGGAAAGTTGCTTTTCAAAAAGCATTGCCAGTCTCATTCCTATCAATGTAGGCTGTTGCTAAAAGCCATTTTTATATAGTAAAAGGTATTCATGAAGATATAATAGAAAAATTGTATCCTTTTTATAATATATGTAGCTCTATAATAGAGGAATATAAACAGACACACTATAAACGATTTCCCAGGGTGGAAGCAAGACTTGTGAAGACTTATTCTAAAACTTTGTCAAGTGTTTGGTTTCTCATAAATCATGAAAATGGATCTATTGTTGTTTTTTGTTCATCAATGAAGTCAAACAAGGCCAGAATAAAAAAGATAGATTTTGCTACTAATATGTTCTAATAATAATTTGTCAATCTTGTTGAGTTTTTAGGGATTTCTATAATAAAAAAAAATTAAAATAATTTGGCTGACATTTTGGAGCAGTGTTTCATGCCAGCTCTAACTTGTAAGTACCATTTATTGTAATTCTCTTTTATAATGTGATAGTGTATGTCATCTTCAATGTTCTCCCTGACATTACAAAATCTTGCAAACCTTTTGAAACATTCTTGCAAACTCATAGCTTTAATATTGTATAACAGTTTTAATTATTTCAAATGTTATAGTAGACAACAATTTATAATAAAATTTAATTTTAGCACATTAGTCCATAGTAGGCTAAAGTACAAAATACATGGCTGTTTCATGTCATAACCAATGATCCAAGTGTACTAATCTACAGCTATGTACCCATATATTGGTTTAATAGTGACTATTTGAATCATCATTCAAAAGTGTGAGACAAAAGATAAAACTTGATAGGCTTCATAAATATAATCTCCACAAAGTCCACCAACCAATTTATAAACTGTTTACAATCCCATTTAATCATATTTCTTTCTCAAATAGTATATATAGCATTTTCCAATAGACAATAAAAATGGGTTTTCTTTTATTCAGTTTTTCTTTCTTTGTTGTTGCTTCACTTTATCTGATAATTACCACTAACCAGCTGTTTTTCTTTTTTGTTCTAACTTTAATTAAATCTGGATAATTACCATTAATTCACTGTGTTTTGATAATTAGAATTAGCATTAAATAAAGTACTAAATAAACTTGCATTATGTATTATTTATAAAGCACGAAAATGAGCATCTGAATTTTGTAAACTCTTATCTAAATTATTTAATCTGATAAGTCTTTACTTAAATATCTGTATTCTCATTTATCTCTTCTGTGAGAAGGTACAAACATTTTGATTCTAATCTTCTTCTAGGCTAATATTCACCCAGTAAAGAATACAAGTCAGACAACTTTTAATGTAGTGTGTAGTTTTACAGTTGACTTAATTCCAGTAAATGTTTTATGATTAAACACTATTACTATTATTTTATTTAATTTAAATTACATAGACAGTTTTAACTAAGCATAAATCATCAATCACGAGAATCTCTTCTTTTCGTTACTTTTATTTTGAACCGCTAAACATCACATGATCACCATTTTCTATGCTTACACAAGCTGTTTACACAGAAGCAAAACACTTCATACAGTTATGCCACTCAGTGCAAGCCAGAAATGAATCAATGGATGTGGAGAGTTTCGGCTCTGTACTTTTATTTTGTTGAGTTTATTTTAATATTTAGTCTATCTTTCTATTTGCGTTTACAGTACCTATATTTGGTATTAACAATAACAATCTTAAAACTTAAATATTTTTTATTTATCGTTATTTCTGTTTTCAGCATTAATGCAATCATTTTTATTTTAATTAAAGTAAATAAATGTAAATAATTTTAATATTTGACACACATCATTGCAACAATCATCTTTGCTTTTGAATGCATGCATTGTATTTATTGTACTGAGTTGCTATGTAATGTGAGTCAATATTCCTTGCTTAATACAAAAAAAAATATTTTTAGTTATTAAATATTTAGTTTGTCTCCTATTATAATTACTTATATTAATACAAATATTTTAAGTTCCTTTTTTTTTTGTTTGTTTTTAATTTAGTGATAATTTTTTTTATTACAATATGCTTAATTGTATATGTTAACACTTTGAATAATATTTCTGCATGTGAATACATTTTATAAATTATATAAATAATTATTTGTTTTTTAGATAATTGTTTCTAGTAAATGTGATGTCTTGCACGATATTATTCCTCTCGAAAATTTACCAGAAGAATATGGAGGAAAGCTCAGAAGCAGAGACATTATAGGTCTGTAGTTATAATTCTTATTACAGAACTGCTTAATTAATACATTGTACAGGCTTAACACCTGCACTTATATATGTAATATATATGCGAGATTCGAACTCAGACTTTCACACAACCCACAACTCTCGATAAAACTGCAATTTACAGGTCACGACAAAATTTTGTAGTTCAAATTTTTTTCACGAGAGGGTTTCGTGTCGAATTATTTAAAAATTTGTTGTGAAATATCAAATACACGAAATTATAATAACTGAAACACAGGCTTATTATATACCTGTGTCTATATATGTAATATAGGGTATATGAGCACAGACTTTCAGATGATCCATCACTCTCCACTCTATCTAATAACACTGATACACTCAAGCACATATATGCTGAAAAGATAAATAATCACCAATATACATATTTCATGCTAAACCAGCAATCATCAGTTGGTCCAGATTATCATCTCCCACACATATATACTATACATATATACTATAAGTGCTCAGATATATATTAAGATAGACAATCCTCATACTTTAATGGACAGGCTCCAATCTACTACACACCCCAACTCTTCAACTGTCCATCCAATTGAAAATCTGATGATGGAATGCTCGAAGGCCACCCTGAGGCCGAGATTCTAGTCACACCCATGTTGACCTAAGGTCAATCTGAACCCCACATGTACAGGACATAATCCATTAAATACATATGCAAGGATGGGCAGACATCTCTACAATGTAATAACTGAAACACAGG
This sequence comes from Epiperipatus broadwayi, assembly GCA_028023455.1. Classification (NCBI taxonomy): domain Eukaryota; kingdom Metazoa; phylum Onychophora; class Udeonychophora; order Euonychophora; family Peripatidae; genus Epiperipatus; species Epiperipatus broadwayi. Next base: position 2,010,263 of record JAQFVV010000186.1, read on the forward strand.
CTTATTATATACCTGTGTCTATATATGTAATATAGGGTATATGAGCACAGACTTTCAGATGATCCATCACTCTCCACTCTATCTAATAACACTGATACACTCAAGCACATATATGCTGAAAAGATAAATAATCACCAATATACATATTTCATGCTAAACCAGCAATCATCAGTTGGTCCAGATTATCATCTCCCACACATATATACTATAAGTGCTCAGATATATATTAAGATAGACAATCCTCATACTTTAATGGACAGGCTCCAATCTACTACACACCCCAACTCTTCAACTGTCCATCCAATTGAAAATCTGATGATGGAATGCTCGAAGGCCACCCTGAGGCCGAGATTCTAGTCACACCCATGTTGACCTAAGGTCAATCTGAACCCCACATGTACAGGACATAATCCATTAAATACATATGCAAGGATGGGCAGACATCTCTACAATGTAATAACTGAAACACAGGCTTATTATATACCTGTGTCTATATATGTAATATAGGGTATATGAGCACAGACTTTCAGATGATCCATCACTCTCCACTCTATCTAATAACACTGATACACTCAAGCACATATATGCTGAAAAGATAAATAATCACCAATATACGTATTTCATGCTAAACCAGCAATCATCAGTTGGTCCAGATTATCATCTCCCACACATATATACTATAAGTGCTCAGATATATATTAAGATAGACAATCCTCATACTTTAATGGACAGGCTCCAATCTACTACACACCCCAACTCTTCAACTGTCCATCCAATTGAAAATCTGATGATGGAATGCTCGAAGGCCACCCTGAGGCCGAGATTCTAGTCACACCCATGTTGACCTAAGGTCAATCTGAACCCCACATGTACAGGACATAATCCATTAAATACATATGCAAGGATGGGCAGACATCTCTACAATGTAATAACTGAAACACAGGCTTATTATATACCTGTGTCTATATATGTAATATAGGGTATATGAGCACAGACTTTCAGATGACCCATCACTCTCCACTCTATCTAATAACACTGATACACTCAAGCACATATATGCTGAAAAGATAAATAATCACCAATATACGTATTTCATGCTAAACCAGCAATCATCAGTTGGTCCAGATTATCATCTCCCACACATATATACTATAAGTGCTCAGATATATATTAAGATAGACAATCCTCATACTTTAATGGACAGGCTCCAATCTACTACACACTCCAACTCTTCAACTGTCCATCCAATTGAAAATCTGATGATGGAATGCTCGAAGGCCACCCTGAGGCCGAGATTCTAGTCATATGTCCTGTACATGTGGGGTTCAGATTGACCTTAGGTCAACATGGGTGTGACTAGAATCTCGGCCTCAGGGTGGCCTTCGAGCATTCCATCATCAGATTTTCAATTGGATGGACAGTTGAAGAGTTGGAGTGTGTAGTAGATTGGAGCCTGTCCATTAAAGTATGAGGATTGTCTATCTTAATATATATCTGAGCACTTATAGTATATATGTGTGGGAGATGATAATCTGGACCAACTGATGATTGCTGGTTTAGCATGAAATATGTATATTGGTGATTATTTATCTTTTCAGCATATATGTGCTTGAGTGTATCAGTGTTATTAGATAGAGTGGAGAGTGATGGGTCATCTGAAAGTCTGTGCTCATATACCCTATATTACATATATAGACACAGGTATATAATAAGCCTGTGTTTCAGTTATTACATTGTAGAGATGTCTGCCCATCCTTGCATATGTATTTAATGGATTATGTCCTGTACATGTGGGGTTCAGATTGACCTTAGGTCAACATGGGTGTGACTAGAATCTCGGCCTCAGGGTGGCCTTCGAGCATTCCATCATCAGATTTTCAATTGGATGGACAGTTGAAGAGTTGGGGTGTGTAGTAGATTGGAGCCTGTCCATTAAAGTATGAGGATTGTCTATCTTAATATATATCTGAGCACTTATAGTATATATGTGTGGGAGATGATAATCTGGACCAACTGATGATTGCTGGTTTAGCATGAAATACGTATATTGGTGATTATTTATCTTTTCAGCATATATGTGCTTGAGTGTATCAGTGTTATTAGATAGAGTGGAGAGTGATGGATCATCTGAAATTATAATATAAAAAAATAATAAATAACAAATAATTATATTATAAAAAATAATTTATTAAAATAATACTATCCATTGTAGTTTTCGCTTACGATAGCGATAAAATTCTAAAAGACTGCGTCAGTCGTGTAGAGAGTCCTGAAAGCAAATTCCTGTAGATAGGATTCTTATAAAGTACTGCTGGTACCACACTGATGTTTGAGCTGGTGTATGACGACAGAGTGCATATATACACCATTACGGATTGTACTTAAGTTGTTGTATGCACTCCATCCGTCTGCACTGCACGCCACAATGCTGACATAGGGACTATTCTTAAGCAGGCGCCTCCTTGCTAACCACTTCATTGCAAACTCCGGAGTTCGAAGTTCATCCATCAACAGCCACGATGTCCAATTTTCTACGCGAATATCTGCAGCATGTAACACTTCATTTTCTGGCACTACAACTACATTACCATTTATAGGATTCATTGCCCCAAGACAATGTAACAATTTCACACTACTAGAAATACTTTATAGGAGTTTTTATATATATTTATATATGCTTTGCGAATTTTATCTTTTCTATAAATGAAAACTACAATGCACAGTAATCCGACAAGAAACACTCTGGTGAGAAAAATGTGAAACAAAATTTGAATTTTATTGTGACCTGTAAACTGCAGTTTTACCCAACTCTCAATGCCATCTTATATTGCTGACCCACCTGATCACACACATGTTGAAAAGATAATTAATCACCACTATACGTATGTTGTGCTAAACCAGCACTCATGAGTTGGTCCAGATTACTATCTCCACATGTATATACAATCAGTACTCAGCTTTATATTAAGATGCCAATCTTCATACTTTAATGGACAGGCTAAGATGATACTGAGAGTTGTGGGTTGTGTGACAGTCTGAGTTCGAATCCTGCAGAATTTCTTAATATTTATTAAAAATAAAATATATTTAATATATATTATATTGTGTAAGACTCATCTTCATTAACGATGTACTAAAGTTTAAATTTTGCAACAGCAACAATAAATGTTTCACATTTAACATTAAACTAATAAACAATCGCTCTTGAAGAAAAATAGCAATTCCAACTGCAAAAGGAAAAGAAAAAAAGGAGACTTACTCTAGAAATATCTTTTTATAAAGACTATACAAACCAAACTGAGAGCAGTGAATACAACCATAAATAGAATATTATCCAATTTTCTGTTTACTTGATATTTTACAATGCTATCTTTGAATTTCACCACAAGAACTTTTTTTCCCTGAAATAATACCATGGGTGAATGAAACTCTCCAATGTATTCTATTCTTTACCATATTGTCATTGCAGTTTGGAATATTTATAAGATAATCCTTGTAATGTAAATAGGGTGTACCTCTCCACAAAATTCTTAAATTCATCATAAAAGACCATTTTATGAAGTTTTCCATTGTTCATTCATTTTACATATCCAACCCAATGAAGATGTGACTTCACAATAGTGGTCTTAAAATCATCACATCTACCAATCTGAAGAACCCATTTCTGCCCAATTTACTTTTAAAATTTCATGGAGCATTCTTAAGTGAAACTTTTCTAATGCCTTTATATTGCATCAAGATTGTCCAAGTTTCACAGCCATACAATAAATTAGATAAAATAAACAATTTTATATACAACTTAGTTGCAGTAGTTCTTACCTTATGATTATATATGCTATCTTTTTACTTGTTAACAGCAATAGTCCATTGGAGATATGTTTTATCTGATCATCTAATCACACTTTTCTATTTATAAAACTGGTTTACATAATCAGGTTGCTAGGATTTTTTTTACCATCATTAATTTATAAAGAACATAAGCTTTTTAACCATTAATTAATACACCAAAGCCTTTAAATGTTGCATTAAAACATTAAATACATTCTAAAAATTGACTTTTAAATTGGAAAAAATATCACAATTATCATATTGAAAATCCAGAATCCAAGAAAAAAATGTTTTCACTATTAATTGATTCAAATTAAAAATTCCACCATCAAACATGTATTATATATTCATCCCTGTTTAATTAAAACATTGTTATAGCTCAATTTATCCTCAAATCATAAACTTACTCAGATTCAACTTATTATAATTAATGAATGGGTGGATGGATGAATTAACCAATAACATAAACAAATCAATAGGCAAATGTTTTCAGTAAATTTGCTGCTATCATTAAAAAATAAAGCTAATTATTAAATGGAAGTGTTTTGGAAATTAAATCAGATAAAAACAAATAAATGTCAGAGCTGAGTGGCAGTGTATATGATGTTCAAAATATTGTTAAAACAATGAGGCATATTTATGTTGAGCTAGAAACTGCTAAAATTTAAACATAACATGAAGCAAACAGCCACAGTGTAGCTGGAAGTGTTAGGCACTGTATCAGTTGTTATTATAATATATGTAAATACATTTTGTACACAAGTTGACTAAATCAAACTTTTTATCCCCACAGGAAAATAAAAGATTTAAAATAATTAAAATTGACTCATTAGGACAGTTTGATGCAGGCTATTTTAAAAATTGGCCAACCAATCAAAAGCTTTTCTACATTAAAGCTAATCAAATTACAACCCTGAATTAAAACTGTTGATTTGTGGTGCACAAATGTATGAAATCTTATGTGCACATGTACCTGGGGTGCTTTCACCTGAGCTTAATTTCAATGGAGAACTATGTTTACTATCATCTTTCTGCCCAAAACTCCTAATATTAATAGCAAGATATCACTTCCATCATTATACTAAAAGGGGAGATGGTGAAAGCAAGAAATTTTGCTGCTAAGCTCAAAAAGCTTGCATTTAGATGTGAATTCGGGCATTTTTCAAATGAAATGCTAGGTCCTAGGAGATCATTACAATTTCAAAGTATATTACCATGGATTCAGAATAAAATTGCAAATAGATTCAGCTTTGAGTCTGCAACATCACAAGAAACTCTGGTCGAATCTATACCAAGAAATATTTATAGTGATTATTTTGTGATTGATTTATGAATTTGTTGTATTTTGGTTGGATCATTATCAGGCATCATTAGTGCTTTACTTTTTTCTAGGGTAGGCACAGGTAGGTAAAGATAGAGCTGAGATGAGGCAGTAAAGTTTCCTTAATGCTTATTCAGTTTGCTTAAATGCTGGACAACACCATTTCTTCATGGAGTAACCATGCTAGTCAAAGATGGACTATTGAAACTTCTACTTCTTTATTCAAATAAAATTTAAGACATATACATATTAAGTCATTGTGTATTTAAATTGTAATGCAACGTTTATAATCCATCATTATGTATGGAGATAAGTTATCTGATTATGATCTTCATGGAAAATTTTCTAGTCCACTGTCAACAAAAGGTATTCTGTTTTAAATTTACAGCCACAGCCTGTTTATGTTATCAAGTGTTTCTGAACAAAGTATATACTCCTATCCTAACTTTATCTCAGTTCTATGTTTATTTATCAACAGCTTTTTAACTCCCCTACAAATGTTATCAATGGCCTGTTTTTCAACAACACAGGATAGAAAAAAGATGATTCATAATTGGAGTCAAAAAAGGAAAACAGACAAATTAAAATTTCTGCCCTTTTTAATTAATACAAGTTTATATCAGAATCCTGTTTTTATAGAATTAAAATATAATTATTTCAAATTACTGTTGACTTAACAACAGTAATATCTTTATTTTGAATTGGTTTTCCTTCTTTTATTCTTTTCAGTGATTGAGTTTATAAGTAGTTTAAGAGTGAATCAGGTTGCCCAATTAAATGAAAATAGTTCCATCATTAATGGTATAGATCCAAAAGCTGTATCATTTAAAGACTCTCCCAATCGGAATGAGTTTAAGGGATCTGATGAAACAAACTAAAAAATACACATTGTACATCAATTCAAAGATACAATTTACAAATATTGTAAACTAATTAAATATATAGAAACAGCTTTCAAAATGGCAAAAAAAAAAAAAACCAAATGAAAAAATCCTTTTTTAAAAATGTAATGCATAAAAAATGCATGAAATAAAATCATTGGTTACCAATTCCAATAATGTTAAAGTCATGAGCAGCATAGATTGTCTTTAAGACCTGAATTATTATAAATGGTAAACCAACTTCAATAGAAGTGGATTCTGGACTTGTAGTTACCATTATGTTAAAAGATATGTGGGCCAGTATTAATTAAAAAAATAACAGTAGTCATCAGTTACAGTCTAGCAGTAAAACAATTGCTTATTATCAAGGTAAACAAATCCCTTTCTAGGAAGAAGCCAACATAAAAGTCACTATGCCAAAAATAAACTACAGTATATATCTTTCTATGCAAGTAAACATAGTATTCTCATAAAACAACCCAGGTTTGATCACTTAGGACATGCAGTGGTCAAATGATCTTGCTCAAACTTAGGTAAATAAAAAATGGTAATGCATACAAAGTAAGCTTAAAAAGTCGATCAATTAATATGATAGACTTGGAATTATAGGCACCAATTAACAGTAAATTGATTGCACAATGGATTCTGGATTCCAAAGATACTGAAATGGTCCAACAGGATTCAAACAAAAAATCTTATAAACTTTTTCTCAATTCTGTGGGGAGCAAAAGGTGTGATTGCATCAGATGAATGGTCCAAAGTGCTTAAAATTTTCAATAATGGGAATTCAGAGATCATTAGAATGAACATGTCAACTAGTATCTAGGTCTGGTGGTTAATTTGAATGCTGGCATCACTTCTGGTATAATAATGTGAACCAAAGTATAATTTTCTTCTTCATTTTCTTATGTATTGATTTCTATGTTTACATATCATACCATTTACAACTTACTATTTTTATATCAAAACTTTATTCTGTTTTGACTGCCCTGCAATCATCATCGGAGCTACAATATCCAAATATATAATTATTCAATTAATACATTTTATACACATATTCATATACACATCTCAGTTGCATAATTATATATTTGGATATTATAGCTCTGATGATGACTGCAGAACAGTTAAAACTGTTAAAATAAAGTTTTGATGTAAAAAATAGTATTGCTAAAGTGTTTAAGAAAGTTGTAAATGGTATTAATCAAAGTATGCCAGCAAAGAACAAAATTGGTCAGTGGACTGAACATGAAAGTCCCTGGGCCCAAATTCATGTTGACCATACTTGCCAATGTAGGGGCATTGATAGTTGTCAATGCATGTTTCATATCACTGGAGGTAGTTGAAGTATTACTATTTCTGTCAACAGCAATTATTGAAACTCTTAAGAAGGTATTTTCTGTCTGTGGCCTGTATAAAACTGTAATCTCAGATGACAGCACACCTTTGCATCAAATCTTTTCAGACAATTTTAATCAAAAATAGCATTAGAGTAGTGTTCAGCCCACCATTTCACCCAAAGAGCAGTGGCCAGCATGAGATTTTTAAACACTAAAAGAATACCTAAAAATCTAGATAGATAGCTGGAACACCTGTCTTGCCAGAATGCTAATAGTCCATCAATCCTCACTAAGCTCATTCACTCACAAAATACCAATGGGACTACTATTTAACAGGGCTCTGAGAATTAATCTGTCAGTTCTTCAGCCTAATTAATCTAGTGCAGATAGGCCTCCAAGTCTTATCACAGAACAACAAAATGAGTTCTGAAAATTTGTGATTAAGATAAAAGTATTGTTGAGCACAGCAATACTGTGGGCACAGAAACCAGCTATGATTAAACTATTGGTCTCCAATCACAATTGAAGACACCTGACATGCTGATGAAAACACCAGATCTACAATGAGAACATCAGACCTGCTAATACCAGATCGACAATTGAAGTCATTGGATCTATTGATGAACACACCACACTCACTAAAGAAGACACTATGCCTGATGATAGTGGTATCAGACCTGAAAAAATCAGTGAGCAACAAAAACATTCACTCACATATCTCAGTGATTATATTTTCCAGGACTAGTTTTAGTCATGGGGAAGAAATGTTATGGTTCAACTTATTGTTAGACAATAAATGTGTTTTAATCCAACTAACCATAAATCAATAGACACATAAAAGAAAGAGTTCAATAAATGTACATGTTCAGTAAATCTGCCTGCATCTATTAAGGAAAGAAATCTTACTATAAAATGGCAGTCTTTTTGAAAATCAAACTAGTTCAATGATAAATAAGTGTCAGAGTTGAGTAACAAATGCATATTAACCATAATTGAACTGAAAGCTTTTAGAATTTAAAACTAACACCACATAAGCTGCCACACTATAACTAGAAGTGTTAGGCAGTATACAAGTTTTATGGTAATACATATAAATACATTTTGTGTGTAAGCTGAATAAATATACAATTATACTTGTGTGAGTCTATGATTACTCTGACTTTTATATAAACACAATAATCGCAAACAATTCCAAGGCCCACTGCCATAAAAATTGAAAATAAAGTGGATGCAAGTATATACCATTGTTTAAGTCTAGTTTTTATTTCAAATGGCTGATTTCTCACCTATAGGAATAATACCCTCTCATTCCATCATGGAAAAGCTGTATAATATGAATAAATTTTGGTGGATAACAAAGTCATTTCAAACAATGCTGTAGACCTGCATTATTACCTGAGTCAAATGCCTTAAAGAAATCAATAAAAGCAATATATAAATCATTCCTTTCTTCCCCATACATGGCAACAAATATTATAATACAGTAATCAATCTAGATAAAATTGAAACAAACAACCAATTATATCTACAAATATTTAATTATCAACCTGAATTACACCTCTTATTGAGATCTTTTCAAGATTTGACCATTGTATATATAACAAATTGTTTATTTACATTCAAATATCAGCCTTTCAAGCTAATTGTGCAATAGCTTTGCGAGTGTTAATAATAAATGAATACATTCTCACCAATGCAAGATATAGTATTTACGCAGGAATAAAAAGGAATCCTCTTATTCCTATGACTCAAATATTTATATATGAGCAAATCTGAAGTACTGGCAAAGAAAGTGTGATGATAGAACAGTCACTTTCAATTACTCTATACAATGACTGAATGAATGATGTCGATGAAATTGTCTATTGTGTTTTCAATTCACCAAAATTACACTGAATCTCTAATAAATATTGGATAGAATGGATGAATGTAGGGAACTTGAAAATCTGGATTCAAATCATCTTTAATTACATCTAGGTTAAGTATATACACTATTTGTATTTCAATATTAAATATTGATCTGTAACTAAAAACATATTCAACAAAATTCATGAAAGTATCTTTGCTAATTATGATATTACACAATAATTACTGCAAACTTGTCTAATCGCTCTAGATGGCCCAACCTTATGAATCCATATATTTCTAAAAATTACAAAATTCTTGAGCCTTCTTTGGGTTTTTTTTTATTATCAGAGCCTGCAACCTTTCTATTTTTAAGATTACAAAGAGATGTTTTGATTTTACTAAACTGGATATCTTCATCTAAATGAGTAGACAAAATGGATATATCATTAAAAGTGAATATCTCAATTCTTGTATTATTATTCACATTATAATTATATATTCCTTTCATCTGTTCCAAATGTCATTGTCATCATGCTAGAATTAATAGGCTTTCATTTGTTCCAAATGTCATTTTCATCATGTTGGAATTAATAGGATTGTGATAACAATTCTTAGGTCCATATGGTGCTTTCACTGTGTCAAAAAAGGTCTGAAATGGTCATGCTTAGCAAGTGTCTTTGCACTTTTAATCCACCAATCAATTTTGAACTTTCTTGTCACTCATTAAACATCTTCATTTATATTTATTATGAAGTTCCACATTTAATCTATTATCCTGCCAAACAGAAAAAGCTACATGATTTCTTCTAATTAGATCACCCAATAATGAGATCATTGTCAAAATACCAGTCATGATTCTTTTTTGTAACCAAGAATAGATTTATTTACTTCTTAAAAGAATTTCATGAGTCTTGAAGATCCCAATTAAAGATTTTAGTATTTAATAACAAATATTTTCATTCTTCCTTTTTTTTTTTTTCATATGTCATAGCATCGGCCGGGAGGCGAACCCGCAACAACCGTCTGCAATCAACTGCTTGCTTGCAAGGTGGCTGCGCTGACCTCTCGGCTAACAATGCTTGACTTCTTCCTTTTTTAAATATAAATTACTCATAAAAATATTTTTTATTACATTGTGAAATAAAAAAGTATGCAGGAAATATTAAAAACGAAGTTATGATCAAAAATCGTAATATTTCATTTACTATAATAAAATAATCATATGGTTATTTTTAGTTCATAAATTCAATTAATATGGCAAATATGTACTATGAGCACTGAACCTTAACTCGGGCTCTAACATTTTTACAACACGATATAGATATGATGTATTTATGCTTATATTAGGAAAAATAGAATTTTGAAAGTCTGGCAATCCTAAATTAAAATATTTTTATTATAGTTTTTTTCATCAAAATGTTAATTTCCATTATTAATATCATCTGAAAAAATAGTTCTTTTTTCATATGTCATAGCATCTGCCGGGAGGCGAACCCACAACCGTCTGCAACCAACTCCTTGCAAAATGGCTGCGCTGACCTCTCGACTAACAACATAGTTCTTTTGGAAATATATATATAGTTTTTTTAATCATTGTAATGTGTGGTTGATTATTTACTATCGTTGCCCTGACATTTAATTAGATATTATCTGACATTTTTTGATTAGTACTGGAGACACAATAGTAATCTTTTTTGACTCCTATATTCTCTAAAATTCCATGTCATCAAAAAAACTTTGATCTAGCAATAAAAAATATATTAAAACACAAAAATTATATTTATACCAATAAAAATCTTCATTTAACAACATATACTTATATACAAGCCCACTCATGTTTATATGTTAAATTAAATGTCATGAATTAATTAAGTTATAAACAAGTGAAAATTTTCCATAAATTAAAGAAACATATCAAGCTTTAATGTTGCTAGGTAATTACCAATTAAAATTGGTAACTCCAAACTGAACAATACACTTTTCATTTGCTAAGTAAATAAAAAGCTATTATTGGCTACTAGAATAAGTTTGGGAGTGTTTAACTAATAGTTACCAAGCAATATCATTGCTAGACATATTACTTTAGTTAATGCATTGAAGTTATTCATTAGTTTAATATATATATCTGAAAATGTTAATTTGTTCAAAACTTCTTTTAATATTAATTTGAATAGTAAGAAATTTTTATAGTACATGTATTGTTTTGAATCGTATTTTTTGCTTGAGAAGTCTGCCTTGATATGATACTAATGTTGATAAAAAAAATCAAGTCAGATGTCACACGACCTAATTTTAATAAAGCTCGTGTTACAAATGTTATATATAGAATTCGCAAAACAAACTCTTAACAAGCTTTGAGAATACCCTCAACCCCAGACCGGTTTCTGCATCTAGCGTCGCCAGTGTTGAAAATTTTTTAATTTGCTGTCAGCTAGTAATTTAATTTTAAATTGTTGCATTTGGTTTTTTAATATATTAAATATTTATAATATTATTTTGCAGATGATTGGAAAATGCTGTTAAGAAAGAAAAGGAATAAGCTTCTTGCTCTGGACAATGCCTTTATGCTTGACAATTCCAAACGAATTGGTGAGATTAAAGATCCCTATGGAGTGAATGGCATTGACGGATCATTCAGAAAACTTGAAATCGACTGAATTAATAAATATGTAATAGTCAACTAAATCATTTGCTTAAAATATATAAAAATTGAAAATAAATAAGACTAAATTTATTTATTCGATAGCAAAGATTAAACCCATTTTCTTTCAAAATTATTTATGTTATGATATATATAATACATTATAATAGAGCTTATAATTTAACATCTGATACAAAAAAAACTAGCATACGTTCAATGCAATAGTATCCTAATATGGCTGACAAATCATAAATTGAATCCATTACATTTAAAAACTCTAATATTTATTTTACTGAATATTATCAGACTGCTGGTATATCATGTATTTATTTGTCTTATAAGAAACCAAATTTTTTTCTATCATTTTATTGCTTCAAAACTATTTTAACAATAACTGAATTTAAATATTGATAGAGCTTAGACTCTGATATAGACCAGGTATTGTCAAAATAGTTTATAAAGAATAATTTATATATAAATAGTCAAAATAAGAGTTATAGATCACATGACTCTATTCTCTTAAGCTTGTAAGTTATAAACAATGAGAATTGCCAATTCCTCAACAGTGCTTAGCTAGAGAAAGCATTTAAAATATCTCTGTCAGGACCCCCCCAAAACCTCTGACCATGGTTTCATGCTCTGGCACTCATCAGAGAGGTGCTAGGATAGGTTCAGACACTAGATCTAAAAACACCAACCCAAAACCAGCATTTAGCTAAAAGTTATCTATTGAGTGGAAAATCTGAATTTTTCAGACACCTACATGTTTTCAAACCCAGCTATCCAACTCAAATATCTATATAGAGCTGAGAGATCTTCATCCATACCATATATTAGTGCTGAGGAGTGCCATATATGAAACCATGGTCAGAGGTTTGGGGAGGGTCCTGACAGAGATATTTTAAATGCTTTCTCTAGCTAAGCATTTATCACAAAGCTTGTTGAGGAATTGGCAATCCTCAGTGTTTAATAATTACATATGATCATATATATTGCATATGTTTGATTTATTATATAAAGTGAACACCTGATGAACCAGATGGTTAATAATATTCAGAGAATCAAGAAATTATGCTATTAAGTGTAATAGATTAAAATTGAAATGATACATGTTTTGTTGATGATAAATAGGATGTAATTGCATTGCAAGTATACTAAGTATTTTGAATTATAATTTTAGATTATTTTATAGTTCTTGTTTAAGTTACATATATACATGAAAAGGATACATTCTATTATACATTTGCATATGGGTTAAAATGTGCATTAATACACAGCTGAAGATAAATTTATTTTTTATAATTAAAATATTAACGTAATGCTGAGCACATTCGAAAATTACACTATCATAATGCACACCTCTTAACCCATTACTTGTTATGAAGTAGAAATATAAATATCATATCATCACATTTGCATATGATAACATTTAATTGTAAACTATGAAATTGTGTGAATAGTATTTATTTATATTTTATTGTTTATATTATAAATCACAGATTAAATAAATATTTTTAAACAAAAAGTTACAGAATTTATTTCAATTATTTAATAAAATATTAATTTTTATGAAACAAATATTTACCACAAAATGATCTTTAATAGAGAGTAGACAGTGTGTCCAATAAAAAGGTGACAGGTTTTTTCTTAAACAACTCCTTGCAGCAGCAACTCGTATTATGTGACTAAAGTTATTAAACACAAATATTTTATATCATTAGCATTTATGATTCATGGATTATAGCTTAAACAGTAACAGTTAATTCGTACCTTAATCTTCAATATTGTCTTTGTCATCATGAAATATTTACGACTTGAAAATGTTTTTGTAATTTGTGATTTCATTGCTGTTCTGAATTGAATCATTTTAAAAATGTTGGTAGCAAATTTTTTTCTATTTAAATAAAGTTTGCCGTTGACACTTCTGTCATGAGATAAAATATGAAACACTCTATTGTGTTTCATGTTAGAACTCTTGTACCAGACACCATAGCATCTTAAATTTTTGTGGTGAATAGTTTGTAATAGATAGTTTGATATAGAATGATGTGGCCAGCATCTTGGAAAGATAACAAATTACTAGTTATCTTTTCACTGGAACACACTGTGCATAGTAATTCTGAACAGGAAGATTTTTTACTAAAGTGTACTGAAAAGTAACTAAGGAAAAATTTATTTTCGATTTTCCTAATACAACCAGTGGAAAAATGTATTTTGGTAACATGTAAACTTGTTTAGTAAATCAACAGAGAAACTGCTTAGATACTTATTTTGATAAGCATTTGTAATAAAATTAATACTGCAAGCAAATGTTTTACAAAATTTAATGAAGAAATTGAAAATAGTGATGCTTGGTAAGGCAATTATTATTTAAAATTCACTTCAAATTGAAAATAGTGATGCTTGGTAAGGCAATTATTATTTAAAATCACTTCAAAAGATGTTAATTCATTCTATTTTTAATCACCAATTGTGATGAAAATTTTATGAGAAATCAATTGGTGAACTTTTTTTAACAGAAAATTGTTTTAAAATATTAATATTGTCATTATATCTAATTATGTAATTAATGTTAAAAAATATTGAATGACAAAAGAGAAAATATAATATTTCAGCAGCCTTAGTAGAAAGTAAATTTTAACATTATTTATTTTTCAGTCTTTCAATCGTATTCTACTTTCAAAAGCTATCAATGTCTCACACTAAACTTTCAAGTCGAAAACTTTCAACATATGACAAGGAATAAGCTTAATTTAAGCAAAAACAAAATATTTTTATAGCAAGAATCTTAGTTTATTCCCAATAATTTGATGTGGAAAAAGATATTAACTATTATTAAAATAAGATTTTATTTATAAAAATCTAATAAAAAACAGAACCTATTCACTGGGCTGACTTTAAATAATTCTAATATGAATAATAATATTCTCACAAAATAAGTATTAAATAAACTCACAAAAGAGAAGATCTAAATCAATAATCTTTTTATTCTGAAAACAAAGTTCTCAATGTGAAGAATTAATGAAAGTGACTTCCAAATAAAAATGTAAACTAATATAAAAACCTCTATTAATTTTCAACTAATTCCATCGTCCTCTATCTTTAACCATCAGGTAACAACTCTCAATTCAAACCATATAATTCTATAATTAAAAATCACTTCTTTTCTTTTCAAAAACTTTATTTGATGTATATATATATCTACTTATTTCCAACGTTTCGACTATCTTTACTCTATAGTCATTTTCAAGGATTTGACTCTCTTCTCAAAAAACTTTCCCTTTTTACATTTTTTATCCAAAAAACCAATTGTTACAATAAAAAACTTATTTCCTTTTTCTTTCTTATATACTTCAAAAAGGAAAAAGTTAACTGATTATTAAAAATAAAAGAATTGGCATTCTTATCAGTAAGATCACAAATGAAGAATAGTGACATCTTGACTTTTTTTTTGCAATAAATATCCCACAAATAAAAACAAATTGTAAATTCTATATTGAAAAACTAATAATACAAACATATTTTTTCTCCATAATCCTAAAGTCTAGTTATTTAGAAAAAGCCATTCGTAATCTACTAGAGTGTGACAAAGATGTACTTCAATAAATTATTTGAACTTGAGTAATATTATCAAGAAAAAAGATTCTGGATATTCCTCATAATATGCAGGTCAATCCTAAAAGAACCATCTTATTTAATGGTTATAATCCATTCTACTCTACTGTAATCTATACTGCCTGTTTCTAATGTGGAAAAGTACTTAAATTCACTAAACATCACATGATCACCATTTATTATGCTTACACAAATTATTTAGACAGTGGCAAAACTCCATACAGTAGTGCCACTCAATGTAAACCAGAGTAATCATCGGATGCAGGAAGATTTAGGTTTATGCATAAAATCCCTATCTAGTACCTACTCATCCATATCCCCAGCTAGTTTCTAGTTTATGGCTTTCATCAGTAAGATACTGTGACAGTCAGATGATGTATGTTGGTTTAACCCAGTTCGAATACTAGGCGAAAGTACCTCGAGGCCATCCATACGTGAGATATTAAATCAAGAATACTATGATCTCTGCCCTATTTGCCTATTCTCGAAGCTAATTACGAACAAACAACATTATATGAGACACACATAAATTATTTTCTCACCGGCCACAAAGCTTAGCAACAGAGGTGGAAACATGGACGGGTACACCTATGGGGCTAAATAGTTAAATGTGCATAAAAGTGCTACGAACCATGTGTTTTGCATGCCTGGATCATTGGAAAAGTAAAATAAAGCATTATAATAAAATTAGAAAACTCAAGCTTTTTATAGTTAAATAATATGTTTAATTAACAGCTTTAAAATATGAATAATGATTTAATGGCCTCCGCTATTCCCCTAAATTAATGAAAACTAATTAGACAATAAAAACAGATTAATATGTTTGCGGTCTAAATCTTTTCTTCCCAATTTTATTAAAATTGTCAACCCGAATCTCCTCGATAAAGTGCAATAATAAAAATCTTTCACAAAGTATTTTTTAATTGCTTTGCGCTAAAACAGAGTTTAAAAATTATTTTAAACATATATAGCTAAATCTGATATATGTAATAAGCTAGTGGTGGACAAAAGAAGCATTATCGAGGAGATCAAGTTGGCAAACAAAAGGAAACTTACTCGTATTGAATTTTACAAATATAATGAAAATTGGAAAGAGATTTAAATGAAAAACTAACCTTTAAACTTAACTGCACCAGAATACGAAATATTTATAAACATTAGTAATGAAGAATAGCGAATGAAAAAGGGTTAAATATATAGATATATATATTGTGTGATCATCTATCTATATATTTAACCCTTTTTCCTTCACTATTCTTCATTACTAATGTTTATAAATATTTCGTATTCTGGTGCAGTTAAGTTTAAAGGTTAGTTTTTCATTTAAATCTCTTTCCAATTTTCATTATATTTATAAAATTCAATATGAGTAAGTTTCCTTTTGTTTGCCAACTTGATCTCCTCGATAACGCTTCTTTTGTCCACCACTAGCTTATTACATATATCAGATTTAGCTATATATGTTTAAAATAATTTTTAAACTCTGTTTTAGCGCAAAGCAATTAAAAAATACTTTGTGAAAGATTTTTATTATTGCACTTTATCGAGGAGATTCGGGTTGACAATTTTAATAAAATTGGGAAGAAAAGAGTTAGACTGCAAACATATTAATCTGTTTTTATTGTCTAATTAGTTTTCATTAATTTAGGGAAATAGCGGAGGCCATTAAATCATTATTCATATTTTAAAGCTGTTAATTAAACATATTATTTAACTATAAAAAGCTTGAGTTTTCTAATTTTATTATAATGCTTTATTTTACTTTTCCAATGATCCAGGTATACAAAACACATGTTTCATAGCACTTTTATGCACATTTAACTATTTAGCCTCATAGGTGTTCCTGTCCATGTCTCTACCTCTGTTATTAAGCTTTGTGGCCGGTGAGAAAATAATTTATGTGTGTCTCAGATAATGTTGTTTGTTCGTAATTAGCTTCGAGAATAGGCAAATAGGGCAGTGGTCATAGTATTCTTGATTTTATATCTCGCGTATGGATGGCCTCGAGGTACTTTTGCTTAGTATTCAAACTGGGTTAAACCAACATACATCATCTGACTGTCACAGTAAAAAAATTTTTTCTGCATTCTGGTGCCCCATGTTGGGCTAAAGAAAGCGGAAAAAAAATTTTTTACTGTGACAGTCAGATGATGTATGTTGGTTTAACCCAGTTCGAATACTAAGCAAAAGTACCTCAAGGCCATCCATATGCGGGATATTAAATCAAGAATACTATGACCTCTGCCCTGTTCACCTATTCTCGAGGCTAACTACTAACCAATAACCTTATCTGAGACATGCATAAATTATTTTTCAACCGGCCAAGCTTAGCATCAGCGGAGAGAAACATGGGCGGGAACACCTAAGGAGCTAAATAGTTAAATGTGCAATAAAAGTACTAAGAAACATGTGTTTTGCGTGCCTGGATCATTGGAAAAGGAAAATAAAGCATTATAATAAAATTAGGAAACTCAAGCTTTTGATAGTTAAATAATATGTTTAATTAGTGGCTTTAAAATATTAATAATGACTTAATGGCCTCCACTATTCCCCTAAATTAATGAAACAAACTAATTAGACAATAAAAACAGATTAATATATTTGCGGTCTAAATCTTTTCTTCCCAATTTTATTAAAATTGTCAACCCGAATCTCCTCGATAAAGTGCAATAATAAAAATCTTTCATAAAGCATTTTTTAATTGCTTTGCACTAAAACAGAGTTTAAAAATTATTTAAAACGTATATAGCTAAATCTGATATAAGTAATAAGCTAGTGTCGGACAAAAGAAGCGTTATCGAGGAGATCAAGTTGGCAAACAAAAGGAAACTTACTCGTATTGAATTTTACAAATATAATGAAAATTGGAAAGAGATTTAAATGAAAAACTAACCTTTAAACTTAACTGCAATGGAATATGAAATATTTATAAACGTTAGTAATGAAGAATAGCGAAGGAAAAAAAAGGTTAAATATATAGATAGATGATCACACAATATATATCTAAGACTAGTCTAATAAAAAAATGGTTACATTACAAATATAATTAAATACAACAATTTATAATATAATTCAGTGAAGCACTTAAAAGAGGGTATGAATAAAAAAAGTAGAAAGTAAATAGTTCAATGGAGGAGAGATACTATTACCATCCTGGTTCCTTGGTCATGTTCCATCGACGAGCGTAGCTTGATCCATCCATCGATAGGTATTTGTCCGGACAATGAAAATATGTAGCATGGTTTCATGAAAAATCCTACAGACATGGCACAGAGTTCAGATCACTATTAGGTGGATACTACGGCATTTTGGATGGTATTTAGGAACCTCGGTGATAGGCAAAGCTATTTATTTGCCTAGCCAAGCATAGTAGAATCCATCAAATTCATATGACTTTTATGGAATAAAAATCTCAACAAGCAAAAGCAAAATCTGAAAGCGTTCTCCAAAGAGAAATCTGAATGCCAGCAAGAAAACTCTGAATAACAGCCAGAAAACTCTGAATAACCAAGTCTTTTGTTCTCACTTTTATTTATACCCTCTTTGTCAGCTACCTTCTATTGTTTGTATGATCTTAGATCTTGATAAGCCCACCCACATGCTCCTTTGTTTCAAGGTAACATTTTCTAAAAATAACCTTTACTTTTTTACTCTAAATTTCTTTCTTTAAACTTTGAATTTTATTAATTAAAAAAGAAAGAGAAGGCCATCTTTAATTTGCCTTGAATGGGCTAATTAATTAAAAATATACATTCTTTTAGAAAATGTTGGCGGGCTTATCTCAAAATCAAATCATACTAAATATTTTAACAAGATTTAAAAAGAAAAATACATTCTTATTTCTTTTAATAAAATAAGCATTTTATTTCAGCAGAATTTTGCATTAACTCATATATATACGCTTGACGTATGTATATGTTTGACTAATAGATTTTACAAGTGATTTTTATTAACAGGAATCTAATCTTAGAATGGAATTTATTTAACACAAAATATTTAACTGCAATACAAATTTAATAAGCATAATTAATTTTAGCTTTAATGCAAAACCCTGCTGATATTGGACTATAAACTTAATTCAGGTCTATAATACTAATTAAGTTTATAGGAGGCTGTGAAGCATGGATCGGACTTCAGATCCATTGCTTCAATACTAAGATAAAAGGTGGCTGCTGGATGGAAGGTTGAATTAGATTCTAAGATCTAGGTGCTCTAAGATCCGAGGCTCCTCACTGATGAGAGCCACAAGCTAAAAACTAGTCTTGGGGATATTGGATGAGTAGGCACTACTATATGGAGAGTTTTGCCTCTGTTTTTCAAATTCACAAAGCTAATCCATCCAGATAATCAATAAACCAGTAATGATATAGCTGTGATCTAAAAAAAAATGTATCTCTTATTGATAACAATTTCAACGCTAAAGTATCTGCAACAGATGTTAATATATAATACTAATAAAGGCTTTAACATTTAAAAAGCTATTCAATATTGGTTTCTGAAAAATCCAGAAATACTGGTTAATGTATAGTGAATCATGTAATGGTACAGGAGCATTGTTAAAATTTTTGGAATCATTACAAAATTTTTTTAAAAAAAAGTTCTTAATAATTGTATCATTTTAAGTACTTTTATGAATAAATATATGAAACAAAGGGATTCCTAAAAAATGAGTCATACAGCCTCAGTTTGCTTTATGAAAGCTGTGCCACATTAGTAATACCATTAAAAACATTAGTAAGTACAATGTAATTCATGATAATTAACTTTCAAGTGACATCAATGTTTAAGATTTTTCTACAATGACTTAAATATATGTATGACGTGTGTAAATTTGATTTTGAAACCTCATCTGATGCATTAGGAATTATCAACTAGCTTTTAATAAATCACCAGATAAGAAAGTGATAAAAAAATCATTTGTGTAAAATAATCTTTTTAAAAAACGTGTAAAACTGGCAAAATTCAATAATATAACTTTGTATAAAACACACACAGAAATATGAGGTCAGCGATAGCTGCTTTGTAAGCAGTTGTTCCGGGTTAGTGGTTTCGCTTCCCGGTTGATACTATAACACATGAGAAAAAAAAATTGATTCCAACAATTTTAGCAAACCGTAAGTAACTTATGACTTGCAAATTAGTAAATGATGTAGCTTATCAACTAATTAATACTGACTATAAATTTAATCATAAAATCTGAAAATAGATTGATATTAATAGATATTGATAAAGTAAATGTTATTTTAATGTTTATTTAATTGAAATGTTTCTTCGGTATACAGGCTTGCTAATTATCATAATAACGTTTTTCAACTTAGTTTTTTCATGAAGATTTACAATTATTGATGTATGCATTTTTATTAAGATTAAAATATCAATACGTCACAGTTCTAGTGTGATTATGATTATCATCATCACCAATTTACCCAATTGAGGCTAGTGTTATAATAAGTTTTTATTTTATTTTACAGTTGAAATGTTTTTCATCACAGTAATAAATTAAGATACTCTAAAATGTATATAAATATCTAAACCATTATATATGATGTGATGCACTGTGACTTCTCTTTATATGAATTCAGGAATCTCTCCGCAACTATGCCCAGAGGAACCTGTTAGCCACTTTGAATCTCTTTCCATTCCCCATCCCAAGTTTTCCCATATTCTTTTCTACCCTACTCCATCCTATTTCCACAACAGAATGTTTGTCAACTCCATGGCCTTTAGATCTAAAACCCATTTTTCCCAAACCAATCATAAAAACCAATAAGCCACTTTCTGGATAATCACTTTGTTCATATTTATTCTTCCACAACTTCATTATTTGTATCCTTTCTGTTTTCAGGCATTTACATCTAATTAACAGATGCCTAATATTTTCTATACCTTCCTTACACAGCTTGCAGACTAAATCACATATTTCTCCATTTAGGTGTATATTCTCTTGTTACTAAAGATCCCATTCAAGCCTTAAACAATAAACTACTTTCCTTGCTATTATCATAAATTACCTCACCCCCAATATTTGGTTTACTTCTATAATTATTTAAACTCTTTTTATGCTCCATACTAGCTCTTCATCTCTCCAATTCCCTATTCTTTATTAATGTATCTATTCTTCTATTCCATTCCTTAACACTAAAATGCTCAACAATTCTCCTAACACAATCATCCCACCTTTTGTATAAGGATACTGACATAAATTCTTCATCTAAATCTTCTGCATAACACATTACTTTTCACACCCATCTTGATGCCTGCCCTTTATTCATAACCCAATTAAATACTATTTTGGCTATTCTTTTATTATACATAAACTGTAATCTACCAAACATTTTCATTTGCTTTTTGCATCTCTCATATAAAAACTTGACCATCCCATTTCTCTTTAAATTGCCTCCTTTGCTGTCCACACTTCTGCATGTCTTCCTACTTCTCTTTGTACTTTTTCTAAGTAAACATATAATGCATCATTACCATATGTTAATCTTGCTACTGCTACTCCCTTCCATACAATCCTAGCTACATTGTATCTATTATAAACAGAGCAAAACTCTCCATACAGTATTGCCACCTGTGCTAAACAGAGTAATCAATGGATGCCAGAAGGCTTGTGCATAAAATCCCTATCTAATGCCTACTCATCCAATATCCCCAGACTAGTTTCTGGCTTGTGGCCTTCATCAGTGAGGAGCTTTGGATCTGAGAGCACTGCATCTAGATCTTAGGATCTAATGCAACCCTCTAGCAACCACCTTTTATCTCTACTTAACTACAAAACTATGAGAATGAAATTGAAAACACAAAAAATATTTTCAATCTAAGCTCAATAGCTTATATAGTCATATGGGTCTGAACTCAGTTCAGCACCCATACATTTTGGTGTCTTTGGCTCTTTTACAACCATAGCCACCACTATCCTATTAGGCAGGATTGGTGTTAAACCATTAAGCATCACATGATCACATTTCCTATACTAGCACATTAATTGTTGATAAACAGAGCAAAACTCTCCATACAGTATTGCCACCTGTGCTAAACAGAGTAATCAATGGATGCCAGAAGGCTTGTGCATAAAATCCCTATCTAATGCCTACTCATCCAATATCCCCAGACTAGTTTCTGGCTTGTGGCCTTCATCAGTGAGGAGCTTTGGATCTGAGAGCACTGCATCTAGATCTTAGGATCTAATGCAACCCTCTAGCAACCACCTTTTATCTCTACTTAACTACAAAAC
The DNA here is from genome assembly GCA_028023455.1 of Epiperipatus broadwayi. NCBI lineage: Eukaryota > Metazoa > Onychophora > Udeonychophora > Euonychophora > Peripatidae > Epiperipatus > Epiperipatus broadwayi. Next base: position 2,032,974 of record JAQFVV010000186.1, read on the forward strand.
TATGAGAATGAAATTGAAAACACAAAAAATATTTTCAATCTAAGCTCAATAGCTTATATAGTCATATGGGTCTGAACTCAGTTCAGCACCCATACATTTTGGTGTCTTTGGCTCTTTTACAACCATAGCCACCACTATCCTATTAGGCAGGATTGGTGTTAAACCATTAAGCATCACATGATCACATTTCCTATACAAGCACATTAATTGTTGATAAACAGAGCAAAACTCTCCATACAGTATTGCCACCTGTGCTAAACTCACTGATGAAGGCCACAAGCCAGAAACTAGTCTGGGAATATTGGATGAGTAGGCATTAGATAGGGATTTTATGCACAAGCCTTCTGGCATCCATTGATTACTCTGTTTAGCACAGGTGGCAATACTGTATGGAGAGTTTTGCTCTGTTTATCAACAATTAATGTGCTAGTATAGGAAATGTGATCATGTGATGTATCTATTATAGGAGAACACTGTTAATTTCTTTATCAATCTCTTTTTCTTTGCTTCACTTCTCTTCCATTCATCCAAGCAATATTTCTGATTACTTAAAATGATTCCCAAATAGTTATATTTGTTCACCACACTTAATTTTATATCCTCCAATAAAAATTCTTTGTCTTCTCTTTTCCCAAAATTAATCATTACTTTTAATTTTCTTCACTAAATTTAATTCCCATCTCTTTACCCACCTTTGTGCATGTCCTCAGCATAAATTCCATATCTTCCCTTCTTTTTGTACACAAAAAACATCAACCCCAAATAAAAGACCCGACAATGTTGACACCTATTTATAGTATATCTATCCCTCTTTTTAGTCTTTCTATTATTCTCTCCATTTCTTTCAAATACAACAAAATAGGTGACAGGACATCTTTGTCTTAGTTCCACCCCATTTTTACTTTAACTGATTCTATATTCCCTAATTGATACGTGTAGTAATTATTTTCATATAATTTCTTAATAATATCCACTAAATCTCCATACATTCCCAAATTTACTAAACTTACCCATAATCTATTTCTATTTATTCTGTCATATGCCCTCTCTATATCTATAAAAATCATATATAACTGTCTACCTGTGTTCCTACTCATATCCATAAGTTACGTAACTACAAATAAACTATATCTTATACGCCTATCTGATCGAAAACCTCCTTGTATTTCTCCCACTATATTATTTTCTTCCATCCATTTTGCAACCCTTCCAGCCACCTTAAATGAGAAAACTTTATATAGCACTGACATTACTGCTATCGGTCTATAATTGTTTAACATTCTATGATCATTACCCTTCCCTTTAAATAATAGCTTTACTCTTGTATTACTTAAACTACCTGGAAATTCTCTCTTCTGTGCTCTTATTAAAACCTGATAATAGTTTTAATTTTGCCTTCTGCCCTAAATTCATAACCATCTCTACTGCCCATCCATCCAAATCTCTTGCCTTTCCATCTTTCAATTTCTTACTTGTCTCATCCAGTTCATTTTTTGTAAATCACAATTATGAATATCCAGTAATGCCCTCTGTTTAAAAGTCTATATCTCAATAATAGCGAACTTCAAAATGATACCAATTTGAAGTTGTACAGTAAATGATGTTAAATATTGAAATACAACCCAACTCAAACACAGAGCATGAAATTTTAAATAAGCAAACGATCTTAAATTTTACTAATAAACTAACATGTTTACAAACTTATTAAAGAAAAACTAACCATTAGATTTTAATCTTTAAATAACCTTCCAAACTATAAATGAAAATAAAGTTACCATCAATAAGTTTGTAAACATGTTAGTTTATTAGTAAAATTTAAGATCATTTGCTTATTTAAAATTTCATACTCTGTGTTTGAATTGGTTTGTATTTCAATATTTAACATTGTTTAGTGCACAACTTCAAATTGGTATCATTTTGTAGTTCACTATCATTGAGATATAGACTTTTAAACAGAGGGCATTACTGGATATTCGTACATCACATCACATATAATGGTTTAGATATTTGTATGATTATCTCAGTTAGTGTTAATGGTAACTTTATTTATATATATATATATTTAGCAGTGGGTAAATAGTTACAAGTCCATCAGGTAACAGATAATATAATAGGCCCAAAATAATAGTATCTCTTGGAAATAAAAGAATTAAGTTTATTTTCATAGTTGCAAATACGAATGTATCAATATGCTCAGTCAAATATTTTTGTATGTATATTAAAAAAGATAACTTTCACTAACTAATCATAACATATAATTGTAAGAGAAAAAAAAGCAAAACATTTCAAACAGTCCTAAAGTATTAAAATTTTTAATCATTCAAGGAAGTTATCAAGTTAGTTAAATTTATATAAAGTGGTTTATTTGTATTTGCAAAAAAAATAATATTTTTTACTTATTTTTATCTCTTTTCTTTTTTCTATATTTTACAATTCATTATTATCAATAAACATGCATTGAACGTTTGGATGACTGGTTAAGATAATATAATTGTAAATAAATATTTATCCACAAACATGTGATAATCCATAAAAGGAGATGTTACAGTTAATGTGTAAAATCCTTTTGCATATGTATATGCTTGTGCTTTATAAAGTAGTTTTTATTGATTTTCTTAATTTAGCTGAATGTACATTTGGTGCTAAGCATGAGCACCATAATCATAGTTTATGGTGCCATCACCAAAAGTGCACTCAGCTAAATTAAGAAATAAAAATGATTTCATATGTACACAAAAGAATTACATATACAAATGAAGGAAAAATTAGTATTAGTTTGGATAAGTTTTGCTATCAAAAAGAGTGGAGTTAAAACCATTTATAGTGACATCATTATGGTTAGCTTATTGTTCACCTAAGCCAGGTTTGGTGAAGACTGTCTCACAAACATAAGTACAAAAATAGAAAACTATAGTTAATATTTTTATTATTAAAATTCATGGCCACATCATATATGTGTGGTTTAAATTTAAGCAGAATGTCTTGACAAATTCCAGTGGTTAATCTCTCAACTACCATGTGGCTCCACATAAGTTAAATTGATATTATCCAAACTGAATTTGAAAAGACAGCCCTAGCATGAAAAAGAAGCATATCATAACATTTTAAAGATGTGTTTATTTTGTTTTGTCTGATTCCTAATAAAAAACACCATTGTAACTCCATCATAACTTTACCTCTCTATCCATCCTGGAAGAAAGAAAAAATATAACTACCAATTCTCACCTGTTAGACACCAAAACTGGGACTAATAAAATTAATCATTTATTAATCCAGGGAATAAATGTCATAGATTTTTCATGATATAAAGAAAGCCTACTTTTTATATAACCATGTATAATGACTAATGAATTAATTTATATATTTTCAGCTAAATCAAGAAATACAGAATTAATTAATAAATTAAAAATTGAAATTACGTCATTGACAGAAGAAATAAATAAACAATCTTAAGAATTATACAATTTTCATTATAAAAGCTATATCTGGATAAGCACAGGAATGTTCAAAGTATTTTTATATATACTGTATATGCTTTATGCTAGCTTGAATAAGGAACTCATAATGGACTCAAACTAAGATCATTGCATTATTTTTGTGTATACATATGTCACACTCTGAAAATATTATATGTTTGTTTGATCAGAGTACAGTTTGTCTTTTGTCTACTTTCTTCAATAAAGACGTTAATTTGTTATATACTTTTATTTTATTTATTTATTATTATTTATTCAGTTACATTATTTAAACATCAATTAAGCATATAGATTAATGCCTTATTATTAATTTAGATTAATAACAGAAAGTAAGGTGTATTAGTATAGATCATTACCTAGAAAAATATTTTTTGCCTTATCAATGGTTGTATTCTCCATTTTGGAAAGAGTTCATCATTTGAGGCAGTGTATGGTTACATGTGGAATAAAATTGTTGTTTAATTTTATGTTTGGTCTTTATTTCTCAATTTTTCATTTCACTGCCTTACCAGAGGTTTAAATTACTGGTTTGATATCATGAATGGCTTTTACAAACCCCAAGTTATAGTTCAGTGCTGAGGGGATGACCATGAAATGGATATATACTTATGGCACCGTTAAGGGTACTGGATAGTGTAGCCATTGCAAACATAAATATTCTAATAATTTAATAGTAGTATTAAATAGTATACATGTGGTAATGGTATACCTATATGATGAGCAGGAAATATTATTGTCGTGGAGTCAACATTATCAGCAATAGGTTTTTAAACTGATAATGCCCTTTAGCATGCCCATCATCAATTATGGTTGGATCAATAAAGTGTGGCAGTTACTCTATACTGCCATGTATAGTATCCAGTTACAATTTGCTGCTGTGTGGTCAATTAAATCATTCTATATATTACCCTATTACATATGGTATTTGAAATTCGGATTTTGTGATTTTTCTGTACACAAAACAAGAAATCAGTACTTCTTAATATGCAAAAAGACATGCCATTATTTCTTAATTTTTTTCTGGAATGCATAAAAAGTTTCAATTTTAATTTATTTTTTCCAATTGACTTTTATTAAATTTGACTTTTTAAAACCACCATTTTTTTTATATGTCATAGCATCAGCTGGGACGCAAACCAGCAACCGTCTGCAAACAACTACTTGCTTGCAAGGCAGCTGTGAGATTTGGAATTAACATCTATCTGAATGCCATATAAATATAGCTTAGATAGCTTTCTACACTCAAATGTTAGTTGTTTTATTTTAACCACTGCATATTAAATCATAGTGGAGGTTCATGTTAGACAAATATCCAAATTGATGTTTTAGCACTATTAATAGCTTATCATAAAATCAAGCCATGACAATAGTATTACAATGATAAAATTATTACAATGGAACAGAAATGAGATTTCTATATAATGTTTCAGTTTATTTATGTTTTGATTTTTTTCATGCATTATAATAAGAAGATTAAAGCAATTAAATCCACAAATTATGTCACTGTTAACAATACTCTGACTTAGTATGTCTGAGAATTTTTTTTATAAGAAACCTATTTTCAGCAAATACTTAATATTGCTTATAACACTTCATTCATATACACTTTAATGCAACAAATTTTCTTAAAAACTTCTTTATTTTTTTACAGTTTCGACTGTCCAGCAGTCTTCGTCAGTGTTCTATCTTCTTCCCTGCTTTAATTAAAAATACTTGATACACCAATAATTTTGCATATTTTGGTTAGCAGTATGATGTCAAGTATTTATATTGTTTATATAATTGAATCTGTTAATAAATAACTTATATTAATGTATGTATTTGTATCTAATTACATGATTAAATTTAATAGATACATAATGTTGCCTTCATGTAATTTGCTGGATCATTCACTATGAAATCTTACGTTGTTTTAGAATACTACACAAAACAATTTATTATTCCTAAAAGTCCATTTAATTAAAATAATAGAAGACAAAAATCTTTATTACATTTCAAAACATGCATATCTAATTATGCGTAATGTTGTATATATTCCATTAAACAGTACAAAAATTATTGCATGACAGCATTAAAAAAAGTCTAATAATGTTGTCTGTCATGACCATAACATGACTATCTGGGTTAAATAAACTTTAAAAATTATTTTGTTCACAAGGTTTTGCTTTCAAACACTCGATCCATAGCCAACACAGTTAACAGTTGTGTTACTTGTTAAATTACTAACCAGATATTATAAGTACGAGATGTGCTATAAGTTAATCTGTATCAGACAAATAAATGCTAATGCACTGTTTTGTAATATGATATAGCTTTGAAAAATGAGATAAGAGAAGTATATAATTCTATGGGAACTGAGTTTATAGTTTAGTTTCATTTTTAATTTTACTTCGGTTGCTCAGTACTCATCTATTACTGATTATTGTTGCTTCACTATTTTCTATATGTTTTTTTCCAGCTTAAAATTTCCGTCAATCCACCATTTTTATGATAGCCCAAATTCTTCAGATATTACATCAATTTAAGGTTTTATCTGAGCAAGAAATACCTCTATTGGATTTCATTAGCCTCATATTCACCAATGACTTATTTTTCAAAATGATATCATACTACTATCCAAATTTGATCATGAGTGTTGTAATAAGTCTTACTTACTGAGACTCCTTACCTCCCAGAAAAAATTAAATGATACTTTTTAAATTGAATTTATTGCAAACTAATGAAAAATCTTTTTACAACTCTTAAAATGATTACCAGGCTAGTAAAAAAAAGATATTTTCAGCATAAACTCTTGTTAATGCCTAAAGCATTTATTTCTATAGCTAATATATTTAGCCATATGTTTAGATTTTTCTCAATTAAAAAAATCCTTGTGCATTCATTAGCTAACATTTTGGTTTAACAGACATAGCTTTATAAATTCACTTTTGTCTGATTATACTTCTAATTATTTGCTTATATATATATATATATTGAACCGGGTGGGAGAAAATTGCTCTGATCACCTCTTTAGATCTCGATTTTAACTCTGGCTGCACTTTCACTATTGCAGCAGACCGGGACCGGCCCTTCAAGCAGAGAAGTACAAACCACATGCAGATGAAACACCAATGGTATCTATAACCAGACCAAGGCTATACAAAATATAACCTACTATCATGTTTCCAGGCTATAGCACTTCTCAGCTTCTAGATTCAAACCCCTGCCATCCAAAGCACTATTTGTTTTGAGGCTTAACCTCAGGTGCCAGATAACCATAGGTTATAGTCAGCATTCCTGGCAACAGGTATACTATCCAGCACTTAATATATCCCCAAGCTAGTTCCTTTTCTCAATTGTGAGGGGAAATCTTTGACCCACTTGCCCAATACCTATAATTAACTATAACAACTTATTAGTGATGCAGTTGCAAGAGAAAGAATCAATCAGAAAATAATAAAGCAAACAAATATTTTATTTACACACACTCATCATTATAACACATTATGATAAAAATTCACATATATGCACACCCATTCATAACAATATAATAAGAATTTTGGGGGGTAAAGATTACATTGGCTGTAGCTATTAAAGTTCATTAAAGTCTTTTATTCACATAAATATTCAAATCTTTAAAAATGGGATAAGGTTTATATTTACCGATGATTTTTTGATATCACCCTTTCATGGATACCCTTCCTTGCTTGTTTCCCAATTGAATGACTACCAAGTGGTTGGCCTTTTTTTCCATTGATGGTTTTGCTTCTTGTTGATTTTCCTGTTTACAAAGGAGAGAGATTTTCAGTAGTTTACTGATCATGAGGCAGGCATGAATTCTAGGTGGAAAGTATCTGATAGTACTAAGGGATGAGATTGAAGGCTAACTGCACACTTTGGTTGTTGTTTAGCACTGCATGCTGCTAGATCTGCTTTCAGTTAATATTGATAGATGCACCTGCATGCTCTAAAACATTGATGGCTTTTCACCACCTCTTCTTTAAGTCTTTGCAAGACAGCGATCTTGAATGATAATTTTTCTACATCTGAAATAATCTAACTGGCAATAATAATGACTTTGAATGAATGAATGAATTTCTCATTCCTTTTATATGCTTCTTTCTCATTGTTTCTATTTATTATCCTTTGATCTTGTTTAATTAATCTTATATTTCCTTAATTAATTTTATATTCCATTTTAATGTAATTTCTTGCTTAGATTAATTTAATATTTCAATAAGATAATGATCATAGTCTTTTCCTTTGTTTCTTTAATTAGTACAAATGGAAGTTATTATTTCTCCTTTTTTGTTTTATCATCCACATAATCTTTAATGAATTGCAATTTATAAGTTTTCTTTTTACAAATTACATTTTGTTTCAATTTCATTTTTACATTTTTCTCTTTTTTTTAATTTTATAAAAAGAAAGAGCTAGTTTTTACTCTTTACTTAGAATTAATCCCCTCCCCTGCTTCCTACTTGCTCTTTAATATTAAAACTTTTCTTTATCTTTTTAAATGACAAGATGACCCAATACTTTACTTTTGCAAGTTTGCATTAAAAAAAACTTTTTAAAACATATTATAATTTGTATTTCATTATTGATCACTTTTTCATTTTAAAATTAATTTGATTATTTAGTAATAAATGATTACATATTGTACCAGATGGTTCCTTTTTCCCCTTTTAATCACTGAGGGTGCCATCAAGTCACTGCATACCTGAAAATTTATATACAATGATCAAATGTTAATAGTGATGATGACTTCCACCGACCAGACCCAGGGAGAGCAAGACCTCATAAATATTATTCAGACAATTGAGAAAAGAAAACATTGAGACAAATATCAGTCAAAATAATTAAAAGAGCTTTAAAATTTATTAAACATAAAATGAATAAAGAATGGAAACTTGACCTATATTTCTTAGCAGATTTTATCAGAGTGCATGCAAGCATTAGTACATTCAATAAACAAGCAGATAAGTTCATTTCTCACCTAACATAAGAGGCTTGTCTTCCTGCTAGCGATTTATAAAAACCACTCCTAATTTTCTCAGATTTAGAAACAAGATGCTTGCAAAGAACCAACAGAACAGCACAGACACTTTGAAATTGTTGATTGTTATTGATATTGGGATTGTCTAAGTGTTGACTGTTTTTAATGATACATATTGTAATGATCCAGTGTGATTTGCTATAAAAATATTTGTATATTTACTATACATTTTATTATTTATATGATTGGCTTTATTATTATTTCTTTTCATACTTATTTAATGCCTCCAGCACTGGAACACACATTCAAGTAGAGGGATAGACTATTATTGATAGATTAACCATCAATGATACCTATGGCAAGATTGAAGTTACACAAATGCATATCCCTGACCATTTTTCCTGAACATAGCACCCCTCTATACTGCTGGGACAACACCCTCCATCCAAAACACTTTGTTTTGAGACATGTCTCAGGTGCCATCCAGCTATATAAGTTGTCTATAACCAGCATGACCAGACATCAAGCTTATGAACCCAGCACTTGAAATTTACCCAGGCCAACTAAAACACCTTGAACAGGAGACTCAGTGCAATACCAACTAATACATGGAAATATAGCTCCTGGTGACACAGTTATATGAGAGTATAGATCAAGCAATATTTAAATAAACATTTTTTATTCATATGCACACACAATCAAATAAATATTTTGTACAATTAAACACAGAAAAAATAAATATACAATAATTATTAATAACTCAATATCACTAATTGTCCATCATTTATAATTTATTTCTTTTAAGAATGTCTAGACACTTAATTTATGATTGAAAAGTTATATTACCTAAGTTTTTTATTATGGGAGATCCATCATCTTTTTGCAGTTGACATATTTCCATTGGTTCTGATTTTGTATATAGCTGGCCTTTTGATCTCCAGTGATGACTTCTTGGGTTTCTTTCCATGCTTCTGATGGACAATGAGAAAGAGAGATTATCTGGCAGTGTCTATACTATCATCAAGGCATTTATCACAGGTGAGAGAAGTTGGTGGAGCCAAGAACCCAGGGCATAAAGCCATAATGAATACTCCTGAAGTTCTTTAGCAATGCGTGTTGCTACTTTGGCTTCTATGTTTAGATTTTCTGAAGCAACTAATATCTAGATCTCTTAGGATCTTGTGACTAAGCTCTCAGTAATAAAATCAATGGTGAATCCAACTCTGAAAACTGAAAAAAAACTAGAAAATATTAAATAATAATGGACAAGCCACCACTTTTATACTTATCTTGGGCAGGTTTTAAATCTTTATCTGACATGATTCTCTTTTCCCACCATTATTCTTAATAAAAATCTGTTCCCAAAAAAATAATACAATATTTTTTTTATTAATTTCATTCTTAAAATCTACTTTTAAACTATTTTTGTTTTCTGTTTTCTTCATAATTTATTTTTTTAAATTATTAACATATGTAACACAGATATATATGTGTTTTTAAGACATATATGTCACAAGCATTACAATATATATCTATATATCCAACATTAGATCTGGGAAGATAACAGTGTTCATGTTATTCATCATTTTCACCCATTTTTGATCCTGCAGAATAAAGACCTCTCAAAGTTTATACAGTTTCTGTAATCTCTAGTCATTATTCACATTTATCCATTTATGGTTCCTATCTAGGTATTTTACAATTTCTTGGGATCTAGTTTAAGATATCAACTATTTTTTATGATCTTCCTCATCTACAAATCCAAAGCATAATGGCAACTTATTTTCATTGATCCTTTCTACAATTCTCTCAATACATGGATATCAGTCACTGTGCTAAAAGCACTTTTAAATCCAACTTGTTTTTTTTTGGTTGATTAAAATTCAAAGTTTTCTGTAAATGAATTATAATTATCAAAGTAAAATTTTATATAGAACTGATCATTAAGTTTAATATATTTTGTCAACTTTTTTAAATATCCATATTACTATTGAAATCTTCCAATCATCTGATATGTATTTCTCATTTAGGCATTTGAAATATAACTTTGCAACATTTTTTTTATTTCTTTACCTGCTTATTTCAAGATATCAATTATGATTTCATCATTTCCTGGAGCTTTTTCTTTCTTCATAGATTTAATTGCAACTCACAATTCTTCATTTAAAATGCTGGACAATTCAGAACATAATAATTATGGAACATACTTCGTTTACTTTTTTTTTTACTATATATTTTTTACTTTTCATGATGCCATCTCTCTTTTTAGAATAGTTTCATCTTTCCTTTTATTGCAGAAATAAGTTCATTAACTATATCAAGATATTTTCTATTTAAGCCTTATTGTAATTTATAACTACCCTTTTTAATTCACAACTATTTTACAAAACTCTAGATATTCTCTTCTTTTTATTGGATCATTTTCACATATTTTTTTATATTATTTTTTTCTTTATACACTGTTGTATTTTAGAAGCTATCTTTGTTGTAGTTTATTATAATTTATTACTTATTTTTCAATTGGTTTCTTTCAAATATGCGCCATCTATAAAATCTATTAATGTTTTAACATTTTCAATTCTATTTTAAATTTATTGGAATAAGTTTTTTTTACTAATTTTTGTCTGTATCATTTTGCATTAATATTTATCTTATATCATGATCACTTTCTGTGTCAAATCTATTAAAATTATTTACAAAGTATAATCCAATTCTGATGTATTTTTGTTTGGATGCATCCATGTCAATTTTTTTAGTAAAGAAAGACTTCATTGTTTTTCTTTGTTTATAAACTATGCAAGTCCTTTTCTCTATCACCACAACCAAATTTATCCACCAGCACTTTCATTTCTCTATTGTTAACCGATTATTGTATTGAAGTCTCCTATGATAATTTTAAATGTTATTTGGTCCAGTCAAAATCATTTTGAACATCTATATAAAAACTCTCTCCTTTATCATCACAATGAGAATTTGTTGGAGCACAAACATGAATTATCTGAATTTGGTATTTACATTTAGTATCTCCCATTATGATGAATACTTAACCATGACACTTTTTCTGAAAACTGTAAAGTTCCACAATACTGTTCCATTACTCTAAAATTGTGCTTTTAATATTTGTGCCTTTGTAGTCAAGTACTTTTTAAATCAATGATATCTTCACCTTTGTTTTTAACTTTATAAAATTCACCAATGTATTTTTCACAGATATTTCTTTTACTTTGTGAATTGTTTTTTCAAATGAAAATCCTGAGTAAAAAAGTTGGCATCAAATGGCAGCCTGACAATCAGGGAACTTTTAGTACTATTTTCACTTGGCCACGAACCACTGCCTTGGCTGACAATCTTATAGCCTCTAGGGAATAAGGGCCATAATTAGTTTTTTTCTGTCATGATTGTAAATATTTTAAAAAGGTTGTTTACATACACATTCATTCTGCTTGATATTTCAGTTAACAGGCAACTAAGACAAAAGCTTATGATGTTTCTTGATTAAACCATAAAACACACATGATCACCATTCTTTATGCTTACACAAGCTGTTTTAACAGAGGCAAAACTCTCCATACAGTAACACCATTCAGTGCAAATGAATGTAATCAATAGATGCAGGAAGATTTGTGCATAAAATTTCTATTTAGTGCCTGCTCATCTAATATCTCCAGGCTGGTTTTTAGCTTATGGCTTTCATCAGATCTAGGTGCAGTGCTCTCAGATCCAAGGCTTGTCACTAATAAAAGCCACAAGCTAAAAAAGAGTCTGGGGATATTGAATGAGTAGGCATTAGATTTTATACACAAAACTTTCTGCATCTATTGATTACTCTAGCTTGCACTGAGTAGATTCTATGCTGGTTAACACAGGTTAGTGAAAAGCATTTGGAATTTTTATTTTTCATTTTCTTTAGCATGTCAAAGAGGAAGCAAAGGATCTCACCTCATTTACCAGACAACTTCTTTCTGAAATCATAACAATATTATATTAACAGTAACCTTCATTGCCATTTTCTATTGATTAATTCTAGTGTCATCAATCATACTTTTTCTAAAATAATTACATATATTGTTAATCTCAGAAATGCATATTGTTCAACAATCTGTCTGGTATCTGCAACAGTCGTTTATATAGAAATATTGATTACCAATATGACTCTTTAGCTTTGAAAATAAAACTAAATCAATTTTTGCCTATGAAAGAGCAACCGTTTTATTTATCTAATGGTATTTTTACTCTCCACATTCTCGAACTTTTATAAATATATTTTCGTTATCCATAGAATATACTCCATCGTAAATTAATATTTTGGAAACCTTCATCAATCATATTTATATCTTATATTGCTAATGAATTTTATCACTGTTTGAAACTGTAATTTTTGCATTTCCTGAACTACTTAGTGTGAATTATGCTTTATGATGTCTCCATCAGCATTACCTCTATCCACTTATTTTCTCAGTATTTAAATGTTTGTTCTACTATTGTGACACTAAAGGTAAAAAATGCAAAATGAAAATTCCAAGAGAGTAAACCCATAGAATATTGAAATAAAGTGAGTAGGATAGCAACCAGTATATGGTAATAATGTAAAAATGTATAATAAACATATTGAAATGGAGATTGTCAGCATAATCAGGGTACCTCTTGAGTCCCAGACAGAATGGATATTGTTAAGGAAAAAAAAATTAAAGATGGCCCAAGTTAAGAAGAATTGATATATTAACAATGGTAAATCTAACAATATAATAGGAAAAGTTGCAATATTAGTTGAATCCATCTGTGCCAAAAACAATTAAATCTGTTCAAAATAAAGAGTAAATTAAAACTATGATTAAAAATCATGCATGGTTTAGAGTCTTAGGTATAAAAGTATGCTTAGTAAAAAAATATGATGAAAACAAGTACTGATTAAACATCCAAATTATTCAGATTACCGCAGGAGCAATTCATATACTGCTGCTTATTATTGAGGTGCATGAATCAGTTTACTCCAAAGCACATAAAAACACTTTTATGGTGAGGGTACATGTTGAAAAAACTTTGGATACTCTAATAAAATACTGATATTCATCACAAATTCAGAAAAGACACTCCCATGATTATACACAGAAAGCCCATACAATAATTTTGCATATATAAAAATTACTCAAATGACTATTAATAAAGGCTTAGCAATATGTTTTTATTCATTTTCCCAAAGTAAAAGATGCTAGACAATATGAAAGGTTCAAAAATTGTTTGCCAACCTGATTCTCAATACAGTATTACATTAAATGTTAGTATCTAAAAAAACACTAAGCCTCTGAGGTACTTGTGAGCTTTCCTGTAAACCAAGATGGCAGCCTATATTTTTTATAAATATACAGTTTTAAAGACCTACAATCTTCCAAAGTTGTGCTAGTCATTAAATTATATATATATATATTAGTTGTTAAATTTAAAAAAAAAATCCAATAAATTTCACTAAGAATCTTTACTTCCGGTTTTTTTCTTTTACTTATATTACACTGTGGAAGTGACATAATGCTCTTAATATTATCATAGTTTATTATGTTGGTGTTTATTAATATTATCATAGTTTATCATAGTTTAATTTTTAATTCAGCATGTTTATATTATAATTAATTTTTCCACAATGATTTCTTTTTAAAACAACAGCAATAAAAAAATATAAAATGTAAATATTAAATACTTTTTCTAACAGCCATTTTCTTGTAAACATTTTCTGTGAGCCCTTGAAACTATATATTTATAAAAAATATGGGCTACCACCTTGGTTTACAGGGAAACTGACGAGGGCCACTCTGGATAGCTCATTGTTAAAGTTTAACTTACAACACCCATAAAAGCTGGTTTACACACAAAATCTTCCTTTTAAAAAGACTACAGCCTTGAACATTTTCTAAACCCCAAAATAATGTACTGTTAAAGTGGATAGACAGTATCACATCTTACATTAAATGAAATCATAATTATTGCCAGCTTAGAAAAAATAAAACAAAATTTAAAAAATAAGTAATCAATTCTTTGGCATTAAAATAAATCTCAATTCTAGAAAATACACATTTTTATCAAAGAAATTAAATTCTTGGGTCCCATTACTTCAGAAAGCATAAAGTCTCACCCAGAAAAGGTCAAAACAATTAAAAATGCATTAAAATTGAAGTATGTAAAACAAATGCAAGCTTTCCTGGAATGCATCAATTTTTTTTTGAGAGTTTTTTGGAGAGTAGACTTATGTAAATATACTTCTATATAAATTACTTTGAAAGTTAAGTAGCTGGACTTAAGATGAATTGCAAGAAGAGCCATTTATGAAAAAACTGTTAATTTTAAGGTGAGAATGGGTTCATTTTTTAGTGGCTAGTCATTATTAGACAATGGATGTAGCACAATCGGTATTCAGCTGCACTCCACCAATCATTCTATAAAGATAACCTTTCAATAGCATTTATTATATATATGCCAAAAACAATGTCAAAAACAGAAAAATTACAGCTGGATTAAACAGGCATTGGCCATCAACTCTGCCAGATAATACATTATATCAATATTTAGATATACAATTTTTAAAAATAATAATTAATCATCATTTTTTCTTGGAGATATTTTCATCATACTAGATTATTTGTGTTTGAGAATGATATACATGTATAATAGATTATCAATATATGATTACAAGTTGAAATGTAAACTAGGGATCCAGGTAAGTTTACAAATCTAGTCTCATATGCTTGTATATAGATACAACTAAGCAAGATGAAAATGAAATAGCAATAAATTCCATACAGAATTGAAAACTGAAGCTAACCAAACCAAAGTAGTCTGGATAAAATACAATCCTGATTACCAGATATTTATGAAATGGATTAAAATGATTGGCCTAAAAAGCAGCTAGAAAATTTGTACAACGTTTATGAAACTCATGACAGAAGTTGTCACAAATTAAGGAATTTCATTATACATCCTAATGAAAAACTATTACCACTCAAGCTCTAAAATATGTTACAATACCATGGTTATTGTAAAGTAACAGGTAAAGCATTATCATGCAGCTATAGGTAGTGGCCTGGGATTGGCTTGGATATTCATACATAAAAATGTGTAGTGTGTGTCCATCACTTGTGAAGGTACCACTGAAGAAATTTATCTCTTGACCAAAAGATGAGAAATCTTAAAACTTCAATACATGAACCATTTAAAGAACTCAAAATTTCTAGTAATTGATTGATGTTGATATAATTGGTCAATTATAAAATTGTAAAGAATATAAATTCAGAAAAAGTGATCAGCATCTTAAGAGAAATATTTGTATATCATGGATTATCAAAAATCTTGGCATCTGATAATGGTAGAGTTCATGTTGTTGAATTCAAACATTTTATAACTGAATGAAGGGTTCGAGCATATTAAAACTTTTATATCCTGAATAAAATGGAATAGTTGAAAAGGCTGCACAGTGGTCATACCAATATTAATTAAATAAAAGTTTAATAATGTATAAGAAACTATGCTATATCATTTCTTCTTCTTCTTCCTTTTCCTATGTATTGATTTCTACTTTTACATATCATACCATTTACAACTTTTTTAAACACTGTATCAATACTATTTTTTTTATCAAAATTTTATTCTAATGGTTTCGACTGCCCTGCAGTCATCATCAGAGCTACAATATTCAAATATATAATTATATAATTAATACACTTATACACATATTTATATGCATAATTAAATACACAAAATAAAACAAAATAAAATATATTTTTTAAACTGACTATTATAAATAACCATTTCCCATTTTATTACTTTACTCCTAAATAATTCTATAGACATTTATTTTATATTACTTTATTTTATTTTTAAAAAATTATTTATTATAATTTTAATTTTAAAAATCTTTAACTTTTATTCTATTATTTAATACATATTATTGTCTTTTTACATATATTTTTAATCAACTTCTAACCTTTTCTTATTTTTATTAAATATTTTATAATTATCAATTAACTTACTTAATATATTAGATAATAAATATCTGAGAAAAGTAGAAAAATGCATAAATGGAATATATAAAATTGAATGCAAGTCATGTAAAAGTAAAAATATAAAAACTAATTATGTAGAAGAAACAAAGAATTCAATTTATACAAGATTAATTCAACATACATATAATAAAAGATCACCTATTTATTTGCATTCATTAGAAACAGGTCATAGATTTGAGAAAGATAGTATAAAAATGATTAATTATACAAATAACAGAAGGGATAGGAAAATTAAAGAGGCAATATTGATTAAAAATATAAAGCAAAATCTTAATAGGGATTTTGGGGTAAAGACAATAATTTTATAAACAATTATTATTAATAATAGTTTGAATTTGAAAAAAGTTATAATAACAAAGTTGAAGAAAATGATGATAGAGAGAGAGGTGTTAAACAAGTATAAAAATTTTGAAAATTTTGTCAGTTGGGTTTTTAGAGATAGGATAGTAAAGAGATAGGTAATTTTTGTAAAAAGTAATTTGTAATGCAGAAAAAGTTAATTGATAATTATAAAATATTTAATAAAAATAAGAAAAGGTTAGAAGTTGATTAAAACTATAAGTAAAAAGACAATAATATCTATTAAATAATAGAATAAAAGTTAACGTTTTTTAAAATTAAAATAAATAATTTTTTAAAAAATAAAATAAAGTAATATAAAATAAATGTGAATAGAATTATTTAAGAGTAAAGTAGGAGTGATGTGGAGAAGCTAAAGATTGGAGAAGATGATTGAACTTGGAGAGACCTTCATCCTGCAGTGGATTGATAGTGGTTGATGATAATGATGATGAAAGTAACAAAATGGGAAATGATTATTTATAATGGTCAGCTTAAAATGTATATTTTATTTTGTGTATTTAATTATATATATGAATATGGGTGCATCTGAATATGTGTATAAGTGTATTCATTATATATTTGAGTATTATAGCTCTGATGATGGCTGCAAGTCAGTCGAAACTGTTAAAATAAAGTTTTGATATAAAAAATAGTATTGATAAAGTGTTTAAGAAAGTTGTAAATGGTAGGATATGCTATATCAATATAATATTATCTTGAATAAAATTTAATCAAATATAAGCTTATAGAAGTTTAACTGAATTAAATGAATTTAAAAATGAACTATAAACATGTTTATTTAAAAAAAACAAAGTTAACTTCTCATATATATTTATACGAAATGTTACTAAAATGAAATTAATCTTTAAATATAGACGCAAATTATAATATATTATACTACAGATTGTCTAAAAAAAAATCTTTTTTTTTTATATATATATATTTTTATCATTATTGTTAAGAATTTTTGTTGAATAAATAGTCATAGGCGGCGCTTTATTAAAGGGAATTTCCCTTATTTATACTCGTTTCTTATTTTGAAGTATTTCACCAGACATACGTAATCGCTAGTTGTAAAGCTGACGTAAACTTAAGTGGAAGTTGACAGTAATTATATACTTTACTTTGTCCAGTTCTTTTGGAGATTTTTAAGGTAATAAAAAGAATTTTTGTATTCTTTATATTACAATTTCCCATTTCAACGTTAAATTTGTAACTGAAAATCAGTACATTTGTGAAGTGACGCCCGTTTTTTTTTTTGACTTTTATAAAAATAGCCTTAACTTTAAACTAAGTTATTAAAACTGATATTTTGAAAACTTGAGTTAAGAGATAAAATCTATATGTATTTTTCGAACGCGATGGACATGTGGGAAGCTATTAATCAAGGGAGAGCTCCGTTTTTTTATCAAACTTTTTTGTGTAGTAAATAAAAAAATATGACTAATTATTACTGATTTTTTAAAGAGATTGAAAACAGACTTCCAGAAAAGAAATAAGCTAATTTGCAGAATCTTTATTGATAATATGTTGAAAGAGCAGAATTAATAGCTTCTTGGATAGGCAGGAAGTTTAATTAAATTTAAAATTTTGACAAATATAGTATTGGGGGGGGGGGGGTTGAAGAGGGGAGATTATGCATTTGAGAACGGTAAAGGATAACAAGATCCGGATTCGATCTGCAATTGTGTAATGAAGATGTTGATGCTTTCCTACAAAGTTTTTTAGGGACCGCCTCAAAAGCAAAAAAAAAAATGTTTGCCTATTTAATTAATGTCGCAGTAAAATTATACTATACTTTAATAACATTGTCGTGTTCTTTATTTTTGCATTTGTATATAATAATCATTTGTTATAGCTAAATTCCAGTGTTTCCAGATCCATGAAATAAAATTTATAAATTAAAACAAAATTATTTCCATTAAATTTTATTTAACAAAAGGTACTGAAGCAGTAGAACATTTAAAAAAAAATATAAAATTCAATATTTAAACTTTTATTTCCATATTAAGTCTAGCTTTGGCGACCGCGAAGTTTTTAATTAAATCGCCAATGCTTATGGTATTTAAAATATCATTTTCAATAGGCATAATGGATAAATCAGGTGCTCTGCTTTCATTGTAGATCTAATATACTTTCTAATAATTTTTTAGTTAGAAAAACATCTTTCCCCAGAAGCTGCCGAAAATAAAGTTAAATAAATGCGCAGTAGATTTACTACATTCGGAAAAGTCTCATTATGTTTTAATATATGTAATTCAAAATGAGTGTAAAGAAACATTTCAGTTTTTATAAAATATTGTTAAGTTTTCAATTCCTGAACATAAAGCTATACCTTCAGTGTTTCGATTGTCACACTTTTATATTTATATCTTTAATGTTTTAATAAATCTTCATGATTTCATTATTTTAATTTGCTTATATTGTGAATAAGTTTGAAGTCTTCATGATATTGCTCCAACAGTATAAATTTGTAATTAAAGACATGGTAAGATCTAAAATTGTGAAAAAGAAATCAATTTTAAAATGTTTGCGTCATTGTTGATTCATATAAATTACTTCCTAGTTAAACATTTTTAATTTTATTTCTATTTTCGGAAAAAGAGGGATTGATGTCCAATATGCTCCTGCGATTCTTCAAATTGTAAAAAAAATAATATTTTGTGTAATTGTTTGTACATTTAATTTCAGATTCTGTATCATTTTGCTTACAATATTTACAGAGCATAAATTTTAAAAAATAAATTTTGGAAATTATATTATCAGCCTGAACCCTAGAATCGATAGCTTTGGTAGCATCTTTTGCAATATCTGTAATAGTCTAATATATTTCTTAAAGGTTATTTTTAAACTGTCTCCTTACTTCAATTCTACTTTTCTATCTAGTAGCAAAGCAGTTTTAAATTTAAATTTGTAATACATTTAATTGCATAAATCCTGTATTACTTTCCAAAAAAAAAATCAATAATATCAAATGATATTTTAGCTGTAATGATTCATTAATTACCAAATTTAATGCAAGTGCAGCAGATGGAATAAAAAAAGTTATTGAATTCATTTCAGTAATGTTTTGTTGCAGTCCAATAGGTTTGCCTCTGCATATTGACACCAAATATTTAACCGTGCAAATCTGAAATGTTAACATTCATTAATTTTAAAAAAAATTATAATAAACTTGAATAATCCTTGACCATTACTATCAATTATAGCTTGAAAGCCTAAAACATGTTCATGAAATTCTTCTATATTTGTATCTTTGTTATGATGAACAAATCTAATGGCAATATTTAACTAATCACTATGGCATACATTTGGGATAGTATTAAGAATTAGTGAATAATATTTTGATTTTTTAATCTTTTCTAAATTTCTTTGATTTATAGTGTCAGAAATAACACAAGTGATTTTATTTTTAATTTTGTCACCTACATATTAAGCAACAATCTTTTTTGTAATATTTGAATATAATGCAAATGTTTCTGCCATTATCGAATCGAATTTAACAAGAATTTCTATTAACTTTAAAAAGTTATTATTCTCAAAATTTTTTTAGAACATCTGAAAGCTAAACATTTTCTTGATAAATATTGAGATTGCTAATATTTTTTCTTCATTTCATGTTATGTTTGTTGAGTTGAATCATTTGTATATTTGTTACTTCACATTTTTAGTTTGTTATAGTTTTGATCTGTTTTGAAATGAGCAGAACTTGTATCATATTTTTTAATATATGATGCATGTTTTGCTCATCATTATAACTATATTTATTAGTAAGATGCATATTAAAGTCTCCAAATAATTTGCAATAATAAAAAAAATGAATTTTGTGATTTTGAATAAACTAAATAACTTCTAGAAATTTTCTCTCCATTTTGGTAAACAATGATAATAGTGTGCTTCTGTAAACTTGTGACCAGTTTTGTCTTAAGTACAAAATCCATATTAACTACCTGATTACTAAAATTTTTAATTAGACAATCTTGAATTTTTATGTTTATAACCTTTAGCCAAGTGCTTTGATCGTTAACATTAATATAAAATCAGAAATTTCAGTTTCCATTCAGTCACATTCTTCAATTTCTGGTGATATTATAACAGTTGCATTTGAATGCAATATCTGTTCTTCGTTATTTTGTAATGAAGTTTTAGAAATGCCTGAAGTGCTTGTTGAGGTATTTGCTTCTGCAAAAGTATCTGCTTTTGTTCGATAATTGTTGATGTTAGAAATTTATTTAATGATCTGTTAATTTATGTTCAACCTCTTCTCATTATAATCATCTTTTATGTTTTGAACTCCAGATACAGTGATGGACTTTTGTCCGATGGCTTAAAAATTACATTATTTTTATATTTATTTCAAGTAAGAAATTTTAAAATTTCATACTTACATTGTTTATTCGATATTTTTTTAGCAGCGACTACCATGCATTGGACTTCATTTTATTTAATGATAAGTATATATATAAATTGAACATTGGGTTCGTCCCACTACATAACAAATTTTTAAACTAGATTCCCAATAGTGGATTATTTAGAAGTTTCAAATGGTGTTACGTGTTTATACAATTAATAGAGTGACATTAAATGATATTATCAATATAATGAAATTTTTCAAGATTTATTATAGTAAGTAATAATATACTTTTTAAAGATTGTGTGTGTTTTTTTACTTATTCTATTTTTCTTGAATTTAGACTAATGTGGGGGTTTGTTACCTAGCGAAAGGAGCTACCCACAATGTTACCTAGCTAAAGCAGGTTACCCACAGTGAAAAACAATAATTTTTGAATATATTTGATTAATAAGTTATTCATTATGAACCTGCAGCCTACTTTAGCTATATAAGAAATCCCATGATGGTCCAAATCGAAGGAAAATTAGATTAGTAAAACATGTAAAAAGATAATAGTAGTACTTGTAAAATATGATTGATAAATGTAACTATTTACCACATGACTATTGTCCAATATACTCAGAATTAAAATGATAAAAAAAATCAAGTCAGATGTCACATGACTTAATTTAATAAAGCTTATATTTACAAATGTTATATATAGAGCTTGCAAAATAAGCTCTTAACAAACTTTGAGAATATCCTCAACTCCAGACTGGTTTTTGTTTCTAGTATTTTTAATCTAATGCTGAATATCCTGGCACTTCACTGACGACGTCAGAAGCAGAAACCGATCTGGGATTGAGGATATTCTCAAAGCTTGTTAAGAGCTTATTTTGCAAGCTCTATATATAACTCAGAATTACTATAATTAATATGAGAATATTTTTAAATAAGTTTATTTTTAAATAAATTATTTTTATTGATGTACATTTTTGTATAAAAATTGAACTTTGTTTCTTTTTAATGTAGTTCATGTGTGAAAATGTTTATTTTTAAATAAAGTATTAATAGTCATGTGTTTTTTTGTTTGTTTTTTTTATAAAAATTGAGATCTTTAAATAAAAATTGTTGTTTTTTTGAAAGGAAATGATTCCTACAAGCAGCTTTAATAGTGATTGGATAACATCTTACAAATAGTCACATTATTGGGAAAGTACTATTTTTTTTTAAAAAATTTTCTTGATATAATATTCTGTGAAGTACTAAGTAAAAAAGTAATATTTTTATATTTAAATAATAAATATTTAAAATGAGAATATATTTCTAACATGGAATGATTCAGAAATCTAAACATTTTACTTATAAATTTTATCAATTTTCTATTTTAAATTACTGTGATAAAAAATTGTAACATTGCGACCCAACTTGATGAAACACCTCTGAGTGTGGCACAACCTTCACACGACAGCTCTATCTAGTAATGGGTACTCTGCATTTTTAAAAATTTATATTTTGTAACATAGAATGTGATAATAATATTTTCGAGGTTGGGGGATAAGAAATGAACAAAATTTAGATATTGTGAATTGTAAAAGGCAGGCATATCACAATGTAAATTAAATGAAGAATAAATTAAATATAAATTGAGCTATTCAGAATAAGTCATTTAAATTGTTATGCAATTGATGTGTTTTATCACATTGTTTTAATTTGCTAATTTATGATGTTGCTTCCAGAAATATATAGTGTAAAAAAATTTATTTTGAAATAATGCAAAACTTGCATTTTATCTTATTTTCTTATGAAAAGATGGAAAATTATGAAAATGTATAAGACTTAAAACCATTATGTGATATGTGGTAGCCAAAATCAATCCATTTAAAACAGTCTATAAGCATTTTGAATGCATTTTTAATGCTGTATAAAAATTTATGGAAATAAATACATAGCTAACTATACAAATACTTGATTTTTTTCAAATGCAAAATAAAGAACTGTTCAATTGTTCTACAAGCATAATATGCTTCAGATTCATTGATTGAAAGATTTAACAGATTCTAGACCTGTCTAGTCAGTAAAAGAAATGGAAATCCCAGGTGGAAAAATGTTGTTTCACTAGTATTTGTGTCCAGCGAATGTGTGTTCCACATCAAGCTGATTTTCACCGATCTGTGCAGGTTAATAATAGTTTGGATTATAATATCTTGTCCAGCCACAATCACTTAATTCATATCTTCTATTCTCACCATTTTTATGTCCTCTAGTGAGAATAGATTATGTTAATTGGTAGCAAGATGTAAACAAAAATAATGGGATGACCTCTTCATTATATGATACCTTAATGGTATAAACACTTAGCTGGAAAGTAAAGGTAGAAACACCATAACACGAAACTTTAAATATTTATAAATTTTGTATTTAATTCATAATCTTCTTGCTTATTTAACTCGTAATTATTATAATGCAGTGATAATGTATTGTATTCTTATTTTGCTGTATATTATAAATATAACTTATTTGTGTATAAATGTGTAATAAATATTTATTAATTAATTAACCAATTTCATAATGTAACAAGAGTCATGGCAATTTATTTTGGTACTTGAGGCAATCTTTAAGTCCTCATAATGCAAAGATAGTGAACCCTTTAACAAGCCTACAATTTGGCTTTCAAGTTCAGGCCAAGTGAAATTTTTTCCCAAGATGATAGGAATTTTTTTTTTAAGCAGCTGAACTTTAGTTAATCTATCTAACAATCCAACATTGGTTAATAAATGGTATCTATCCTTAGCTAGAGGGTAAAATGAATCTAAAATTGTTCAAAACCTTGCTTTACAATTGAAAAGCCTTGTAAGTAGTGCCATCTCTTTTTCTGCTCTTTTATAAGAGGCTGTTCAATAGGTTTTTCTTTTACAGTGGGCTATTCTGAGTGATCTGTTGAAGAAAGTAATGGATAATAATAAAAAAAATATGTATTAAATAAATAGAAATATCTTTACTGAAAAAAAGATATAAAAGTAAAAAAATTTAAAAATGCATAAGAAATGAAATAAATTAAAAATGGCTAAAATATTTGAGGAATAAAAAAAACATAACATTAAATTATTCCTTGGGCCTTAGTTATAGATAATAGCTTGATGTCCCTTTTATAATTTGTTGTTTTAAATGGAACTTTTTCTATAGAAATTATTTCCAGTTCGCTTAATAAACTTGAACATTGATTAAATAATATTTTAAGGTGTTCTTTGGGTCACAACAAGTTTTATTTGAGACAAGAGGCTGAACATGGAAATGTTCTTAAATATCTAGAATTCTATAAATCAGTACAATAAAATAACAATTAATTGATAATGAAAGCTATACAAGAGAATAAAAGACCCAAAAGTATAAAACAATATCTTGTATTGAAAAGTAAATATTTTCATTCAAAAAAAGTAACTATTACTAAAAAGTGGAATGATCTTATGAAATGTGTGGTGGAGTTCATTATAAAATAATTAGGGATCATGGAAAAATACATGCTAGCATACTCAAAGGCTAAGCTGGAAGAGCAACCAACAGAGCACCTTAATAGCTTGGAAAGATACTTTAATTCTTGTAAAAAAAAAAAAAAGAGTTATAAAAAAAAGAAATAATTTAAACCATAAAAACAAAAAAACAAAAGGAGGGGAAAAAAAGAAAAAAAAAAAAACCTTTCACAAAAAAAAAATCAAATCCTCCAGTTAAAGAACATTTAAACATCTTTTATCTGTAGTTGCTGTTATAATGTCAGAGGAAAACAAGTTGGCCATTTCATGCAGTCACATACAAGCTGCTGATACCAAATAATGCAGGAGAAATGGAGAAGACTATTTTTGTGGATTGACCAAGAGTCAGATTATAAATTCTAAATCAGAGATAACTAGATCCAATAATATACTAGACAACAAGATCAAGCTCAGACATCCATGTTGGAGATAATATGAATAGCTGTTAGCAAATGGAAGTGGCAACAGAAAATGGATGAAAAGTTAACGACAGCCAATAACTGTTTAATGAATACCATCATATGTTAAAATAGATGCAACATAAAAGTGATGAAGGGTTTAATGGCATGCAATGTGAATGTGAGATTTAAGGAAACACAGTAGACTATAAAAGAAATGTTGGATGAGGTGAGAGCAGAGAATATAATTAGAATCAAGAATCTTCCGAAGGATTGAGAAAAGGGTTTTAATCAAGTGAAAGAAGAGCAGCATGGAGAAAGATGAGAAAAATTAAACTGAAAAAGTCCAATCAGTGATGATGTTGCAAGAAAATATGGAAATAACTATGAAAATTAAGGATCTGAAAGCTATGAGAAAATGGTTTCAGGAATAATCAGTAATAATGAAGAACTTAATGAATATAAATCATCCATAGAATAGAGCAGGATCAGCAAGCTTTGCAAACTGTCAGAGCGATCAACAATATTACAACCAAGAGGATTATTGCATAGGTAAAGAAAAATCTGAAATATTGAAATTTGATACTAATAATCATGGACAAATGATTTCTGGAATTAATCAATTTATCAAAATGAGTTATCATAGGCCAAGCTGGTAAATCATCATGAGTATCTCAACAGCTTTGAAAGGTATGATGTCATGGAAAACAAGTTGCACCTTGTATGCAGCCACTTACAAGTAGATGCTGAAGCTTAATGGGACTCATTGAACACAGTGTAAGACTTTTCAGAATTACAGCGAAGTGCTGGTGAACAATTTCTGGTTAGAAGGAGATCATTAGGTATCAAATAATGCAGGAGAATTACATCCAGATGGCAAAGACTATTCTTAGTTCCACAGGAGGAATGGATGGGGATTGACTGAGGGTCAGATTATAAGTATAATTCATCATAATCGGCCTTTCAGAATGAAGCAGATAAACTTAAGCATCAATAGAAAAGCCATAAGCAAATAGCAGATTTTCTAAATGTAATAAAGACATGTTCTCCATAACCAACAAGATAAGCAATTGGAAAAGTCTCAAGACCATGCATAGATAATGGATTGGAAGTGCAGAAAAAAAGAATCAAGGCTGGATGAGAAAAAAAGTATTGATCAATTGAAGGTCCAAAATTGGACAAGTGGATTCACAGAATGAGTAATGACACTCAGATAAAACAGCTTTGTGGATGAGTCTCAAAGCATGTCATCCAGAATGAGCTATTGTTATAATTACTCTTAAAAGATAACAAAAATAGAGGAAGTAATGGGAGCCTTAATAGTTTTTTTTTTTTTTTTCAAGGCTTAGAAAGACGTAGGAATGACAAAAAAAGCCAACCATGACTAAATGTATTCTGAATTAGACAAATACATGGGAAGATCAAACCACCATTACATTAATCAAAATTGCCTCACATTGAAAAATTATATTTGAGGTTGTTGCTGTGGAGGCTTTGTTAAACTCTGGCAGCCAGATCATAGTTTTACATGAAAGAGATGCTTAGGTGAATTAATCAGACATCCACAAATCATTAATATTACCAATGAATACTGTGGCAGTAATTGGTAAATAGCCTCAACCCAAGCTAGCTTATTGAATGGATCTGGATTCAGTTACAAATTAGAATATTTAAAATTATGTTATAGGATCTGAGTTTGTGCATAAGAGTGGATGATGTTATATTATGTAGAGAGGCTAATCACTTGTAATGGTAAGACCTTAAATTTTCTATCTCCCAGATATTATTCAGGAAAGAAGTGTTGAATTGAACATCATGTCACTTGATTATATCAGAGAAAATTAGCAAGATATTGGAATCATTTAATGGTGAAATTCAATAGTTTCAATGAATAATATCAGACTGAAAATCATGTGAATGATATATATATATAGATAGTTTTGCATTAGGATGGGTGGATGTCTGTTTAGGGTAGTAGTGACAAGTGTGCTAACTTGACATGGATTTTAGTGATTAAGTATACAAATTGCATGAAGGGGGAATACGTTTTTTTATTCTGTTAGTAAAGAGGTTATGAGAAGAGTAATCCTGGAACTGTCTGTGATGTCAGTCAATGTATCAATATTAATGTTTTTCTAGACATATGAATCACATTTATGTCAGTGCTCCAGTCTGGGAGTGTCAGCTCTAATATCCATTAACTTACTGTATACATTGGCAAGCAGCTTCAATCTCAAACCTTGTGCGTAATAGGCTGCTCAGCAGAGAGTGTTGTATTAGCATTATATTTATGTTCAGCCTGTGATTTTGGAGGACAGCAATGCTAAAAATTAATGGTATAGTATTTACCCACATGTAGAAACTTTGTCAAGAAGAACAAAGGATAATTTTGATTGGATTATAGAATAATAATAAATGCTTTTATTGACTGCACTAAAAAAAAAGATTGTTTCTTCAACCACAATTGGAGCTTTTAGATTTAACTTGAAATAAAAGCATGGGGAGGGGGATCCAGAAATTAATTAAGTCAATTCCTTATTATAAAAAATAGGGATTAACTTAATTAATTTCTGGAGCTCCCATGTTTTTATTTCAAATTAAATCTAAAAACTCCAATTGTGGTTGAAGAAATTTTTTTGCCACAATTATTAAAAGCATTTGACTTCATTATTTTTAAGTTTTTAGTATTGGCACGCAGTAAATGAAAATGTAAAATACTTTAAATTGACTGGACATTTATAGTTTATATATATGATTAGATATTTCTGCTATAAATTAAAATGTATATCCTTATGTATATATAATATTTATTATGTGTACATAATAATATATGTGTATATATTGTAAATGAACTTCACTTATTAATAGAATTTTCCTTTAAATCAATATCACACATATATTATATGTAAGTCATTAAATATTTCTCAATATGTGAATTTCGATTTTATACTCTTAATGTATATAGCACGAAATGCATCTTGGGGGTCATATGTCTTTTATTATATCTTTATTTATATGAATTTGAAAAGAATGGAGAAGTGTGGAGGTATTTATTATATCTATAAAAATTATTTATTATGTATACATAATTACATATGTAGAATACATCAGTAACTAAGTTCTCTATTTAAAGTGATAGTTTTATTTTTATTTTAAAACAATTGTTTTTTTTAAAAAATGCTAAATTAAAAAAATTGTGTTTTTTTAACTTTTCATGATTGTTTTGATAAATAATGCGATTTTTCTAGTTTACTTTTTTTAAAAAAAAAAAAAACAGTTAAAACTTATTAGTAAACAACAAAACGAATTGATTTAAAATAAAAGTAGAAACACTTTTAAATAGAAAACTTAATTGCTGATTTATTATACATATATATTTATATACATCTACTAAATATATGATATATTAAGAGTTTAAATGGTTTTAAAATGTTATTAAATTGAAAGAAAACAAAATTTAAACTGCCTTCTTGCAACCATTATTTAAATCAAATGAAAATTCTAAGAATGATTGCAACGTGGAATTATTGAATATTTTTCTTGTCCTCTAATCCATATCTATCAAATTAGTTGACACACTGAAAAGATAAATGTTTCAGATGGATTAAGGTGTTATAATTTAGGTTATATATCATTTAGGTGTTATATATCTGTTTTCAAGAAGTTCTGTTGAATTTAAATATATTAAATCTCAATTTTAAAATTTCATTTAACTTGAAAAAATCAAAAGTTAACAAACAAACATTTTCTAAAATCAATAAAAGCATTTAATAATATAAAATGTAAATGTGACACATTTTATTGTGTTCTTCACCTGAGAGGAATATGTTATAATAGGTGAATTAGACTTCTGCTTTTACAGAAAGGAAAAAAATCGTGTTTTGAAAGACAGACTTTAATACAAAAAAATAGACATTGTAATCCAAATATTTAATTATCTGTAAGTGTATGAGTGGTATTAAATGATTCAATGCTTTGGAAATATGTAGTAAAAATTGAAAATTGATTGGCATAATTTTTTTTTCTTGTCACAGGCAAAAATATGTTTTGTTTTGTGTAATGAATGAGGATTAATTAGATTAAAAAAGAATTTATTTGTATTTTGTCAATATTCATTCATGAATTTTGAAAATAGAAAATCTTAATATGTAATCATCATTATCAACCATTATCAATCCACTGCAGGATGAAGGTCTCTCCAAGTTCAATCCATCTCCGATCTTTAGCTTCTCGTCTCCACATCACCTCTGGACACTTTCTTTTTTCATCCATCCACCTCACATGTGGTCTCTTTCTGGGTCCTTTACAATCTCTTGTAATGGTTATAATTAAATGATAAGCAATAGATTAAAATATTTACAAATATTTATATCGGGAAAGCAATTAATATGCATTCCCAATGCAAATGTTAATGTTTCAATTAACATTTTAAGATAAGACATGGTCTAAAATAAAAATAAAAAACTTGTATTTTAACTAAAGAAATTATTTCTTATATTAATCCTTAACTAATGAAAAGATGGAAAAAAAAAAGAAGGTAAAAACATAACAAGAGGCTAACCTAGGTTAAAAAGAGATGACTGTAGCTGGTAGAATAGCTAATATGCAAGTCATCAATTTAAGAGACATTAACTGTGACTGTAAAATCAGTTGTGATAATGTAGTGCTATTGAGTGTAAGACACAAATTCAATAGTAGTTTTTGTGGCTCAGAAAAGTTACTTGCTAAATAATGTCCATAGTGATCTGCATACTATGCTTTATGGAAACTAAACATCAATGGCTAACCTATTAAAGTATAACCATTTAACCCCTTACCCATGTAGAGCCTATCAGTATTGAGAGTATCATGCCAAAGAATATGAAATAATAAGCAATCCTTAGAGCCACTAACAACCTGTGATTAATCTTTCTCAATCTCATTCTGTTGCAATATGAATCAGACAATTGTATTTTTTTAAATCGAGAAGACAGTTTTAATCAAAAAGGTGGTGAAACTCAGCCTAGAACTATAAAAAAGAAAAAAAACAATTCTTTAGATAAAAAAAAAAAATAAACATTTAAATTTAAAAGGCAATTTTAATGAAATATTATTTTTTAAGAAAAAAGAGAAAGAGATAGTATGATCATAAAATAACTGAAGGTACAAAGAAATCCATGATAAGAGATTTATGTTGTATATCATAAGTGTAGAAGCCCTATTTATTGTATATGTCATGTTGAATAGTTAATAATGCTACAAGTTGATGAATCTATTATAGAGGAGTTCTTATTTGAACTTAATAAAATAGACGTAAAATAATATAGGTGCTGTTGCACCCGACCGCAAAGCTACTTTTTATTTAAAAACAAAATAAAATTATATTACTCTGCAAGCACTTTCAAGAGACTTGCTCTCATCTTCATAGCTCCGAGTGAAGTAATTATATGTAAATTATGCAAAGTTCAAAGGTTAATTACTCCATTTCTTTGAGATCACGAAGCATGTGTCCTTACGGTTGATAGCGTTGCAATCCAACTCCATGAATCAGGCTTCCTTAACTTTTCTTTTTACATCATACATATAATTACTTCACTCGAAGCTATGAAGATGAGAGCATGTTCTTGATAGCGCTTGCAGAATAATATAATTTTATTTTGTTTTTAAGTAAAAAGTAACATCGAGGTCGGATGCAATAGCGCCTATATTATTTTACAAATATATTTTCGCATGCAAAGTTTTCGATTTAGGTTTGAATTAAAATAGATGTCATAAGAATCTTTCCATTATCTGTTAATGACATTTAATATTTTGTTTATATGAATATTTGTTCTTGATTGAAATAACTATTTAATATTTTTGTTTTATATTTATACTATTTGTAATTAATGTATTAGGACTATATGCATTTATTTATTTGTGGGTGTGATTGCTTAATAAACAATTAAAATTTATCTGTGCCATGCATTTTCGATCTCTATTTAAATATGTAGTAATTTGTCCTCTTCAAAAAGCAGGTTCGCAGGCTGATGGGGAAATTTTAATGAGATTGAATAGTAGTTCATCCAGAATATTCTTTCATAGGAAAGTAAACTTACACATGTATAGCATAACATGTGATTAAATACCAATGAAAATTGATAAAATTAAAATTATATTTTAGGATTATAAAGCACTAAATAGGTAACTGGAGATAACCATTGGGACATCACCCCAACTTATGAACTTGAATTTGTTTGAATCTTAGTCTCCTATATTAAAAAAAATCATTGATATCAGTCTAACCAGCATATAATCAAAATTACAGTAACTACAATGTTACTAGTAAATTCTAAAACAGGTAGAAGTAAGACTCCATGGAATAGTAAAGCACATAGAAGATGAGAAAATTCATAATTTATTATTTGTTAAAATTGAGCTTACAGCTGCTAGAGTACAAAAAGACCGACTTGCAAGAGTGCAGTATAGAATTAGATCTTCAGTTCCAGTGAACTTTATTGCTTGAACCAATTTAAAGCCAGTGATATTGTAGGCCATGCCAGTCTATTATTATTTGATCAACTTTAGGACCACAAATTGTTAACTATATATATATAACTTGTTAATGACTATATAAATGTTTTATTTTCATTTTTCTTTGTTTTTTTGATAATATATATTTTATTTTTGTATTATTCAAACTTTTTTTTTTTTTTTGTAAAATTGGAGCTCGCATTTAAATTATATTCTTTGCATATATTATTAGTTGTCAAAATTTTCTTTAAATGACAGGGTCCAGATAAATGGTTGGAACATATATGCCTTTTATTACAATATAGACCAAGATGTTAAAACATTTTTTGTGGTTAAACAATCATTTGAATTTATGAAACTCGATATGTCAATTTATAACTATAATAGTGCTATTAATTAGTGCAATGACTTAGGAACAAATGCTATAAAACATCTGTTAAAACTATTTAATAATCTGTTCATCAGATTTATAAATGTCTCTACAATTAGAATAATTGTGAGATTAAATTGAGGGATAATAATTTGTCTTATAAAATTAACAGTTGAATGTCTTATCTTGATGGCTGTTATGGTTTTAGAGAACACTACAGTGTAGCTAAGAAATTTTTTATTTATTATCATGTCTATTGATGAAATCACATTTGTTCTTCATCAGGATAAAGTTTTGTATTTTGGCTATGATCAGGTATTTAAATACAGGTCAGATTAACAATGGAACTGTAAAACTCCTTTAGGACTTTGAATGTAACTATTTATTCAAAAATGGTATGTAAATGGGTATCTAGCTATTATCAGATAGAAAGATCACATCTTCAGTTAATCTAGGTTAGTTAGATAAGGATTCAAAAACTGATAAAAAGTAAGAAAAATATGATGGGGTCTTTACACTTGTCGGAGATCTACGATACTCATAATGATTCTTAAGTCATGGTTTTCCATTTATCAATATTTTTGCATTGACATTATTAAAATTGAGCTACATTCCAAAGATTAGTATTTTCAATTGACTATTTTTCTCCTATTATTCTAAATTCTCAAGATAGCATTGAGTTCATAAAAATGTTCGACAACCAGTTTGCCATATTACTTTAAATATATTCCAATTTCAAAATAAAAGATTGACCAGTCACATAATGGCAATAATATTGTAGGAGATGTTTAATTCATAATTTTAATTTAAATATATGGTCACACATGCTTATACTTAATTATTGCTAAGTACATGCTATATTGTTTTAAGATAACTAAAAAAATATATTTGCATCTGTTTTAGTTTTCTAATTTTTATGTATATTGTATTTTCTGATTTATAAAGATGCTTTAAAATAAATTGTTTTTTAATGCTTAGAAATTTATTTTATTTTATTTTATTTTTCAATATATTTTTAATAATTTATTTATTTAGATAAAAAAGAAGAAAAAAATGGGTGAAGGTAAATTTTTTTTTAACGTTTTATTATATTAAGTGTATAAATTATTGCAAGAATCATGAATCATTCAACATGTCATCACTTCAGTGAAAGCTTGAGAATTATGTAATTGTAGAATTCATTATGAATATTCACAGCATCATGAAAACCATGTTTACAAAAAAAGAGTTGTCTTACTATCAAACTAATATTATACTGTCATCATCATCAACCATTATTGATCCACTGGAGGATGAAGGTCTCTCCAAGTCAATCCTCTCTTCACTTCACACCTGCACACTCTTATTTCATCCATCCATTTCACATGTAGTCTCTTTCTGGATTTTTTACAATCTCTTGGAATCCAGTTTAAGATTTTAATTGTCCATCTAGTATCATCTCTTCTAGCTATATGTCCAACCCAACTACATCAGTTTTTTAATTCTTTCAATGATGTCAGTAACACCTATTTGGTGTTTTACCCATGGATTACATTTTCGATCTCTTCTTGTTATTCCTAACTTGCATCTCTCCATACTTCTTTGAATGATTTAAAATCTTTATTGCTTTTCTATTAAGTGTTCAAGTCTCAGATCCAAGTAGGAACTGGTCAACACATTTATTAAAAACCTTCCTTTTACATATTCGATGATATAAGATTATTAATATATAGGGTATATGAGCACAGACTTTCACATGACCCACCACTCTCCACTCTATCTAATAACACTGATACACTTAAACACGTATATATTGAAAAGATAAATAATCACCAATATATATATTTCATGCTAAACCAGCAATCATCAGTTGGTCTAGATTATCATCTCCATACATATATACTGTAAGTGCTCAGATATATATTAAGGTAGACAATCTTCATACTTCAATGGACAGGCTTCAATCTACTCCAACTCTTCAACCGTCCATCCAGTTGAAAATCTGATGATTGGGAAGCTCAAAGGCCACCCTGAGGCCGAGATTCTTGTCACACCCATGTTGACCTAAGGACAATCTGAACCCCACATGTACAGGACATAATCCATTAAATACATTAATGACTGCACTACAATATATACATAGAATGATTTTATATTTCAACAAATTAAAAAAAAAAATTTTTTTTAAATGATTAATTTTTGTTAGTAATAAGAATAAATTTAAAATTTGTTTTTTTTAATCCCTGAAATCCATAAAACAACATTGCAAGTTAATTTTAAATTTTGGTCTAGAGATATGATATATGGTGTAATATATGCTAAAATACAAAAATAGATTGGCTAATTTACCTGGACTATATTCTTATTTAAATACTGCTACAAAAATTTTGCTTTTCTTTACCAAATATTGTGTTCTTCTATTTTTTGTGGAATCATTTCATAGTAGGAAATAACTGCCTCTGTGTTTTTAAGATTCTTAAAAAGTAAATTGAAGAGATATTTATATTAATGGTATTACCACAGAGGAAAACTAGAATTATTTGAATACTTCTATGAGATTATGAAAAGTCATTTGATTCTATAAGCATTTCTTCAGTGATTAAAGCATTGGATCATCAAAGTATAGACCCAGGATACTGTCATATTCTAAAAAATGTTTATAAAAATGCAACAGCAACAATTAGATCACATAATGATAATAAAAAAATTAACATTGAATATGGTATATGGCAGAGTGACTACATTTCCAAAACCTTTTATAGCAGGTTTGCAAGAAATATTTTGTGGATTAAAATGGGAACCTAAGGGAATAAAAGTAAATGAAGATTATTTAAATCATCTACATTTTACAGATGATGTAGTTTTTTTTTTTTTTTTGCAAATAATGCTTTAGAGCTTTAGAAAAGGTTGCAAGAGTTATCAAATGAATGTAAGAAAGTAGAATTAAAAGTAAATATTAAGAAGACTAAAGTAAATAATATTCAATGGATTTTCTCAAAAAGATTGATAATGAGTGTTAGAAGAAGTTAACAACCAAATATCTTGGTCAGATTATTACTACAGATGGAAACATAGTGGAAGAAATTAATTATAGAATTAAACTTGATTGGTGAGCTTTTGGTAGAAATAACTTAATATTAAAAGGAAATATGCCTATGTGTTTGAAAAGGAAGATCATTAATAAATGTGTTTTACCTGTTCTTAGTTATGGATCTGAGACTTGGACCCTTAACAAAAGAGCAATGCAGCGACTTCAGACCACTCAAAGAAATATGATGAGATGCCAGTTAGGAATAACAAAAAGAGATTGAAAATGAAATATATTTTTTTATTTTAAGTAATAAACTTTATTAAACAAACATTTAAATATGTACAGGAAATATCTATAAATTAGTTTTGATTCATTTTATTCTTTACACTGAAAATGAAATATATATGAGTGTGAGAACAAGCAGGTGTTATTGACATCACTGAAAGAATTAAGATGCTGAAGTGGAGTTGGGCTGGATATATTGCTAGAAGAGATGATAATAGATGGACAATTGAAATCTTAAACCAGATTCCAAGAGATTGCAAAAGACTTAAGAGACCACATGTGAGATGGATGGATGAAATAAAAAAATGTGCTGGTATGACATGGAGAAGAGAGGCTAGAGATTGAAGAAGATTGATTGAACTTGAAGAGACCTTCATTCTGTAGTGGATCGATAATGATTGAAAATGATGATAATGAGATTGGAGATCTCCTTTCTTTTTATTCCTATCATTTTTTTTACAAAATTTATAAGAATGTTGATAAGTTTATCATAAATAATAAAAAATAAATAGTTAAATGGTTAGTTTCTCATATGATGTTTGAGCAGTAGAAGTAATAAATTGGGTTTTAATTCAAGGATCTTTAGCTCTTCAATTCTTCTCTTGATCTTTTCACAGGGCTTTGTTTGTTTGTTTTTTTCAAAAAAATATTTGAATATTTTATTTTATAGGTTTAATTATAATTATTTACAAAAAGAAATTCTTGTAAATAATGAAAGTAGAAAATGACAGTTAGTTTGGTCACAATGATAGTCTCATAGGATTATGATAAAAATATTGCCTAGTTCATTGTTAGATTCATTATGAATTGTTTTTAAGTTGGTGCTTGTAATTAAATGTTTATTCACAGTTTATGAGTATATTATAATAATACTTATATGTATTATGTATATTCATATAAATACAACATACAATTGAAATACACTGAATGTTTTTCTCTATTAATAACTGCTATCGTACTTTAAAAGACATGATTTCGTCCACCTAAGACATGAGTTTTGCCGAGGCAGACTACTAGCCTCATCAACTTTGCTCCAGCCCAAAATATTTTTCATTTAGTACTATAGAAAGGATAGCTTCATATATAATTAACTTGTATCAATATATTTTACTTTAATATTATGGAAGTTATTTAACAAGCTTGTTTTAAACACTATGGCAAAATCAAATATAATCTTGTGAAAGAATAACTTGCCCACTTTGAAAGTAAAATATATAAACCTGGGTTAGTTTTAAATGAAATGGCTATTGTTGTGGTATTATAAGGAACATGTGTTGCGCTATGCTTTGCCTTGATAAAACTGACTTACAAATGATGGGATTATTTTTTGTGATACGATAATGTTTAGTAATGATGAATATATATTTGGAAAGTGTATTTTATTTGATTAATAAACATTGTGCATGTCAATATTTAGAAATTGACATTTGGAATAACAAAGTGTCCATTTCTTTTTTTTACTTAATACATACTGAAGTACCTATAAATCAGCATGTACCATTAATTTTGTAAATGCAAATCACACATTTTATCAAATTTTGGTGATAAAATGTGAATGATTCTTAGTTTAGCTGCGATAGATATATTGAGAAAAATTATTTCTTCCCATGTTTTTTTCATCATAACAATTACAAACTTAAGTGATAATATGAAAATTCCAAACAATAAAAATGTGAATATTTAATGTTTGTTAAGAGTAGTTGTAAAAGGAAGAGAAAATTATTAAAAATAAAATAATAATAAATAATAAAATAAATATTTTTTTTCTCTCTTCAGTAAATTTTATTTATTAATTTTTCACTTAAAATAGTGAGCTAAATATGTAAAAATTAAGTAATGTGTATAAGATTTTAGCATTTTTGATAAAGAATGCTGGTTTTTTAAATAATAAAAATTGTTTTTTTATCTTTTGTCTTTATCTCCCTAGAACAAAATGTACTGGTTTTTAAACTAAAGTGTAATTAAAGGATTATACTGTTTTGGGGCAATTAAAGAATAACTAAACAATGTTTTTCAATAGATTGATGAAAAATTTCATTTGAGCATCATTAGGGAATTATTGAAAATATTGATGCTTTCAGAATCTATGCATTATTCAAGTTTTTTTTCTCCAATATGAGTTTAATGGTCTTAAGAAATGCCTTCAAAATAATTTGCCTTACATGAATATTTCTTGCTTTTGAAGCAAAATTAAAAGTTATTTTTGACGTTTAATAAACATTAGTCTCCGCATTATTTTGAGAGACAACAAAATTAAATTATTGAGTATAAATCAGTAAACCTTAATTGATATCTTTTTAGTTTTAAGGTTTTTATTTTTTTACAGCTTTAAATCTGGTTTCATGTTTGACAACTTTCACCAATTTATCAATTATTTTTTACTTTAATATATATATGTACTCTGCGCACAGATAATGAAGCTATTAAACATAAGTAAAATTATCAAAAGTTACCGCCAAGTGCTTTCGGGACAGTTTATAGTCTCATATTCATGGCTACTTGTGTTTAGTTAAGAACTGTAATATTAATGCAAATTTATGCAAATTCATATGAAGATGCTATTAATTTTGGGAAGAAATTGTATGAATTGCAGTAGTTTTTTATGTTTTTATTTTAATTAATGTCACTGTAAAATCTTGTAATTTAACTTTCACTGACTTCCCAATTTCTGATCTACTTAAAACTTTTCATACATATGTATTCCTGATGACTATACATTTTTTTTTTTTTTTAGAATTTGCAAGCAATTTTAGCAAAAAGTTAATAAGACATTTTAACTGCAAATGTAACATTGATGCTAATGATATCTAATGACCCTCCTTGTAATTTAAAAGTGAATAATTCTATGGAAACTATCAACTGAATTTTTTTATTTATTATATGCTTTTACTTAACTTAGTTTTTCTGTCTAGATAAAATCTAATTTAAATAAATTCATCTCATTCCAATAATTCACTATTACATATATAAGATAGGAAATAAAAATATAATAAAATTATCTTAAAGAAATATCTTTTTTTTTTTTTATGTGTGTCAAAGC
Organism: Epiperipatus broadwayi; assembly: GCA_028023455.1. Classification (NCBI taxonomy): domain Eukaryota; kingdom Metazoa; phylum Onychophora; class Udeonychophora; order Euonychophora; family Peripatidae; genus Epiperipatus; species Epiperipatus broadwayi. The sequence goes on from JAQFVV010000186.1 coordinate 2,071,276, forward strand.
GTCAGCCAGGAAGCGAACCCCGGGACAACTGCTTGTAAGGCAGATGTCACTCGGCCAACAACGCTTGACATCTTTATTCACATAAATGCACTAAAAAACAAAAAATAATTTTTCATCAGTTTTTATAAATAAAGTCATGGAAGAGAACAATTAAGTCTAAAAATGTTACTACAATAAATCAGATTCCCACCAATGGCAATCCGTATATCAGAAAATGGTCTGCTTTAATTTGACAAATAGATAATTCTTAAGACAGATTTTGGCAATGATGTTAAAAAAAGGTGATTTTAGGAGGAAAAAAATCCAATTAATTATTAATAATAAAGACATTATTGTTAGTGGATATGAAAATAATATTTGCACGAATTAAACAATCTAATATTTCCAAAGATAATGGAAACAAAATTTAAAATTGTTTTTATTCACATAAATGTGCTATAAAATAATCTTCTCTCACAAATAAAAGTATGGGGCAAAACATCTAATTCAAGAGTCAGATTTCTAAAATATCATTTTAATAAATATACATGACTATTGTGGTTATCTCCACACACACACCATTTGAAATCTTTTTTTGTTGGTTTTAAGTGTTTATATTTTCACATGGTACTATGTCCAGTAAATTTTGTGATTGTTTTTTCAACTGCAAAATTCCTGTATATTTGATAATCAATCCTAAAATTTACATTGTACTGCTCTATAATACCTTGTTATTTCAACACAAACCTGCAATTGCAAACACAAAGACAGTAATATATAAACATAGAAGAATCATTATGTCTAGAAAATAAGATTGCCTAAACTTAGATCAGAGCTCCAAAATTATATAAACTACTTTTGTTGTATGTGAATACAAATGTTTAAATTTATTTAAAATAATAAAGAGCATAAATGATATATAATTTATATACTACACAGACACAAATGCAAACATACCATTTATCAAATAATTTTTAAAAATTTAGTATTCAAATAATTAAAAAATAAAAAGTTTTAATACTTACAACCTGATATTCTGATTACATTTTGAAGTCCTTGAAATGTGAATTATCGGTACATTTTTAATCCATTTTAGTAGATTCTTTGGCTGTTTAAAAATTTCTGCCTTTATCTTTTCCATGAAAATTAGTAAACTGAGGAAAAAATTAAATGAACATATCCACAAAAATATTCATAAAAAAATCCAATTTTTTTCGGATTTTAGCATGATGGACGCCATTAGAAAGAAAATTGAAAAATGGAGCGAATGCTGGGATTTCTGTTGATGTTATGCTTGTAGTTTTCACGTAATTTTAAAAAGAACACAAAATTTGAATGAAGCGCCACTGCTGCGTTGCATTGCCGCTGTATACATTTAACGTGTTAAAGATGTGTTAAACTTATGCAAATTTAATTCATTAATCATATGTTTATTCCAAGCTCTTACTAATAAAAAAAACAACATATACAAATTTTGTTACCACATAATGTTTCTATTACGACTTTTTTGTTGGTATTACTTTAAAATTTATAGCATCAACCAAGTAAAGTTTATTGAAATTCTAGACATTTATCTTTTAATAACTGCTTTAATAGTCCTGCCTATTTCAGAAAAGAGATAAACTGACAGAAACAAACTGCTAAAGATTTTTATACAAATAAAGAAAATCCTACTTTAGTTGTCTAATTAAATGAAAGAAACTAATATACTCAGGTGGTCACTTTGGTGCTCCAACATCAGTTGACTTCATCCATGCGATTAATTATTTTACTGCAATAATTTAACTTATTATAATACTGATTACATATTTATCATAATTCCATCTCTTACCTCTTCATTTTACTAAATACTATCTTTTATTTTTTCTTAGAACAAAGCAAATTTGAGAAAGAAGAAGAAGATGATGATGAATCTGATAATAAAGGAGGCTCTGCAATAGGTATTTTTTCAATTGTATCATATTAAGTTAAATGTTTTTATGATTACGTAATCAAAATATTAAATAATATTTTGATAATTATGTTTAGAAAATAATTAGAATAAGAATTGTATCAAGTAAATAAATAGCATAGAATTATTTTCAGTATTTTTTGTGTTGTTTTTATCAGTATATTCCTCATGTCAACTCACCCATATTGTAAGCAACTGTCAGTACAGAAACTTAGACCACTCTGCAAACATTCTACGCACAATTTTTGTTCATGTAGCTAATTACAGGTTTGAAATTTTTGAATCTCCATGCCTGTATTGGCAATTTTATATTATGCCATTTTATTATTCTCTCAAATAGAATGTTTTTCTATCCATTTTTGTCACATTGGATCTTTATGCTTTTATTGACTTCTCAATATTTTTTCATTATATCCTTGTAAGGTAGCTGGTTTCTATTCTCTTAATATCTTATGGAAAGTTGAATAATTGTTGCACAGCTGATGTAATTTCAATTTTGGGTTGTTTTTTATCAGTCGATTCCTCATCTGAACTCACTCGTATCACAACTATTGCTAGCCCAGAATTTCAGACCACATTCTTTTACTATGTCCAGAAATGTAGACTACACTCATTCTTATTATGCATGCTTTCAAGAATAACCAACTCATTAAATGAAACTGAAGGATCAGACATTTGAATTTCCATGCCTTGTATTCTTGGCAAATAGAAACTGATTTCTAATCATTTTCAACATCTGGAAGAATAAATGGTTGTTGCAGTGCTGTAAGAGAGAAGGGTTAAAATTTCTGCACTTGTGTGTAGGTGCAATATAGTGGAGTAGAAATGAGGAATGCACTGATAAAATAAATAATTTGATATCTTTGCAGTGCAACAATTATCCCGTTTAACAAGAGGATGAAAGGAAATAGTAACTCGGCCGTACCCATGCAAGAGAGTAGCCTAATAGAAATTATTGAGCTATTATTGTGAAGATTCAGTGTTTTGCTGATAAGGGAAGATTGTTCATGTAAAGCATGAATGGTGAGAGAAATTGGTCTGAGTTAAAGTTGATATGAAGAATGCATGATGAAAATCAAAAAATGCATAATGATTGTTATTGTGAAATCCATTTTATAGTTAAATCATTTAGATATTAATTTAGTAATTGTATTGGTTTTTAAAATATGTTGCATTTTAGTATTATTTTATTGATTACTTATGAGTTTTCAAGTAAACCAAAATGGCAGCCTCATATATTTTTGATAAATGTACAGTGTCGGGGGCCTATAATCCACTGAAGATGTGTTAGTTGTTAAATTAAAACAAAATTAATAAATCTATTGTTAAATTTTTAAAAAAAAGGAATAAATTCCGATAAATTTTATTGAGCAGCTTTATTTCAATTTTTTTACTTATAATGTGGGAAGCGATGAGATGCATGACACATTGTTGTACAATACTTTGGTTCAATTCAGCATTTTTTTTTTTTTTTGTTAGCAGGTTTTTCTTAAATTGTCACAATTATAAAAATTTTTAATGTTCCTATCACAGAACTTGATGCCGTAGACTATTTCCAAAGGTCCATGATACTACCCTCCTGAAAAGTGTGCTGGTCACAATATGATTGCACACTGCTGACATGAATAAAGTGTAAATATTATTTTTATATATTTTTTCATTTTTCTGTTAAGAAGTTAATCCAAAAAAAAAAAACTAAATATTGTAATTAATTTTTCCACAATGATTTTTTTTTTTAAATAACAGTAATAAAAAAATGAAATGTAAATATTAAATACGACATTTCCTAGCAAGCATTTTTTTGTAAACGTTTTTTGGGGCTCACTGAAACTATAGATTTATCAAAAATACGGGCTGCCATTTTGGTTTATTTGAAAACTTGCAAGTACCTTTTGTTGTAACTTTGATAATGGATTTACTTTGAAACTTTAAAATCATTTCATTAAAAACTGCAATTAATAAATCTTGGGTTTACTGAACATGCAATTTAAGCATTTTTTTTTTTCTGGAAGCGCTAAACATTTGGAGTAGATTATGTAATAATAAAAAGTTGCATCAATTGGTTCTAATTGTGACTTCCTGAGTAATTGGCTCTATAATGATTATTGAAAAAAGCCCACCCCCGATCCCAAAAAAAAACAAATTTGAAATTTGTAGACAGTGGATCTTTAAACTACAAAGTTTATTTTAAAGAATTGGAATGTATTGAAAATAAAAATTTATTTGAATAATTATTTCTTTTTCTAAAGCAATTTTTATTTATTTTCATAATAAACAGATTATGGAAAATATTAAGTTATCTATGAAATGTTTTAATCTTTGCATGATCTAATTTAAAATTGTTTAACACAAAGAATATTTAATAATTAACCGGTTATGTGCATATGAAGATCAGTAATTAAAGAAAATGGATTTATTACCAAATTCACCACTTCCTTTATTTTACTGTAATGTCTTATATGAATGCAATTTATCCACTATTTTGAACATTTTTTAGTAAAAACCTTTTATTGTACTTATATGTTTCGACTGTTCTGCAGTCTTCTTCAGAGCCAATTTTATTTTGATTTTTTGAAAGTAATAAACAAATGGATTTAATTAGAGTATTTTTAGGTCAAAAATAAATTTTCTCAGGTTTTAATATTGGTACCTGTAAAAATTATTTCTTCAGTTCTGATTCTCTAAGAATATCCTCAATGTTGTAAATCTTAAGATAGTTATGAATAGTGATGTTAAAATATTTAAAAAGGAAAATTCCCCCACTGGAATCATTAATTATAAAATATTTGCTTGGATCAAAAACATGATAATCCGTATCACGAATGAGATTTAGTGAGATGTCAAATTTTATTTATTGAATGGATTTTAATTTCCAATTAAGGATTTAAAATCCAATCAATTTTTTTTTTTTATGAGACAGAAGTGGATTGTTGGATTGATTTATGTTTACCTGAGACATTTTTGTGATAACAATTTTGTTTGTCAATCTCCAAATTGAGTATTAAAAATATTTATATCTGATATTTTTATAACAGTTTTCAACTCAGAAACAAGCTCAAAATAGAAAATAGAACATCAAAATGATGAGCTATACCATCTTATGCTTATGTTTTTACTCCTAAGATATTATCTGTGTAAAAACATTTCTATAAAGTGCATGAGTTCAGTGTCAGATTTCAATGAAATTGTGAATAATGTCAATAATTTTAATGGAATTTTTTTTTTTTTTTTAAAGTTTTTTCTTAAAGTTCAGGAATTAAACTTAAGTTCATTTTAAAATATTACTATGCTTATTTTAGTCAATTAATAAATTTTTTAATTAAATATAGAGAATGGACCAATTTCACGATTATGATTATTACAAAATACAGTATACATCTTAAGTGGACACTTCACAATGTAATATATAATATAAAATGAAATTTCTTTCTTTTTGTTTAGGGTTTTAATTGTCCAGCAGTCATCTTCAGACTATAATATTCAAATATATACAATCATATAATTAATGCTTATCTATACATACATTTATATATTAAAAAACATTATGTAATGTTCTATATTATGAATTTAAAAACAATATATTTGTCAATGATTCCCATAACTATATATCTTTTATGTAATGAGCATTAATAGCTCTTAACAAGCTTTTCCGAATATATTCCTATTCTCAGACCAGTTTCTAACTGTGACTGTCATCAGTGAGGTAATATGACATTCAGATATTAGATCTAAAAATACCAGCTCAAGATCAGCATTTATTTAATAGTTAACTATTAAGGAGAAAATCTGAAATTTTCAGATATCTATGTCTTCAAATCCAAGTTTATTAAATTAAGTCACGTGATGTACAACTTGATTTCCTTGCTACATATTTTTATATTTTAAATATAAGTATGTTATCTATGTTGAATTTAATGTAATTAGAAAGGATTTGAACTCAGGCTTTTAAGCTCCATATAGCTATCCACTTCACCTTATACAACTGATACACCAGACGACATACATATGAAAAAGATAAATGATCTCCAATATACATATTTTATGCTGAACCAGCATTCATCAGTTGGTCCAGATCTTAATCTCCCACGCTCATATATAATCAATTCTCAGTTTGTATTAAGGTAGCAAATCTTTAAACTTTAATGAACAGGCTTCAATCTTCTCCACCCTCCAACTCTTCAGCCATCCATGGCTTTGAGCATTCCATCATCAGATTTTTAATATATATGTGTGTGGGGGGGATTATGATCTGAATCAACTGATAAGTGCTGGTTCATCACAAAATACATCTATTGGAGATCATTTATCTTTTTCACATGTATGTGGTCATGTGAATCAATTATATAGGATGGAGTGGATAGCTGTAGGGAGCTTGAAAGTCTGAGTTCAAATTCTTTCTAATTATATATCTTTATACATTTTTAATAAATTTATAAATATTAATCTTTTATTTTATTCTTATTTTTAATTGATTTTTTTTTGCATAAACTGTTTTATATTTTTAATATATTTTTTTCTACATTTTTATGACTTAATTTATTTCTTTTACTTTTAACTATTTCACTATAGTTTTAAACATGTATTAATGAATAATAATAACATATAATAACCACATTCCATTCTTTTGACACTTTGAAGCAAAATATATTTATTAATATTACAGTTTTGACTATTCCTAGCAGTCTTCGTCAGATCTACAAAAATTTAAACATTATATTAATACAACCATATTTCATACATATATCTATTAAATTTTTACAATTTTACCAACTTAATTATTAACATAACTTTATTCATAAAACTTACTATTATATAACTTTAAAATCTACTTTACCCTTTATTTCTATTCTTAGTTATTATCATATTTATATTTATTCACCTTTTTTCTTTTGCCATAATTTTATAAATTCAATGTAATATTAATGAAATCTTTCTTATATTACTATATTCATATATTTAACCTTATTTTACATATTACTATATTCACAAATTTAACTTTATTTTACATTTCACCTATTATCTTATTCCATTCCTTAGTTCCATTTTATCCATATTTTATTCCTGCTTCTTCCATTTACTTATTTTTATAAAATTATTTTAATTTTTATATGTATTTTTATTTTATTTCTTATTATCTACTAAACTGTCTTTACTCCACCATTTTCTATCCCATAATACACTCTAATTTCTTTTTAATCTATATACAGGTTCCTCTATTATCTATTATACAAACTATTTATTTTATTTCTTATTAGTTTTCACTGTTTATTTTATTTATACTAAGACAGTTTTTAAACCACTTTCTTTATTAATATTTGGATTTATCTTCTTTATTAAAATTGCCTCCCTTATTTTTCTATCCCTCCTACTACTTGCATAACTTATCATTCTAATATTCTCTTTTTCTAGTTTATGACCTGTCTCCATAAAATGCATATATACCGGTGATCCTCTATCATATTTATGTTGTTTTAACCTAGTATATATTGAATTTTTCGTCTTAGCAACATATTTATTTGTAATCCCTTTATCCCTACATTTTCTACATTCTATCTCATAAATCCCATTTATATATTTCTTCTCCCCACTTATATACCTATTATCTAAAATATCCATTACATTTTTCTTCCTTTTATTCACTACTTTATATTTAATATCATTTTTAAAATCTTTATTAATTTTTTTAATAATATTATTAATTCCCCTTACTATACTACTATCATTAACTTTTATTCCTACGTATTTTTTCTTTTCTTTTCCCTTCATTCTTTCCCTCTTTTTTATATAACTCTTCTATCTTTTTTATATTGTTTTTTATTACCTTTTCTGGATATTCATTTTTCTTAAAATCTTCCTTTATTCTATTTATTTCCTTATCATATTCCTCTCCTTCATCACAATAATATTTTGCTCTATATACCTTAGAACTTATAGCACTAATCTTATGCTTAATATCCATATTAGAACCCCAATTTACTGCGTTTGTAATACCCATTTTTCTATGCACTTCTGTTTTTACTTCACATCTTTTCTCATAATATTCCATCTTTATCATTATATCTAGATGCGCCAATCTATTATCATTCTCCCATTCTATTGTAAAATGTATCTTCTTATCTATTTTATTTATTTTATCTATAAATCTTTTTATTTGTCTCTCACCCCTATTAAATATTAACAGAAAATCATCCACATATCTTTTAATTAATATTGGTGCATTCTCATCCCCTATCATTTGATCTTCCATATCCTACATATATATCTCACTCAATACCCCATTCAATGCATCTCCTATTAACAATCCTTCTTTCTGTTTATAAAACCCTCCATTAAATTCAAAAGTTATATCTTTACAACATATTTCCATTAAATTCTTTACTATCTCTACAGGTATTTCTATTTCCCTTTCCCTATCTTCCTTACATTTATTAATTGCTCTTTCTGCATCAATATTTGTATACATCTTTACCATTGTCAATGTACATTTACTATATTCCTTTACTTTTGTCTTAATTTCTTTTACTAAATCTTTATTATTCTTTATATACATCTTACTTTCTCTATTTACATATTTTCTCAATATCTTTCCTAACCATTTCGATACACTATCATAATATGATCCCTTTTCATTAATCACCGGTCTTAATGGTATACCTTTATAAATCTTCGGCGCCCCATATATTTTTGCCACTTCACAATCCTTAGTAACTAAGTTCTCTAATAATCCTCTATTTACTAATCCTTTGTTATATAAATCTTTAATCATTGTATATATTTTTTTATTATTCACTCCTGTATCATCTTTCTTTTTTATCTTTATAAAAAATTCTTCTTCTAACATCTCTTCCATCTTTTTTATATAATCATGTTTATACATCATAAGTAATTTTCCTCCTTTATCCGATTTAATAAACATTATTTCTCTACCATATTTCTTTTTTACTTCAATAATATCATTTATCTTTGTTCTTTCTTTTTTCTCTACCTTTCTATCCTTTACATTTTTAATTTTATATATCAGATTATTTATTTCTTCCTTTAACTTCTCAATCCATTTTTTATCATCTTTATTAATTATACTATAAACATCTTTATTTTGATAATAATGTATCCCATATTTTCCCTCATACTTCTGTAACATTATCTCCATTGCTACCAGCACGTCCATTATATCTCTTCTTTTATTATTTCCATATGGAACATACTTTATTCCTTTATTTATCATTCTTATTTCTTATTCTTCTAATTTTATTTTTGTCAGATTACATACATTGTTTTTTTTTCCTATTTGTTCTCTTTCTTCCCTTTTTTCACCCTTCTCCTCTTCTCTTTTCTTTATTATTTTATCCAATTTCTTTTCATGTCTTATTCTAGTTCTATTATTTATCATATCCTTCTTCCTATTATACAATTGTTGAAATATTCCTTCTTCTTTTTTAGTAATTCTATTAACTAATTTTCTTTTTAATTGTTCTATTTCTTTATAAATTGTTCTTTTATTTTTGTACCCATTCTTTATATATTCTTTTAATAATCTTCTTTCCATATTCCTTATCATCTCTCTTTTATCCTTCATAATTCTTAACTTTCTCATTTTAATAAAATTTGGTATAACATCTTTACTTGAACATTCCTTCATAAACCATATATTATTCTTAACATTACTTAATCTTATTAGCAATCTCCATCTTCTTTTCACCATTCTTGATACTTCTCCTTCTACATTTCTTATATAAATTATAAAGTTTTTAATAGTATAAATATTATTCAAATCGATTGTATCTTCCATAATGTCCAAATCTTTTTGCACCATTTACCCGTGTATTATTCCTTATATTATAATATAATCTTCAATAACTTCTCTTCCTCTTTCCTTCTTTATTTTTGCTTTTCTAATATATAACATATAATAACCACATTCCACTCTTTTGACACTTTGAAAATAAAGATGTTTATAGTATAATTAATAAAGATGATAAAAAATGGATTGAGAAGTTAAAGGAAGAAGTAAATAATCTGATATATAGAATTAAAAATGTAAAGGATTGAAAGGTAGAGAAAAAAGAAAGAACAAAGATAAATGATATTATTGAAATGAAAAAGAAATATGGTAGAGAAATTAATGTTTATTAAATCGGATAAAGGAGGAAAATTAGTTATGATGTGTAAACCTGATTATATAAAAAAGATGTAGCTCCTACCAATCAAAGAATGCTGCCTTCCGCAGAAGATTCGTTCATACTTCATCCCATAGAATCATGAGGTAACAAGCCTATAGTCATTATCATCACCTTATCTGAAGTCTAATTCCTAACTCTTTAAAATTAATGTTTTCTTTATGTTTAATTTTTTTCACTCACTCACCGGCGAGTATGTTTAAAACTAATAATTATTTCCTTAGTATCGATTCTCTATAACCTAAAGTACTCTTATTGTAAACTATTTCATCCAACTCACACTTCTTATTTTTCTTATAATTTAGTGCGGTTATAATTTAATTTTAATGATATTTTTATATTTTCACTTAATTTTTATTTGTAAATGCCAATCAAACCCAGTCTTACAAACTTCTATATCCCGCTGTGGAATGGGGGGGGGGGGATTATTGAGTTCTTGTTATTTATTTCTAAATAGCTCGTAAGATTGAGTTTCTCTTTTAAAATGAAGATATGCTTTTTAAAAAAATATATTTTACTGTAAATTATACAAAGTGTGTAAATACTTTGCAATCTGAGGTGGATATTGGTTTCCATTAATTTTATTAATTTCTTTATTGATCATCATCGCCGAAAGGCTGGCGATTTAATTCTATTTTGTTGTTCGCACTTTTAAGTGCATGAATTTTAGGTTTTTTTTTTATATGTTAAACAAAATCGTATAGATTCAAGAAGAGGGAGCAATGCACGCTTCATTAATTATAGTTTTAACTTTGATAAATGACTTTATCTTACATGGGCCATTATTTTAGCATATCATTATGTATTTGTTAAACCATTTAAGGCTTTATTTTAGTATTTAAATTCAATGACTTCATAACCTTATAATAGTGTTGCTGGCATATGTCGAATTATTAATAAGCCACATAGGGCTTGATCTGAGTCACCTGTACATCATTCCAGGGATTCATGATCATCTTCGTTTGTCATTCTTCATCTGAAAGTATATATTTATATACTGCTTTGATTCGCCCATTATCTCGGGCCGGGGATTCGAAGCCTTCCATTTTTGTTAATGTTCTCATCCATAACAGGAACATGCAGGTTAGTGTAGTTGAAGCTCTGCATGGCTCTGCCACGATCCGACCCATAGCAACTTCCTACCTACCTTTTTCTTTCGGTATCGCTTTAGCATGAAGTTGTCATACCACCTTAATAATTGGAGAATGATATTTTCTTGGCCAAAGCTGCCTCCCTCTCTCTCACTGACATAATGCTAGCACCGAAATTTCTTATAGTTCCATTTTCTAGCCTGTTTAACAAAATAAATCGTAATGATATGTGATAATGAAACATTTTTCTCTTTGTAATATTTTTCGTTGGAGTTTTAGATCCAACTTCTCATGAAGCTGCCCTCCCCTTTATTGAAATAAGTCATCCCCACATTAATAGAGTTTTACAATATTTGATAGTTAAATGTTTAATAAATAATTTTTTTTAATACAGCTTGATCAGAATGTATCCTTAGTTAAGTGTTATCAATAAATGCTATAAATGAAAATAAAGCTATGTATCAAATGCCAAGGGCATCCTATGAAATCGTATAAACAGCAAAACTCTATCGTATCTTTCTTTATATTTGTTTTTCTTATGGTATAAAACATCTAGCAACCATCCAGATAAATCTATTTTTATAATATTAAATAAAATCAGATTTTAAATATATGTTCAGTATTGTAACGGCTGCACTAAATTGATATTTGTTAAAATAAAAATAATTGTATCAAGTTTGTTAAATGTCTGTAATGAAAATAAAGTTTTAAATGCGCGAAGTTGACTATATATAAAATCATCTTGAATTTTGTCAAAATAAATATTTATATTTTTAAACTTAATCCAGTCGTTTGACTCTCATTAATATATTTATGTATGCTTGTAACTTATATTTCAGGTTCACTCAATCTCTCATTATCATCAGCAGTTGAGTTCTCATGCAAAACGTTGTAGCACTGGGCCGGGATAGAATGAATTCATGTGGTATCACCGTAGGTGTTGTCCATAGTGTTATAGATTTAGGGAATGGGCAAGTAGGTTAGAATTCATGATTGCTCCTGACCTGTGTATCTCGGGCATGATTGGATTCGGGGTACTTTTGCTTAGATTCTAAATCTTGTTGGATGACATAAATTTTCGACCAGTACAGTGGATTTTTTTCCCCGCGTTTGGATGCCCAGTCGTGGGGATATATTTCCACACCCTGCAATACCCTGTATAGTGTTTGATATATAAATATAATCTTTTTTTCTCTTTTGAATAACACTAAATAATGTATATATGTAAGATTTTTTTTTGCCGAATTTGTATGCTCAGTCATTGTAATTTTTTTTCCTCTCAAGTTTGTACATCCAATAATATAATCGTATTTAATGTCATATGTATATAAAAATATAGTATATATATGTAAAAGAAGGATGTAATTATTAGCACATTTTTGAAAGTAAGACAATTATTACAAAATATATATTTTTTGTAGATGAGAATTGAATGACCCAGCTTTTATTTGTACATTCTGTGTCACCTTGTTGGCTGGCACCCTGATATAAATTTGCCAACAGGCATTCTTTTAAAACACAGAATTTAATGGGGAATTTGAACCTGGATAGGGTGGTAGTAGAGAATCTATATTAATTATGAATAAATTTTGTACATTAATAAGCAAATGTGATAAAAGTTAATAGTGACTATGTACTAATAATAAAACTTCGAGCCTATTCTAGGTGCGGAAGAACAACCAAGACAAGACAGAAAGTGAAAAATCTAATTAATGCAGTAGTTTTTTTTTTTTAAGTTTTTTTTTTGCTTTCCATATTTATTTATAGATAGTTTAAGGTACAACCATTATGTTAGTGAGTAAACCAATGTATTTTATATATATATAATGTAGGCAGCAGGTCAGGATAGCAGGCAGATAAAATAAATTATGGGGGAGCAACGGAAAGAGTAGGGCAGGAGATAGTTGAAGACGGGGAAAATAATTCCAGAAACTTTAATGTAGAAAAAAAAAGGCACCATCATAAACAGTTTTTTTTATATATAGATAAAAACGTACTAAATAAATAGGTACCGTTTTGAAAGAAACTTGGTTGTTCTTCAGTCGCGAATGGATTCGAAGTAAAGGCATTTTTTTATTCATTTTTTTTTCTGTCATTTTAAGTGGGGAAGTGTGAAACAGTCGACTTTAGTTTAAGATTGAGTTTCACTGTTCTACCACAAGCCATGTTTCATCCTGTTTTTTTTTTGTCATATGTATATAAACTGTACGTGTATTTCTGAGAAGCGTCTATGAGATTTATAAACATAAGTCTTAAATAAAAATTTTCTTTAATTATTTTAAATATTAACTTTTCTAGATGTAACTCAGATATATATGTATATATACGCAGCTTTTATATATATAAAAGCACAAACAAATCTAGTAAATAATTTTGTAATTTTTTTTCTTAATTATATTTTATTTATTTTATAAATATTTTTCTTCGTATAATTACACAAATATTCAAGATGGAAGATGCAGTCAGTCGTTAACTGTCCAAGAGTAATTAAAGAGTGGAAACATTAGTTTGTTTCATGATTTTAAAAGGAATTTTTAAATTAAAGTTAACGAAAGTAAAATTGAAAACAAAGCTAATTGATTTTAGTTAGCTGTTAACATTTTTATCAAATCTATTTTCAATCTGAAAATTGATTTGAATTTATTTTTGGACAGTTATCTCGCGATTGCATCTCCAATAACAATATAGAAAATATTTTTGTAAATTAAAGATTCAATTAGAGTTAATAAGTTTAATTAAAAACATTTTTTGAATAACTCAAAACTGACATAAATAGGGCTGAAAATCTATTGTGTCGGAGTTTGGTCAATCATTGCTAGCCGACTCCATGTCTGTTTAATTTTTGAGGGGCCTAAGTCGCCTTCCCCTCCATCTTTGGCTCCACTCTTCTCCGTGCAGTGATGTAGCTGCTACCAATCAAAGAATGTTACCTTCTGCAGAAGATTCGTCCATACTTCATCCCATAGAATCATGAGGTAACAAGCCTATAGTCATTATCATCGCCTTACCTGAAGTCTAACTCTTTAAAATTAATGTTTTCTTTATGTTTAATTTTTTTAACTTGCTCATCGGTGAGTATGTTAAAACTGATAATTATTTCCTTAGTATTGATTCTCTATAACCTAAAGTACTCTTATTGTAAACTATTTCATCCAACTCATGCTTATTTTTCTTATAATTTAGTGCAGTTATAATTTAATTTTAATGATATTTTTATATTTTCACTTAATTTTTATTTCTAAATGCCAATCAAACCCAGTCTTACGAACTTCTATATCCCACTGTGGAATAGAAGGGGGGGGGGAATTAATGAGTTCTTGTTATTTATTTCTAAATAGCTCGTAAGATTGAGTTTCTCTTTTAAAATGAATATATGCTTTTTAAAAATATATATTTTACCGTAAAATTATACAAAATGTATAAATACTTTGCAATCTGGTGTGGATATTGGTTTCCGTTAATTTTTATTAATTTCTTTATTGATCATCTTCGCCTAAAGGCTGGCAACTTAATTCTATTTTGTTGTTTGCATTTTTAAGTGCATGAATTTTAGTTTTTTTTAATATGTTAAACAAAATAGTATAGATTCAAGAAGAGGGAGCAATGCACGCTTCATTAATTATAGTTTTAACTTTTGATAAATGACTTTATCTTACATGGGTCATTATTTTAGCATATCATTATGTATTTGTTAAACCATTTAAGGCTTTATTTTAGTATTTAAATTCAATGACTTCATATCCTTATAATAGCGTTGCTGGCCTGTCAAATTATTAATAAGCCACATAGGGCTTGATTTGAGCCACCTGTACCTCATTCCAGGGATTCATGATCATCTTCGTTTGTCATTCTTCTTCTGAAAGTATATATTTATATACTGCTTTGATTCACCCATATCTCGTGCCAGAGATTCGAAGCCTTTCGTTTTTGTTAATGTTCTTGTCCATAACAGGAACATGCAGGTTGGTGTAGTTGAAGCTCTGCATGGCTCTGACGCGATCCAGCCTATAGCAACTTCCTACCTATCTTTTTCTTTCGGTACCGCATTAGCATGAGGCTGGCATACCACCTTAATAATTGGAGAATATTTTCTTGGCCAAAGCTGCCTCTCTGTCACTGTCATAATGCTAGCACCGCAATTTCGTATAGTTCGTTTTCTAGCCTGTTTAACAAAATAAATCGTAATGATATGTGATAATGGAATGTTTTTCTTTTTGTAATATTTTTTGTTGGAGTTTTAGTCCAACTTCTCATGAAGCTGCCCTCCCCTTTATTGAAATAAACCATTCCCCTTATTAATAGAGTTTCACAATATTTGATAGTTAAATGTTGAAAATGTTTAATAAATAAATGTTTTTAGTACAGCTTGATCAGAATGTATCCTTAGTTAAGTGTGTTATCAATAAATGCTATAAATGAAAATAAAGCTATGTATCAAATGCCAAGGGCATCCTATGAAATCATATAAACAGCGAAACTCTATCGTATCTTTCTTTATATTTGTTTTTCTTATGGTATAAAACATCTACCAACCATTCAGATAAATCTATTTTTGTACTATTAAATAAAATCAGATTTTAAATATACGTTCAATATTGTAACTGCCACACTAAATTGATATTTGTTAAAATAAAAATAATTGTATCACGTTTGTTAAATATCTGTAATGAAAATAAAGTTTTAAATGCGTGAAGTTGATTATATATAAAATCATCTTGAGTTTTGTCAAAATAAATATTTATATTTTTAAACTTAATCCATTCGTTCAAATCTCATTAATATATTTATGTATGCATTTAACTTATATCTCGGGTTCACTCAATCTCTCATCATCATCATCACCAGTTGAGTTCTCATGCAAAACGATGTAGCACCAGGCCGGGATAGAATGAATTCATGTGGTATCACTGTAGGTGTTGTCCATAGTGTAATAGATTTAGGGAATGGGCAAATAGGTTAGAAATCATGATTGCTCCTGACTTGTGTATCTTGGGCATGATTGGATTTGGGGTAATTTTGCTTAGGTTCTAAATCTTGTTGGGTGGACATACATTTTCAAGGGATACAATATAGTAAACCTATATTTAAAAAAGAAGTGTGTATAGAGTTTGCTATTATCCAAAGATTGAAACCAAATGCAATTAATGTGGAAGGAATGAAATATAATATCTTTCATACATTGGAATGAATAATTTGGTAGTAGATAATATTTATATAAAGTTAAATTCACTACTGAGTTATGGAAGATGATTGTTTGGACTTTATTGCATTCAGTGAGATGTTTGTTGTTGAAATCTATACATTGTGAGACATCAGGTTTTTATAATTTTTTAGCCAACTTATAATGTAGATTTTTAACATTTAAACAACAATAGATTACGATCTGTTGTCAGTTATATGATTTACAATGAGAAATTATCTAATTATTTGGGCAGATTACATTTTAACATATATACCTATTTTAATTTTTATTGTAGGTGGAGCTGCTGCTCTTGTTGGTGCAGCTGCTATTGGTGCTGGCCTCCTAAAGCTTTATCAAACTTATAATAAAACTGAAAATTGCCATACTTATTCAAATGAAAGGTAATATTAATCATTACATTATTAATTATAATTACAAAAAGTTCTATATAGATTTAAGCTTTATCAGATATTTCTTGTCATTATCAACATTAATGTTTTAATACCATATTTTTGTGCACATACTATGTACTTTTTTCTAAAACATGTTAAAGTGGAAAAAATAAGATACACTTTATATACTTGTATTACAGACAAAATTGGAATGGTTACATGATGTCAGAACGTTTCATTTAACATTTATCAGGAAAAATAAAAAAAATAGCCTAAGTTTAAGTGAAAAAATTTCGTACAATGTCAAAAAAGAAATCATTATA
The DNA here is from genome assembly GCA_028023455.1 of Epiperipatus broadwayi. Taxonomy (NCBI): domain Eukaryota; kingdom Metazoa; phylum Onychophora; class Udeonychophora; order Euonychophora; family Peripatidae; genus Epiperipatus; species Epiperipatus broadwayi. The sequence continues at coordinate 2,088,371 of JAQFVV010000186.1, forward strand.
AAATCTCCCAAGAAGACTGAAATTTCTAATCCCAACAGTCGTACAGAAAATGAAGCATTATATAAAGAAAGTAGGGATAAGCCACATAGAAGATACTGATTTTATGAATGAAAATTTGAAAAAATTTTAAGTTTCTATAATTAAAATGATTAATAAAGCATATTTTTTTATATTATTCTTATTTTCTTTTTCTGCTATTGATAATTTTTCAAAAAACATTTGAAATTTTTCCTGAAAAAAATTTCATACGCATTATATGCATGTATGCCTTATATGTACAGAAGTATGGAAAATACTACTATTTACTTAATAGAATTACATAGTTGGTAATTGTAATATTCATAAGGGGATTTAATATGGACTTTTAAAATAAGATACATGCTTTTAGTTCAAAAGATTTAGAAAGATAACCAGGTTTCATTATATTAGAACACCTGTATCAAATAGTATGATTAGAATAACTCATTGGTTGCCAAAATACTTGACAATTCAGCAGAAGTTTAACTATTATAAAGCACCCCCTTTAGGATGAAGATAAAATATATACCTATGATCTTTGAAAATATATCTGGTATGTTATTGATGTAAAGGGCTTTATTATTTTTTGAGATAACTCTAAATTCAACAGGCTAAGAATAAATAATATCAGGAGAATGGCCATTTGCCACCTACTATGTAACGATTTAGTGTTTTCACTTGGTCATAATATTTTGCCTAGTTATTTTCAGCTGTACTGTAGTAAAAACATCATAATGAATAAATATTTATCAATCATTTTGAAATCGTTTTAACTATTTACACTCAACTTTTATAGTTACCTAATAAGGTAAAAGATGGCTGCTGAAGGGTTGCATTAAATCAGGGGTCCCCAACCTTTTTGCACTTAAGAGCACATTCTATAATACCGGCCAGGTGGCGGGCACCATTTATTTTTTTCAACCAGATGGCAGGCACCATTTATTTTTTCAATGTAAATTTATAGTTGTATATTGTTAATAGTACACATAATGTACAAAAAAATATTTATTTCAAAAATAAAATTTTAACATATAATTAACGTTTATATTTTTGCTGTAAAAGTATAGTATGCCTTACAATATAATACAATAATTTATAAGAAATTTTAAAAATTAAATTTATTTGTATCTGATAAATAATTTTTTATCGTGTTCGGATAGCGGCGGGCACACGTAAAATGGTCTGCAGGCGCCATGGTGCCCGCAGGCATAGGGTTGGGGACCCCTGCATTAGATCCTAAGATCTAGGTGCAGTGCTCTCAGATCCAAGGCTCCTCACCGATGAAAGCCATAAGCTACAAACTAGTCTAGGGATATTGGATGAGTAAGCAGTAGATAGGGATTTTCGGCACAAACCTTCCTGCATCCATTGATTACTCTGGTTTGCACTGATTGGCACTACTGTATGGAGAGTTTAGTTTCTGTAAACAGCTTTTGTAAACATAAAAAATGATGATCATGTGATGTTTAGTGGTTTAACTTTTATTGTGGCAGTAATTCCAAAAACATCTATTATGGAGGCCATGAAAACAGTCTTTATCATCATAAATCCATTATTTCATGGATTCATTAATTGCAGAGATGTGTAAATATAAAATGTGGCATTAAAAATAACTGGAAAAGAAATGCTGAAATCACTAGCCATTTACAATTATAAACATTATAAATAAATAAACTATTTTTTTAATTGATGATTAAATGCAGGCTCAAATTTGATTATCTTCCTGTTGTGAATAGAATACTGTACTCCTGAAAGTTGAATGGTCTTTGAGCTTATTGAATCCTTGTGAATGATTGCACTATGAATCCTAGTTCTTTTATTATTAATATTTATTTATGTGTTTTTACATAATTACAGTATATATTTAATTTTGTATAAAATATCAATTTTTTGATTATAAACTGACTCATTATCTTATTTATTATCATCAATAAGTATAATTTTACTTCTCACTATTATGTAAAACAAAAAAACACTTATTTACAATTGTTAATTAGAGAAGATATAAATTAGTATTAAAGTTTATCGGCTTAACGTTTTTGAGGATTCATGCTTCATATTCATAGCCTTCATAAAATGTATAATAAAATAAATGCAAATACAAATATTCAAATAAGCTAGTATTACGTAGCCCATTTCTTCGAGATCTCGAAGCGTCTTTTCTATTAATGGCATGGATGTTTCCATTGATGTAAAATGCCTCCTTTATATTTCTTTTGTGATCATTTGCTTCTGAGCACAATATTATGGGATTGGCGGGTGTGAAGTTGTGTCCAGATTGTTTAGCATGCTCCAAAAATACAAAGGATGTGTTGCTGTTCTTCCGAGCTCTGTTAAATGTGTAAAGATGTTGAGCCAGTCTAGTATTGATTGTAGCTTTCGTTTCACCATAATATATAGCGTGGCATCTGGCCTGAGGGCAGGCAATGGAGTACACCACGTGTGGGGTGAACGATCGATCAATGTGGTCTTTAGAGTTATTAATCAATCTATTAGAATTAGGTGGAGTTCTAACTGCTATGTTAAATTTATCATTTAATGCTTTCATTAGTTTGTTAGATATTTTAGGAATGTAGGGGATTGTTATTCTAGGTAGATTGGTGTGAGGTACATTATTGTTTATTGTATTATTAAATTTTATGATTTTATTTTTAATAGCTTTGAATTTGAACCCTGCTGCTAATAGATCTTTAATATAGTTGTTAATGTTTTCTTTCTTGTCTGCTTCATATTTACATAAATGTTTCTAAACAAAAATGCATTAAGGCCAGCAAATTTATGCGATGTAGATGAGTTAGAGTTAGGGTGGATACAGCAGCGAATTTCAAATGGTTTAACAATCATTTTGTAATCTATTAAGTGGCGATTTCTTGATAAAGAGAGGTCGAGATATTTGAGTTCTTTATTATTTTCATATGTGATGGTGAATGAAAGTTTGGTTAAGTTTTGTAAATCACATTGTATATTTAAAATATCTTGAGAGGTTATGATAAAGATATCGTCTACATAACGAATATATGTAAAGTCTTGGTTGATATTGTGATATTTTGGAATGATCGATAGCTTGTATTTATTTAAATATATGCTAGATAAAACACCACTGATAGGAAGGCCCATGGGCCATCCATCTTGCATTGTGTACCACTTGTTTTCAAAGAGTGTAAATATATGGAAATCAAGCCATGACAGGAAAGCAATAATGAATTTAACTCTTTCACTAGGGCAATGTGCTCGCAGTAGCTCTTCGTGTACTATTTGGATGGATGCTTTTCTATTAATTGATCCATATAGTTCCTTCACATCCATTGTAGCCATAATTGAAGTCTGAGAGATTTGAGTATTTTTGATTTTGGAGATGAATTGGAGAGACGAGTTTATTGTGTATAAGCCAAAATTAAGGTAATCTATAAGTAATTGATTGATTAATTTGGCTGCTTCAAAATAATGCACACCACCGAAATCCATCATCAATCTAAGCGGTTCGCCTTTTTATGTAGTTTTAAATTGGCAAACATTCGGGGAGGTCTAGTGGCAGAAGGGTAAATTCTGTAATATTCGGATTTAGTAATCCCTTTATCCTTGAAAGTCCGAAGCACATTGTTAATAAATTTATCTCGATCTAGTTTAATATTAAAAGAGTTATCATGCACCAACTTTAATATTTTAATTTGGTCGTGCATTTTATTTTTATAGTCTGTGTTATTTAGTAAAACAAAACGATTGCCTTTGTCTTCTTTGAGATAAGTAATATTGTGTGTTGTAGTGGCAGAAGGGTAAATCCTGTAATATTCAGATTTAGTAATCCCTTTATCCTTGAAAGTCCGAAGCACATTGTTAATAAATTTATCTCGATCTAGTTTAATATTAAAAGAGTTATCATGCACCAACTTTAATATTTTAATTTGGTCGTGCATTTTATTTTTATAGCCTGTGTTATTTAGCAAAACAAAACGATTGCCTTTGTCTTCTTTGAGACAAGTAATATTGTGTGTTTTGAAATATTGTTTGGTATTTAATATACTTTTATTCCATGCTTTTCCTTCTTTGTCAACCAAATTGTTATTTAATAGTTTAGATATATTGGTGATGATAGCGTCTCTTTGTATATTGTTAATGAGACTTGCTTTGATGTCTGCTATTAGTTCGAGTTTAGGAGATCTCCAACTGCCTCCTACATATTTCAGTCCGAGGGATAAAATTTTCTTTATTTCATATGGTGGTGTAATTGAAGTTTTGTTAACGAATGCATCTGTATTAATCCTCTGGCGATTTCTGTTTTGCTTGATAGACAAAAAATGTATTTTATTTTCAAATTTTGCTGTATGAAATCTCTCAATTTTATGCAGTTTATCTTGCATCCCACTGGGGGATTACGTAGTTCGCAGTCATTTTATTCCATCTGATTGTTTGCTTTTTGAAAGCATCTCTACATCCATATGTTATATGCACCAAAAGCTGTTTCTGCAATTCATTCTTAATTTTAAAATTATTGTATATTGTTCTATTGATTTTAACCACACAACAATTGGGTATAATATTATAATTCTTGCATTTAGAAAAGAACGAAAGTCTTTGCTCGTATTTAATCATCGAAATTCCGCAATGTAAGATCTGTTTTTTTTGGATGCAGTTTACAATTTTTTCTACTGATTTATTTGAGTCAAGTAAGATTTTTTTTTTTTTGAATTAATGATTAGTTTTCATATGTATATATCTTCTTGGTCTTGTTTGCATAATTCACTTGATTTTATGTTTTGTGTAATTTAATACCATGATAGAGTACCAGACTGGATTGCAAGGTCCATAAATCCATTCCTATTCTGGCACTTGGAGGATTCTAACATTTTTATGACCTCATGACCACATGGTAAATTCACTGAAATGTGAACCCACACTTTGTTGCTCAAAACTATTTATACACCTAGGTTTGCCTCCGGCAATCTAGGATTCATTCTTGATTTTTATCAGTCTTCTATTTCATATTGGTGTTTTTAATTAGTATTTTCAATTTCTATTGTATCAAGAAATATTTGTAATTAGCAAATATTCCTTGGCAGTTATCAAACGCAAATTTCTTATCGCATATATGTACATATTTTCCATTGTTACATTTTACACAAATTTAATCATTAATTAAACTCTTATCAGTGCGATCTAAAATATATTTCTCTAATGCATTTTCCTTACTTTTTCTGGAGTACAAAACTTATACTTGAATTTCAATGTATTTATTTATACAAATCATGTCAAAATGAAATACAATTTTGTGTATTATATTTTATTTTAATACTTATTATGAATAAATAATTACTTATTTATGATTATTTATAAATTATAAATATAGCTTTGTGCAATTTTATTGAATGAATATTTGAGAAAACTAAATACTTTCACAGTAAGGCAAAAAACTATATTTTATTATCCTGAATGTTTTATTGCGAATCCATTAATAACAGTATCATAATTTGCTTTTTATGAATTTTGATTCAATAGATAAAATTGCTAATAAAGGGAATCATTCTTGAGCTATGCTGATTTCAAATTAACATGGCCAGAATATTGTGAAATATTTAAGCATACATATTGTATGTAGCTGAAAAATCTACATCACCATGTAGCCAATGCTTTTACACTTGTGTTACTTTGAAGTGATAAGATCTTCAAATTACAGAATTTTGGCAAAAAAAAAAAGAAATGTAATTACATTTAGCAAGTAATAAATATTTTGTTTGTCAATTTTCCCAGAAAGTATGCAGGCTCCGGGCCTTCACAAATGCAGAGCCTCTTGCAGTCATATCATGACTTAAAAAATTAATTCTGGCCATGATTTATTGATTCCATAACTTCTCTTACATAATTTAAATTGTATATTCTGGCAATTATACTAATTATAAACCTATCTATTATACCGGTCAAAATAGTATGCTCACTTAACAAGATTCAAATCTTAAGCAAAAGTACCTCGAATCCGATCATGCTCGAGATACACAGGTCTGGAGCAATCCTGAATTCTAACCTATTTGCCTATTCTTCGAATCTCGGACCCAATGAACAACAATCCTGATGACACAGTAAAATTATTTTAAATCCGTGCCCATAAGCAAAGCGGTAGAGCATAAGATCAAACTGATGATGATGATCGAGGTCAGAGTAGCCCAGGAATTACACTTATTATAGTTATGTTCATTAATGCTAAGCTCTTAGCTAAAGAAAATAGTTCTAAATATTAACTAGAAAATAATAATTCAAAAACAACAAACCAGGATTTACATGAAATTATATATATTTAATAAATATTAAACGAACGCATATATGTATTACAAAAGATTAAGGAAACGTATGTATATTTTACCAACTAGTTTCACGCTTAGGACAATATTGTTTATTTACAAGACTTGGGAATTTGTTGATTAAAATCCCCTCTATCACTCATTTAATAAATATAATTTTATAGATACAACTTTATAGTGTTTTATAACTTATGCGGAGTTAATAAGCTAATTAAAGAAAACTTTGCTACGGAGCGTTGTGGATGCCGAAAATAAATATAAAAGATCGTGACAGTTTTAACAGTAAATGATTTATTTGATAACGGGCAAAATATATGATTTCAATCATGTATTTCTTAGGAGAACCATTATTTATACTTTTATTCGCATTGTTTGGCAAAGACGTCTTTTAGAAATAAGAAACAAACAATGCGCTTTATTTACGAGATTATATGATATAATAAATAATTTACATTTGTCTACGTCTATGGGAATCGATAACGCTTTTTCAAAGAAAGCATTTTAACTCCATGAACAGAACGTATTTTACGAAATGAATCATTATCTTTAACACATCATTGCGACTTACTGAAGTTAGGTAGACGGTGATTAAATTAAGGACAAGAGTAACGGTACTAGCATACATTAAAGAAATCTGGCCTTCATGGCGATTGTGGATATTTTATCATTTTAAAGCATATTTGAAAAACGAACTTAGATTTGATATGTCCGCGCATTCTGGCGGAGCGATATCGAAAGAGGGTCTGGGTTTGAGAGCCCAGAATCTGGATGCACTGTTTTCTGCAGCACATAATATCATAACCCTCATAAACTTTACGTTCACAGGAAGTAGTGTTCCTAATTACGAACGATTTTAAAAGTAGGATGGGAGCTTTAGACGTTCCCAATGACTAAACAGTCGAGAAATGGAGAAGATAAAATATCAGAATAAAGTGGATGGTATGCCAGCAACGTTATTGGACATGAATATAATTTTATAACATAATTTTCATATAATATTATTTTAGAACTTGGAAATTGTCTAACCTCTTGCGCAATAATCTGTTTTCAATTCTGAGTCATTTAACAAATCATAATGAATAATAACTTTTATTTATATTACTAAGTTAATAAAATTTATATTTGAATTCGATTCCCATATACGTATTAATTAAAGAATTAGCCCTTCAGGCAATGGTAAGAAAAGGTAGAATTTTATATTAGGTGTCGCAATCTTTTATAAAGGCAACTAAACAACAAAATAAAATAAGCATCCACAATAAAATACTTTTAGGTATACAACCAACCTAGCGAACGATTTCTATTCTAAATAAACAAATGAATATAATTTTACTAATGAATTTAATAAAAGTCGCGAGATTGATTGATACCGTCATATTAGAGAAAATAATATATATATATTATATTAAACAAAATAAGTTATATACATTTAATTGAGCCGCATAAAGTTATATAAACATAAATTAAGCGTGAAAGCAAACGTATATTTAGAATTACATAAGTATTAATAAAGGATTATAGAGAGAGAGTTTACGAGCAAAACTAGCAAAACATCATAAATGGATCTATGAATTAATTTAGCTACAAATTATAAATCATCCGTGAATGTTCGTATTAAGGCAGCTCTAAATTACATGATTTTACCTAAGATATCAGCATAGCAGCAGACAGGCAGGTAGGTAGGTTCTACGTCATCTCATATGGCCGGTCAGATAGAATTTTGACGGCTGGTAGACAGTTCTCCGAGAGGAGAAGAAAGAGGTGAAAGAGCTCCACTACTCACTCTTCATCACGCAGAACTTGTGTTGGCTTCTTAAAAGTAAAGTTTAAACTCAACTCTGAAACTCAACTAAAACTGAAAGTAATTAAAAACTAACTTCCTTTGTTCTGTGGTTCCTTTTATAACATTTTAATACCGCCCAGAATGCAATTTCATATACCAACCCTATCTCTATAATCCCTTTACAAACAACATTTAATTAACAACATGTTTTTATACAGATAAGGCTCGAAATACCATTTTTAGCTATTTTAAATCATTCGACAACAACTGATAAACGATTTGTTTTCGATCTTAATTGCGATTGACAATTTTAATTAAAGGCAACAAGCTGAATTTAAACAAAGATTATTTTAGCATTTAGAGCCTCCCCCATTCTTCTTTGTTGTCACATTAAATAGTTTAATTAAATACTTTAAATCAAAATACATATAGATATAACAAAAAAAATTTACAATTATATAAAGAAAAATGTTTAGTTGTCAGCAATAAACATTAATAACATTATTGCTTCATTCATATATATACGCATCACGCACACTACTGTTTTACTTTACTAAATAGTTTTAATTTTATTAATTTCTCTAATCATTAGGCATACAGTGTGTGGGTGAATAGCATATATTTATAGCAAGGTCTGAATTGCGGACCCCTAGGAGGTTAGTCTAGATGGTGAAACATGAAGCATCAACGATTAGACATCGATTGCTTCACTATATATTATATAATAAAGTTATGTCATCATACAAAGAATGACATTCGTATCTGCATTCAACTTGTATAATGACTAATTCATCATTTCCTGTGAGAATACACACTGTCGTACAGTTCTCTATATACGACCATGAATAGATCCAATAGTCATACTTTCACCCATAATTTAAATAGTGAAAGGGTTCTGAATTATAATTATTCTTACAAAAAAAAATCATTCATTTATACATTAGTTTCACCTACAATATTTTCATTAGTTCATATTAATGAATTTGAGTTCAACAATAATGGATATCACAATAGTTTCTTTCCCTTTTTGACTAACAATATATATTTTTTGCTAATAATCATTGTCTTTCTAGTTAAATCTTTAATTAAAAATATACCGTTATTGCTGTTTTATAACTCGTAACCTTTACATGTTCTTTAGAAAGGCTACATTATTTTGGAATTTTTTTGGTAGTTGTACCAATCATGTAATATGACCATCAGGCAATGCTGTGGTACCATCAGTAACCGCCAAGAAGTCTGCAAGTGATAAATTTCTATCCGAAAGTGGCTAAAATCGACAAATTAAAATACCTAAGGCAAAATAAGTCGAACAAATCCTTCAAAAATACATATTACAAAAAAAAACAAGAAAATGCTATAAAATTTGAATTACAAAAACAGAAATCAGTGAAAATATGTCAAAATCGACACCTCCCCCCTAGAATGAAAAATTCTTTGCTTAAATTGATAAATAAAAATGCCTAAGGCAAAATAAATCAAACAAATCCTTCGACAAAACAAATTACAAAAAAAAAAAAAAAAGAAAATGCTATAAAATTCAAATTACGAAAACAAAAACTTTAATGGCCAAAAAAATTAACAATGGCAGAAGAGGCTTCATTATTGGCGGGAGTTACAAAAGCAGAATTTCATCAATATTTAGCTTTCAACATTTGCAAATATGTATCTGCGATCAGATTCGATTATATAAACTAAAAAGAACATTACACGAGAGATTCTATTTATCAAATTAATTATTCTCTGCTTTGAAATTATGGCATATCATCGAAAATAAGTCACACGTACCCCCCCCACTAAAGAATTTCTATCCAAAAATAGCTAAAATAACATATTAAAATGCCTACATCGAACAAATTCTTCTAAAATACAAATTCCAAAAAAAAAAAAAAGGCTACGAAATTCAAAGTACAACAAAAACAGAAAAAATTTAATGGTCAAAAAAAATTAACAATGGCGGAAGTGGTTTCCTTAATGGCAGGAGTTACAAAAACAGAATTTCATCGAGTTATTTAGCTTTCAGCATTGGCAAATATGCCATCTGCAATCAGATTTTAAAGCAGGGATTTATATAAGCTAAAAAGCAATAAGAACATTACACCAGAAAGGTTCTAATTGTCTCCTAAAAACTTATCAAATTAATTATTCTCTGCTTTGAAATTATGGCATATCATTTAAATTCATCAATATTTAAAAAATAAAAAGCAACACACAAAAAATGATATTACCAATTTCCTTCCAGGCATTTGTAGTAGGCACTTGGATGTTTGCAGCATAAAAATCCATTAAAAAGAACATTATTATTTTGATTTAGAGAACAGATTGCAGCACGCAGTGATTATTTTATGGTTTAAAAAATATGACAAAGAAGCCAGAAATTAACAGCAGGCTTTAGCAAACAATTATGGTTCTGCAAAAAATAGGTTCAAATTTTTAGGCTTTTGGTGCAAAATTATTTAGAGAAACATGCAAATTTTTGAAGCTATTGGAGCAAAATTATTTAGAAAAGCCTTTTTTCAAACAGATTGCAGCAAATTTAAATAATAAGTGCACATTTTTAAAGAATAGATTTTAGCACTTAAATAATTATAGGAGATTAAATAATGATGGTTATTTGGTTTAAAAAAATACAGCAAAGATGGCTGAAATTAACAGCAGATTATAATTTAGAAATTGTAAATGATTCGGATAGCTGTGACAAATGACAATTTGCAATCTTCAAACCAGGTTCCTTTCCGAAGTGCTACGCTGTTTTGACATGCACAAAAGTTACACCACCATTGTGCCCTTGGACTCACATAAAGTGTCATTTGATGGCCACAGACACTTTTTGAGAGGGCAGAACACTTTTACTTTGGAGGAACTCCACTGCCTGATGTTCAGTTTTTAGAAGATCCCAAATTTTTATCATTTTGAGTAAAAAAAGATGCTACTGATATTTCAGCGCAGGATTTTGAAATGTTGCATGAAGTTTGTGCGTTTTTAATGTTGTATTCATCTGTGTAAAAAAAATCCATATTAACCCTATCAAAAAATAAAAATAATTCCAATGACTTCTATTTCTAGCAGTACAAAATAATTAATGTCATAATAAAACTAAACAGATATTTCAAAAGACTAGTTCAGTTACATTTTGATTAAATTTATCAGCTTTGGAAATTATATTTTTCGTGTGAAATATCTATTACATCACATTTCATTTTGAAAGTACGAACTGTGATGTGTAATATATTACGGTGCGATTATATTTCTCTTTTTAAATGTTTATTTGGTATATGTTGTAACGATCCGGAGAATAGTACTTAACGTGGTCTGCACTACAGGGCGCCATCTAGGCATTTAAATCTAGAAAATTTATAAAGTAGGCAGATACGTAAGTCAAAAAAAAAAAAAAAAATTTTTTTTTTTTAAATTTTGATTCCGGTTGTTAGCCCATGTCACTAGCTCAGGGAGTAGCAGAGATTTAATAATATCATATCTTATCTAATTAGATTTCAACATTAAAAAATAAATAAAATAAGCCACTGCCAGTAATTAGCATACAAACATTTATTTATGCACATATATATAAGATTTAAAATTATTTTAGTATTAGTTTTACATTTTAACATTTAACATTATTTTTAACTTTGATTTTTGACTTTAATTTACATTTAATTACTATTATATTCTAATTTTACATTTTAATTAAGTTCGCACAGATAAATTTATGAAAGCTTGTTTATAATGTTGAATATAGATCGGTTACATAGATTTCACGGTCAAAAACATTTCAAAGTAAACATAAACGATCAAAATACAAAATTATTGATTACTGACAATTGCGGAGGGAAATTTATATGTAACCCAATAGTATTCACCATAAGATACTTGCATTGTCACCAATAACTTAAAAGACATCCGAATAAATACATTTTAGATACTCACCGTAAGGTATCATTATTTATCGAATGTCTATATATTTTGATCAAATATGAAAATCCACAACATACTTAACCGATAACCAATCCATACAAGCGTCTATAAACAACTTAAATTTAATGCATTTTTATTTAGGGTCAAGTATGAATAGACCACATAGATTTGCATTTGAAAATAAAATATTCTGTCCCTATTTAACCTTAGGCTAAAATTCGCAGTCAAACTGGCATCAATCCATCTGATACATTGATGTATTCAATGTAATACGGAATACGGCAGCACCAAAAAGATTAAGAGAAGATATTGACTCTCATTAGACAGGAATATTACTTCTATCTAACGAGAAGAACAATAAAAAAAAAAACTCCATAGAAAGGAACTGCGCTCTGCGTCTTATAATTCCTTCCATAGGCAAAACGGGAGAGTGCGGCGTATGAAGCGATTCTGCCAGTAGCGAATCTCCGACTACATCTACTAACTACATCAATATATCCAATCCATTGACCCAATCTAACAACGACACAAATAACCTAAGATTACCCTCCCCTAATATAACTTTACAAATCTATACAGCCATTCACGCCCGACTTAAGTTTAACATTTATATAATTAATTTAACGAAAAACAAAAAAAATCATGATAAAAACTTAAAGAATAAAAAATAAATAAATGGAAATGATTTTACATAAATAAGAAAAAAAATACATCAAATAACACTATTAATAAAGAATTTAGTTTGGTCAGATAGGATTCTATTTGTAACAATTAAATACTAGGAAAGTTTAAAATTTAAAGTTCTTAGTGTTTTCAAATTAATATTGTTCATTATATCTTAGAAAGTTCTTACGGTTTTAGAAATGTTCATCTTTTACAGTTGCTTGCCGTTTGAAATCCAGCGTTAAATTTCCCGATGATCCTGTGGTCCTCTGAATATAAGAAAAGCGATGTTTCATTTTTCCATTTTATAACAACTGAAGGGATTGAACGTGCGTCCTTCAATCTCTTCTCCCGCACCTCCGCACTAACATCTATCTGTCACATCGTAATAATCATAATAACTCACTAATTAATAATTTCCAAATTTTCCTTTTATACGTATTCGAAGGATTGACTTGGCATTATGTCATCGATGTGATGATCCTTTCGCTGAGGTCCGATTTCCCGATGGATTTCTTTCATTGGCTATTTGTTTCTATTGTTTTCCTATCTGACCGCTGTTTTTACATTTAAATGCCCAAGGCTGGTTTACATTTGACTAATTAAATTTATCATTTCCATTTCTGATTAATTAACCTGTTTTCCAAATCAAAGATATATTTAAAGATAAATTTAAAGATATAATTTTATCTCCAAATCTTTTTAAGTTTTTGTTTTTAAAATACCTTTTCTATTTTTAATACAGTTTTATTTTAATAATTTTTTTTATCTGTGCGATTTAATATATACGAGTTTAAGATGATATTTAATTTCAATTTTTAATTCTAAAAGAAAATTTTTAAATGCGAACTTTTTAATTTACTTTCATGTTTAATAAATAAAAAAAAAACCAATGTAACGAACGTCTATGCTCGTTACAATGTGTATGGATTTAATTTAGTATTTTTCTAAGAACTCATATAACATAAATATATAATGAAATGTTTAAGCAATTATTTACCGGTTTCTAACTTTTGCATGTAGGCTAAATGTTAATTTTAAAAATAAATTTGGCTTAGAGTGAAAGTAAATGCAATCTTCGCAGTGCCATTTTCCATTCACTTGGGAATCATCTTTGTTGAGCTAAGTTAAGAAGTTTAACAATAGAAAACTAAATTTTATAATTTTAAAGAAGAGTTATAAAAGCTAATAGATTTTTAATTAATTTTATTTTTTGATAGCTAATGGATTTTTATGCTGCAAATAATCTTTTTCTATTACACATCACAATTTGTACTACTTTTCACATGAAAAATATAATTTCTTGAGACGACAAAGCTGCAAATATCCAAGTGTCTACTACAAATGCCTGGAAGGAAATTAGTAATATTAGTTTTTGTGCATTGCGTTTTATTTTTTAAATATTGATGAATTTAAATGTTATACCATAATTTCAAAGCAGAGAATAATTAATGTGATAAATTTTTGGAAGACAATTAGAACCTCTGGCATAATGTTCGTATTGCTTTTTAGCTTATATAAATCCCTGCTTTGAAATCTGATCGCACAGGCATATTTGCAAATGTTGAAAGTCCTTTATTTTTTTAAATATTGGTGAAATTTAGTATATTTTTTGAAAACTATGCCATCTGCCATTAATGAAGCTTCATTAATTTTTTGGACATTTACATTATAGTTTTTCTATTCTTGTAATTATAATATTTTCTCCCAATTTTTTTTAAATTTGTAATTTAGTGGGATTTGTTCAATGTAGGCGTTTTAATTTGTTATTTGAGCTATTTTTGGATAGAAATTCTTCATTGGGGGGAGGTAGTTTTTATGTTTACTTATTTTTGATGATATGCCATAATTTCAAAGCAGACAATAATTAATTTGATAAATACAACCTCTCGTATAATGTTCTTTTTAGTTTATATAAGTGCTGCTTTGGAATCTGATCGCAGATGCATAGTTTCTAATGTTGACAGCTAAATAACTCCTGCCAATAATGAAATCCCTTCCGCCTTTATTAATTTTTTTGCAAATGTTGAAAGCTAAATATTGATGAAATTCTGTTTTTGTAACTCGCCAATAATGAAAGTTCTTCCGCCATTGTTCATTTTTTTGACAATTAATGAAAAATTTCCTGTTTTTGTTGTACTTCGAATTTCATTGTGTTTTCTTGGTTTTTTTTTTTTTTGTAATTTGTATTTTAGAAGGATTTGATCAATTTAATTTGTCCATTTCAGCTATTTCTGGATAGAAATTCTTCATTGGGGAGGGGGTAGGTTTTAGGTTTGACTTATTTTTGATGATAAGCAATAATTTCAAAGCAGAGAATAATTAATTTGATAAATAGAATCTCTTGTGTAATGTTTTTTTTAGTTTATATAACTGCTGCTTTGGAATTTGATTGCAGATGCATATTTGCTAATGTTGAAAGCTAAATATTGATGATATTCTGTTTTTTGTAACTCCCGCCAATAATGAAGCCCCTTCCGTCATTGTTAATTTTTTTGACCATTAAAGTTTTTCGGTTTTTGTAATTCGAATTTTATAGCATTCCTTTTTTTTTTTTTGTAATTTGTATTTTTGAAGGATGTGTTCAATTTATTTTGCCTTAGGCATTTTTATTTATCGATTTAAGTGACGAATTCTTCATTCAGGTTGGGGGGGGGGGTGTTTGATATATTTTCACTGATTTCTGTTTTTGTAATTCGATTTTATAGCATTTTCTTGTTGGTTTTTTTTTTTTTTTGTAATTTGTATTTTTGAAAGATTTGTTAGATTTATTTTGCCTTAGGTATTTTAATTTGTCAATTTTAGCCACTTTCGGATAGAAATTTATCACTTGCAGGCTTCTTGGCGGTTGTTGATGGTACTGCAGTATCACCTGGCGGCCGTATTACACGATCGATACAACTATCTTTTTTTTTACTTGTACCGTATATAACATCATTAATTCTCATTTTATTTTATTAATAACTTTCTCCAAGTCATTTTGTGCTATATTTTTGCTATGTTATGAGGCATTATTAACAAAATATTTTATTTTTCTCTTTTTTTTTTTTTACCTTTTGTATTATTATCCAAATATTAAGTGAGAATCGGATATGAGATATTTGTATTGTATTCTGTTAGTCTTACGATATTTGCAAATTTCAAACATGTATTACAAAATAAAAGAGTGGTTTACTTTGCAAGTGATCATAGGAAGTTTGAACAATGGAAGTGACCAAGATTGGCCTAGAATCATGGACTTTGAGCTCCAAAACCTGCCATTCTCCTATTGCAACAATCCAAAGAATTATAAGGACTCTTCTCACATTTAATTAAAAAGTCTTATCAGCAATGCACTCACGCAAATTTTGTATCTATGATTCATTGTTAGGGTAATTTTACATGAATTGTTTTTTTATAAATAAACTCATTTCTTTGATAGACTTTATTAGATATTTTAACATTTTTCTTCAAGTGTTTAAGTAGCATTCAATGAGAATATAATACAAGATTAAGTAGCATCTAAATTTATTGGCTACAGTACTCATTACACCCTCAGTTTGATTCATGATTAATGTGTAAGGTGGTATAGAAGGACTGAAACTTGGTTTTGATGATTGCTTTTCATAATTTTGGAATTGAAATTTAGTTTCCCTATGTAAACTGTCATTTCTATTAGGTTTGTTTTATTAGTTAATTGGAAAAGACTTTTTTTTATTGTAGATGGCTGTAATATTTTTTGTTACTGTTCTCATGAATTTCTTTATCACATTTTTATTTTAAATGAGCCTTACTCTGATTTGTTTAGATTAGCAATTCCTTAATCTTGCTTGACTTTGCTGGTGACCTGTTAACTTCTTATTGTCTAATCTATAAATTCATAGCAGCCAAAACTTAATTAAAAATAGAATATTCACAATTAGCAGTCAAGGCAGTCTCTATAGAAAAAAGATGGCTTCCACTTCAGGGATTGCATTGACAACAATTGTATAGTTTTGACTTTTTTTTTGTTGTGAAAACTTTTAAAGCATGGTGTGGCTATCTGATACTCAGATTGCGCTTCACAGTCCACTCCAATCTCCCACCACCAAACCAAATTCAAACTCCATCCTTAAACGAATATATGCACTTATTAACACAATTTTTTTTGCTTTAATTATAAAAATAGCCATGACGTAGATATTTGTTAATATCTTAAATTGAATATCTTAAATAAATAAATATTTTATAACATTTCAATTCATATATGTGCGTAATAGATATGTATATATAATAGATAATGGGAGATTACTTGTAAAATAGTTATTATATTAGCTTGTATATTTAAAATTTTATATATTATTTATTTTTAGTAATGGTGGTCAGAAAAGCTGATGCAATCATGCCAGATATTCTCGAATGCAATTAAATCAATTAACAGGAAATCCATTAGTCCAAGTTAAAAATATTATAATTTTACAAAAATAATGTAAGATCTATTATTGGGAATTTTACCCTTTTTAAATTAGTTTTAAAATATATGATTATATTTTAAAACAATCATTCGAGGAATTTTGGCAAGATTATATTGTTTTATAACTTACTAGAACAAAAGCATGCATCCAGTCTGCAAATTGCAGATCGCTAAAGTATATAAAGTGTCTCAGGTCTGGCAGCTAAAAGCATTCCAGAATAACTTACAAAAATGTATAAATAGGGCTGAATTTAAATACCCAAAGAGAACAGTTACTTGTATAAGAGCAATAGCAAGCCATCTCCATGCTTGTCATATTTCTGAATCAATGTGCCTTTAGTAGAAGAAAAATTGACCTTCCTCGCCATTCAAAAATGCAGTCTCTTCCAAAATCATCACCCAGGACCTATGTACCCATGAACTATAATCATGTACTGAAACTTTAGATAGTGGAAATGCTACCTGTCTGACAAACAAGAATCAAACTAGATCTAGTCTCACAATTAACTAAGGACTGCTACTAATAATTGATTAAGGTAATAGATTCATGTTGCTGCATATATCTCATAAACTTTCATTAAATAACTTCAACCTTAATCTGAATTTCTTGCTTAACCCTTTATTAAACGTATTGTATCTCTTTTAGCTGATCTTGAGATCAGAAATTAATTATCGATTAAAAATGATTTGTAAATTCTTACCTGATTTTAAATATGTATTTAACTCCATAAACTCTCTATTAAAATCTCTCCTATCACTGAGCTTCTATTAAATAATTGTAGTGTTTGTAAAAATGGCAGACATTTTTGTGCACTCCAGAAAAACTAGAATTTATTCGTAAGGCTGTTTTTAGATCGCGCTCTGATAGCTGAGGAATTTAATTAGTGCATTGACGTAATGGCGATCGACAATTCCTAGAAATATTTGCTAATTACAAATGTTTCTAGATAAGAGATGTTACCTTATTGGTCAGTGCATTGATTGATCGTTGCAGTTGTCAGAGAGCGATAAGAAGACTGGGTAACATCGAGCAGTGTAATATAGACAGCAGTAGAGAGCAGTCACGCAGTAGCAAGTTGCAGACCATGTGTTTGGAGAGCATCCGCTTGCAGACCATTCATTGGAGAGCAGTCGATGCAGACCATTCGTTGGAGAGCATCCGTGGCTGAGCTTCGTTGCAGACCAATTCGTTGGAGAGTTTCGTTGCAGACCAATTCATTTGGAGAGCTTCGTGGCAGACCAATTCGTTGGAGAGCTTCGTTGGAAAAGAACAGCGTGGGAATTGTATAATGTTATTTGCTGACCGCACAGTATGACTTGCAGTTATAACCTTGGCACAGTCGTAAGTGCGGATATTACAATAATAATAATTTCTTATTTCACTTTCATGTGGCAACACTATTTTGTAATGTTTATTATTATATTTTATATTTTTGTATTTTGAAAGAGTATGCCAATAACCTCCTAAATTCGCAAATATGTTCGCTCTCTCTTTTAAAATTCCCCCCTTCTTTTTGTGGGGAGATCAATTAAGGTTTTAGTTAAGAACAAGTTTTGTTAGTTCATTACTGCAGATGCTTGCCAGTTTGGGAGAAAACAATTTAATTATATTATAATGTTATAGTCGAAAACAGAGTAAAAATTTGTTTTTTTAAGAAATGTTTTTCCTAATTTAAATTAATAGCGCTAGTTTTAAAATCATAAAATGTGTTTATTTAAATTTAAATATTTTGCTCGATGAAATAAATTTTCAATGACTACCACCTAACTCCTATATATATTTAATTAATTGTAAAATACAAGAAAAGCACTTAAAACTGAATATTCATTATTTGTTTCAATGTTTATGGGAAGTTATATATGTAAATTAATATAATAAAGGGGAGGGGGATTCTCAGTTCTCGATAGAGTAATATCTCTTTCATTTAATTTAAATTGTCCATACTGTTAGTAACCTAACCATACCATTACACTGGATATTCCAAAAATATAGGTATTAATTAATTAATTCTGAAAAATTTTACTTATATATTATTCCAAGCATTGCGTGCATACAGGCTACCTTGTTCATGTTTTTATATATATTGTGCTTTGTTCCCTGGGCGTATTGGGAAGCTGAACCCGGTCTTGTATATCCAAGAACAAGGTTAAACCCCCTTGGGACTTTTTTTATCGCTTGAGCTAGCTCTATATGGAATCGCTCCAGGAAAAACTGGCCCATGGCAACTCACTGCAGACTGTTCTTCGTTTAATGAGCCTATTCTGCCGAAGTCGCAGACATAGATCGGTCTTTATTTCGTCCATGAAAATTCTGAAGCACCTTTTAGGATCCAAGACTGGATCACATAAATACGCCACCATGCACGCACTGCTCTCTTAAGTTTTTGTTCCAAATAAAATCTATGAATATCCCTAAGCCGTAATGTTCTGATTCTACTAAACAGATTTGTTTATCATTTATTAATATTTTCATGTTTGCGCCATTTTGTGACGCAATTATATACATTCCAAATGAACTCTTCCACACACATTTCTTACTTCAGCATAAGCTGAGATTATTTCATTTATTAATGTTAATCATATTTCTCTAATAAACTCAATAATCCTTATTAAGTAAATTCGATCAAGTGCTACTCTCTCTCTCTTTAGGGGTGGACTAAAGATTCATTTATATACTTGCATATAGCGCTATTGAAATTGTATTTATAGATATTGTAATTCATTGATTATTGGCATATGAATCAGCCACACTAAAATAAAACAGTGAATATATTTGTAATTACTTAAGTTATAAAAGACAAATCTCATGGGAAATAAATGTAAAGAGGCCAATGAAGATTAATGAAGAATTATAATCAAATTACTCACATGTATTTTATCTACATTAATAAATCTTATATATATGACAACTTTCAGAATCATTGTTTCATTATTTAATAAATATATCTTGATTATATAAATTGATAATATGACTAGATGATATCCCGCTAATCTTATATAAATTAATGTGAAAGGTCATGATCTTTAAAAGTGTCAAACTTGTGATAATTGTATACCAAAAAGGTTTTATTCACTATACTATCATTTCCAAATTAGAGTCTCTTTGTGTCTCCACTTTGCAATGCCGGCAGAGAGAGAGAAAATTAGATCGGTATTATCGGAATTGTTGCTCATAAGTTGGTAAATCTGGAAAATAGGCAAATAGGGCAGAGTTCATGAATGTTCCTGACTTATGTATCTTGCGCACGATTGTATCTTGTGCATGATTGGACTTGAGGTACTTTTGCCTAACTGCTAGATTTTGTTATATGAACAGTCAAAACCAACCAGTACAATATATATATACTTAATTATGCGAATTATACATAACTCAAAATAATAGACAACTGGTTTGTATGCAATTTAATATCAAATCGATTTTCATTTACAAATGAACCTTCTCAAGATGAAATAATTCCTATTCTATTATCAAAACTATCATTTATTTTTGCATTGCATATCCATTTTCTCCAGCTGAATAGAGAATTGAAATCCACTTCTTAACTTTTATTCTTCCTTATACAGTTTCCAAAAATGAATGCTAGTATTGATAATAGAATAGGAATTATTTCATCTTGAGAAGTTTCATTTGTGAAAGAAAATTGATATGATGATATTAAATTAAATTGCACACAATCAGTTGTCTGTTATTTCGAGTTATGTATAATTCGATTAAGTATTTATAAATTTTTGACAACATTATTGGAAAATGATTATAAGAAACAATATATATATATCCCCCCCCCCCCCCCCCCCTTTCCCCTTTTCTCCCCCTCCCCCCCCTCCCCCCCCCCCCCCCCCTCCCCCCCCCCCCCCCCCCTCCCCCCCCCCCCCCCCCCCCCCCCCCCCCTCCCCCCCCCCCCCTTTTCCCCTCTTCCCCCCCCCCCCCCCCCCCCCCCCCCCCCCCCCCCCCTCCCACCAAAAAAAATAAATATTTTAATTAACAAAAAAACCAACCCCCCCCGGGGGGAGGGCAACCCAACAAAACACAGAAACAAGACGGTCCTTCGATCTGTCTGTTTCAATATGTTTATTTTTACTTTTTGTTGTTTTATATATACTTACAGTGCTATGATGAATTTATAGGAACAGAAATGTTTTGTCAATTAGGTGCTTATTATATCAGATTGACACGGGCTAAAATCCTCATAGAAATTTGAAATTATTGTTTAAAATAGTTGATACTTTCAAAGACAACTTAAGAGTAGTTTTTATCTGTAGCTGGTCTACAGCAAACCAGCTGAGTAATTACAACTGGGTATCTAGCTATTCTTCATTGATGAGTAATATTTTAAGTTAATCTGGATTGACAAAACATAGCATGATTGTACTGTGATGCAGTCTATACCCCTCGTGAATGTTACATTTGAACCTATGATTTAAGTTTTTTTCTTGATCTTGTTTTTTGTAATATATCACTAAAGTTAATTTGTACCCTTGCCAAAAAATAAATATCAATGTAATGAATTAACACATTAATATTTTGTATTTATTTTAATTTATTGCCTTTAATGACAAATAAATTAGTCATTCGGGTAAATATTTGAACAAGGTAGTGCTGGTGAATTAAAAAATATAACTGCTTATTTTGCTGTGCTGATGTTTTTACTCTATGCTTAAAGATAAGTTAAAATTGTTATTTTACTATGTGATTAATCATCAGAGATCATCGATATATAGATTGTTTATTTGTTGTATGAAAGTGAGAGAAAATTGTGATTACGAGAAATAGATATAATTGAATTTGGAAAGATCAGTAATTGTTAGTGTTTAAAAAATAGTTGTTCGCCATTTTAAATATAGAAGTTTTAAAAAAATATTTTGTTGAATGTGTGTTAATGTAAGCATATTGTATAATTAAGTTGTATGTAAGATTAGCTGATTTTTTTAGTAAGTATGCTACTAAAAAAATTTTTTTTATTAATTTAAGAAAGGGGGTGATTTATTTAATGAAAAACATAATGTCTTGGGGGCTTACGATCGGAAACCTCATGGTTATCAATCGTTATTAAAAGAAAGTAAAATTTTTATTCTTTCATGAAAAGGGATTTGAAGAGAAGGATAGGAAGTATAAAGTTGAAGAGAAAGTAGGTGAATTGGGAAATAAAGAATATGGATTGCATTTGTATTCCACAATGCATATATAATAGTCAGAAAGAAATTAGGCGTGCTGTGGTAGAGTGTACTGTATGTGATGAGGTTTTCCACTTGAAAAAGTGGTTTATAAGTGTAGATGGTTTAAAGAGAAATGGAGCAAAATGTAATTGAGGAAGAGAGGATAGAGTATGGTTGCAGTGGAGTGACAGGAGATATGGGTGGAAAATTAGTAGTATAATGGAGATGATTAGCCAAAGAATAAGTAAGATAGAGGATGAGGTAAAGGATGTAGAAGCAAAATTAAAATCATTAGAGATGAAGTGTGAGCAGATGAAGGAATTATTGAGTAGTAATGATAAGGAAGAAGTAGATAAAGAAGTCCAGAAGGTGGTAGAGAATGTTATGGATGAAGCAGAGAAAGTAGACTATGAGACAGTATTGATAGGAGATTCATTAATTAGAGAATGTGGAGATATAATTGCAAGAGAAAATAAAAATAGGTCTGTAAGAGTATGTTTGCCTGGAGCTAGAATTAGGGATGTAGCAGATAAAGTAAAGAAGCAAGGGAATAGAAATGTGTATGTTATGGTAGGGACTAATAATTTGTCAGAACCATCAGAGAGAGTAATGGATGAGTACATAGAATTGATTAGGAATTTGAGTAAGATTAAAGGAAGAGTAGGAATAGTTGGATTATTACCAAGATTTGACAAGAGATATATGTTAGATAGGGCATGTTCTATAAATGAGAGATTGAAAGAATTGTGTGAGAGGGATGATGCCATGTTTGTGGATGTGGGGGATTTTTTTATTGGAAAGAGGGAGTTATATAGTAAAGATGGATTGCATTTAGGAAAGCAAGGAAGTGAAGTTTTAGGAAGTTTGATTTATAAAGAATATAGTTCGGGAAACTTATAAAGGGGGGTGGGGTTTTAAGTGGCAGTGTTATCAGAAAGAAGAATGGACAGAATGTAAGTAATAATCAAAGGGTAGCTGATTTAGATATAAATGTAGATGTGGAGAGGGAATGGGTCTATAAAATTAATAGTAAGCAAGTTATTTATAAATGTAATGGAGAAGAAAGAGTCAAAAGAATTTATAAAAGAGTAGTTAGGAAAGAAGAAATTATTAAAATTGGATATTTGAATATGCAAGGTGGTAGGAGACCAGAAAAATGGCTGGAATTAAACAAAGCAATTAAAAATGAAAAGCTTGAGATATTAGCAGTAGTAGAAACACATCTTAGACAAGAAGAAGAACCTATTCTGGAAGACTTTGTACGGCAGGTTATAATTAGAAAAGAAAAAGAAAAAGGGGATGGTGGTATAGGAGTTATGTCAAAAAAATATTTAAATGTCAAAAATATTTGTGGTTTGAGATAAAGTTAGGAAGACAAGAATGGATGATGGCTATAGTGTATATAGCCACTGTTGATAGTCAAATTATAATGGAGTGGAATAGTAGCATATATGAATGCTTAGTTAAGGATATACAGAGTTTTGAAGAAAAAGGGAAGAGAGTAATGGTTGTAGGGGATATGAATGTGCATATTGAAGAAATTGATGATGTAAATAATAAGAATGGACAGCTTTTGAAGAAGTTTTGTCAGAGAGTGAATTTAACCATTGGGAATTTATCGAATGTTTATGAGGGACAATACACATGGTCTAAAAATAATATATTCTACACAATAGATTATGTATTAGTAGAGAAAGAGGGAATGAATAAAGTACGGAAAATTAAGGTGTTTGATAATGAAGAGAGAGTATGTAATAGTGATCATAACTTCTTTATAATAGAAATGGTTAGTAATGTGATGAAAAATAGTAATAAAAGTAGAAAGGATAGTGAAAGATGTGGATGGAGAGTGAATGATAAGAATAAGTTGGAAGAGTATAAAATAAAAGTTGAAGAAACTATGGAAGAGTTGGTTGGGGATAAGTGTAAGGACTGGTGTGGTGAAGTAGAAAAAGTAGCAGTTTTAGGGGTTAGTGAGAATACTGAGAAGAATAAAAGTAATAGGAAAGTGAGAGTTAGTAAAAGTGTAAAAGAGAGGGGAAAAAGCATGCAGAGAATATAAGTGTGCTATTAAGAACAAAGAAAGTGAAAAAGATGTTAATACTAAATGGGAAAAGTACTTAGAAAAAAAGAAGTTGGCTAAAATAGATAATTATAGAGAGAGAATGAAATTGAATAGTAAACTGCTGGAAGATATTAATAAAAGTGGAAGAGATGGGAGTAAAAAATTTTGGAAGTACATTAAAAGAAGGAATATAGGGGAGAGAGAATTAGTATTACTAGATGATGAGGGAATAGAGTGTAGCTCTAGAGAAGAATTAGAGATAGTCTTAAACAAGTATGTAATGGATATAGAAAAGATGTTAGATGTGAAGGACACAGTGATAGCAAACATGAGAGCATATAGTAATGGTAATATATGATTTACAGAAAATGAACTGAATGAGACAAGTAAGAAATTGAAAGGTGGAAAGGCAAGAGGTTTGGATGGATGGGCAGCAGAGATGGTTATGAATTTAGGGCAGAAGGCAAAATTAAAACTATTATCATGTTTTAATAAGATGGCACAGAAGAGAGAATTTCCAGGTAGTTGGAGTAATACAAGAGTAAGGCTATTATTTAAAGGGAAGGGTAAGGATCATAGAAAGCTAAACAATTATAGACCGATAGCGGTAACGTCAGTGCTATATAAAGTTTTCTCATATATGGTGGCTGGAAGGGTTGCAAAATGGATGGAAGAAAATAATATAGTGGGAGAAATGCAAGGAGGTTTTCAATCAGATAGGCATATAGGAGATAGTTTATTTGTAGTTACACAACTTATGGATATGAGTAGGAATACAGGTAGACAGTTATATATGGTTTTTATAGATATAGAGAGGGCGTATGATAGAGTAAATAGAAATAGATTATGGGTAAGTTTAGTAAATTTGGGAATGGATGGAGCTTTAGTGGATATTATTAAGAAATTATATGAAAATAATTACTACACATATCAATTAGGGAATATAGAATCAGTTAAAGTTAAAAATGGGGTGGGACTAAGGCAAGGATGTCCTCTGTCACCTATTTTGTTTTTGTTGTATTTGAGAGAAATGGAGAGAGCAATAGAAAGACTAGAAAGAGGGGTAGAGATACCATTAATAGGTGGCAAGGGAGTATACACATTGTCAGATCTTTTATTTGCAGATGATGTTTTTTTTGTGTGCAGAAAGAAGGGAAGATATGGAAATTATGCTGATGACATGCGCGAAGGTGGGTAAAGAGATGGGATTTAAATTTAGTGAAGAAAAATCAAAAGTAATGATGATTAATATTGGGGAAAGAGAAGACAAAGAATTTTTATTGGGGGATATAAAGTTAAGTGTGGTGAATAGATATAACTATTTGGGAATCGTTTTAAGTAATCAGAGAAATTGCTTGGATGAATGGGAGAAAAAATTGATAAATGAAGCAAAGAAAAGAAAGAGATTGATAAAGAAATTAACAGTGTTCTCCTATAATAAATATGATGTAGCTAGAATTGTATGGAAGGGAGTGGCAGTAGCAGGGTTAACATATGGTAATGATGTGTTATGTGTTAGTAAAGGGGTATTAGATTACTTAGAAAAAGTACAAAGAGAAGTAGGAAGACATGCATTAGATGCAGAAGTGTGGATGGCAAAGGAGGCAATTCAAGGAGAAATGGGATGGTCAAGTTTTTATATGAGAGATGCAAAAAGCAAAATGAAAATGTTTGGTAGATTGCAGTTTATGGATAATAAAAGAATAGCCAAAATAGTATTTAATTGGGTTATGAATAAAGGGCAGGCAACAAGATGGGTGTGAAAGGTAATGCGTTATGCAGAAGATTTAGATAAAGAATTTATGTCAGTATACTTATACAAAAGGTGGGATGATTGTGTTAGGAGAATTGTTGAGTGTTTTAGTGTTAAGGAATGGGATAGAAGAATAGATGCATTAATAAAGAATAGGGAGTTGGAGAGATGGAGAGCTAGTATGGAGAGTAAAAAGAGTTTAAATATTTATAGAAGTAAACAGAATATTGGGTGCAAGTTAATTTATGATAATAGCAAGGAAAGTAGTTTACTGTTTAAGGCTCGAATGGGATCTTTAGCAACAAGGGAATATACATGTAAATGGAGAAATATGGGTGATTTAGTCTGCAAGCTGTGTAAGGAAGGTATAGAAAATATTAGGCATCTGTTAATTGAATGTAAATGCCTGAAAGCAGAAAGGATACAAATAATGAAGTTGTGGAAGAATAAATATGAACAAAGTGATTATACAGAAAGTGGCTTATTGGTTTTTATGCTGGGTTTGGAAAAAGATAAGGGGGTTTTAGATCTAAAGGCCATGGAGTTGACAAAGATTATGTTGTGGAAATGGGCTGGAGCAGGGTAGAAAAGAATATGGGAAAACTTGGGGTGTAGAATGGAAAGGGGTTCAAAGTGGCTAACAGGTTACTCTGGGCATAGTTGCAGAGAGATTCCTGACTCTGTATAAGGAGAATCACATCACATAACTAATCTAAAATGCAATTATTTCTAAATTTTCTCTTTATTTATCAATTATTGATAATTAAGTGTTGCCATCTTAACTTAACTCCTGATTTATTTATTTAATTTTTAAAAGATTTCCAAGATTCAGTGAAATGATATCTCACTATTTTTCAAAAAAAGCAGAGTTTACTTTAAAA
Source organism: Epiperipatus broadwayi (assembly GCA_028023455.1). Taxonomy (NCBI): domain Eukaryota; kingdom Metazoa; phylum Onychophora; class Udeonychophora; order Euonychophora; family Peripatidae; genus Epiperipatus; species Epiperipatus broadwayi. Next base: position 2,115,325 of record JAQFVV010000186.1, read on the forward strand.
AAATAGAGTGTTTTAATTGGAGCAGTAGCTGCAAATGATTTCATTTAAAAGAAGAGTATTAATTATTACCATCATTGGATATCTACCTCTCTTTCTTTTCAATATATATTTTCCTTTCTTATCCAAACTAAAATTGTACCTTTTTTACAGTTTTTTTTTGTTGTTCTAATCCAAGCATGACCTTCATATAAAGCCATACTTCAAATAAAATTCCAATTTAAAAAAATGCGCAAATGTTTTTTTTTTTTTTGTTCAGGAGTTTATAAGAAGTTCGAAATTAACAAAAGTACCATAATGGAAAGTGATCTGAGGATCTTATATTCCACTTCAGTAAACCATGCAAGTCTTAATTCCAGTTTCAGATCTTTTTAACCAACTACCCTTACTATAATATTTTTGTCAGTATTTTCATCATCAGGTGAAAAGATTTGTAAAGAATCCCTTAGTTATGGTTGTGTTTACTATTTTAAAGTTTGTAATTATAAATTATTTTCAAAATGATATCCATTGTTTAAAAAATAAATCATTATTTTTTATGTATATTATCATAACATTCTTTTTAATAAAAAATGATATATAACATTTTTTTAAATGTATTTTTTTTCTTATTCATTCAGACGTAATGCAGAATATGCAGCGCCATCTGCCAGAATTTCGCTTGATTATCCCAATTATTGGTCTGTATCAGAATTTAAAGCAAACGAAGAACACTTTTGCCTTGTAAGTCTTTTTTTTTTTCATCAAGAAAAGAAAGTTAAATAAATGTATAAGCTACTAAGTTATTAATACCATTTATAATTATAAATTATATGATGGGATAAATATTGTCAAAAATATTTCTGTGGACTGTACACTAAATAATTTCCATTATTAATATGGCAAATTTTAATGAGAAAAAGGTCCTTGAAGTGAATGGTCATCATTTATACATATTGTTGGTACAGTCAGAAGCTATATAGTTTTGAGAATAATTTTTACATTAATCTTACATATTCTACTAAGAGAGTAACAAACAATAGTTTAATCTTCTAAAATTGCTATTCAAGTGCTATTAATTGGCTATTTCCTAAGTGCCCTTTAGGCTTAACTTAAGAATCTGTCATGACTACAATAACACAAGTTATTTAAACAGTAATATATATCTGGATTATTGTAGATTAATGCAGTAACAAAGGTATGGATTTAAAAGCTAAAAATTCATGAATCTATTTCTTCAAAAATAAAAAAAAGAGTTAACAGTTTGGTCACTTAAATGGAATTGTCTGCTCAGTCTATTAGCTCAAATGGCATATTATCTTTCTAAGCAACTGACTATACGATTTATTTTTATTAATAGATTTCCATGACATCATAAATAGACATTTCCACTCTCATG